>JAJEKV010000165.1:1102500-1107500 GCA_021234155.1 Isoetes taiwanensis | reverse complement strand
CAAAAGTATCATTCATGAGTAACATACTCACACATGCCCATGAGGTCACATCTACTATCTCTACTAACAATTCTAAAAGTATGTCAATTCTAAAAGTATCACCCATGTGAAGCTTACACACACCCATCATACCCATCACACTTACTATCAATTCCAAAGTATCATCTTGAGAATATTCTATTTTGAGCATTTGCAAGGTTTCAAGAAACTTTCTACTTTTAGGTGAGGGTGCTTCTAGAGCATAGGTGGTTGCCCTATAGCATCTAGAACACCCTAGAACATTCTATTTTGAGTTTTGCAAAGTTTTAGCGAACTTTTACGTTTTCGGACTCTGGTACTTTCTTCTTTTTTAGAATGAGATGCCTACCCTAGAGCATCTGAAACATTCTAGGACATTCTATTTGAGTTTTTACAAAGTTTAAGCAAACTTTCTATTTTTAGACTAAAGCTTTCTATTCTTAAGCTGGGGTGCTTACCTTTGAACATCGTAACATTCGGAAAATTCTATTTTGAGCATTTGCAAAGTTTCCAAAACTTTCTATTTTTGGATTGAGGTGTTTACCCATGAGCATTCGCAACATTCAGAACATTCTATTTTGAGCATTTGCAAAGTCTTAAAAACTTTTTATTTTTAAATTTGAAACTTTCTATTTTAGGTGGGGTGCTTACCCATGAGCACCTACAAAGTATTATTCATGAGTAACATACTCATACATGCCCATGAGGCACAATTCTAAAAGTATGTCAATTCTAAAAGTATCACCCATGTGAAGCTTACGCACACCCATTATACCAATTCAAAGTATCACCTCGAATATTCTATTTTGAGCATTTGCAAGGTTTCAAGAAACTTTTTTATTTTTAGGTGAGGGTGCTTCTAGAGCATAGGTGGTTGCCCTATAGCATTTGGAACATTCTAGAACATTCTATTTTGAGTTTTTGCAAAGTTTTAGCAAACTTTTTTTTGTTTTTAGACTACCTTATTTTCTATTTTTAAATTTGAGATGCTTACCTTAGAGCATCACGAAACATTCTAGGACATTCTATTTCTTTTTTTTTACATTTTTAGACTAAAGCTTTCTATTTTTAGATTGGCATCTACACCATTCGAACATTCTATTTTGAGCATTTGCAAAGTTTCAAAAAACTTTCTATTTTTGGATTGAGGTGTTTACCCATGAGCATCTGCAACATTCGAACATTCTATTTTGAGCATTTGCAAAGTCTTAAAAACTTTCTATTTTTAACTGAAACTTCCTATTTTTAGGCTGAGGTGCTTACCCATGAGCACACTGGAACATTCCACAATATTCTATTTTGAGTATTTGCAAAGTTTCAAAAACTTTCTATTTTTAATTTGAGGTGCTTACCCATGAGTATTTGGAACATTCGAACATTCTATTTTGAGCATTTGCAAAGTTTCAAAAACTTTCTATTTTTAGACTGAAACTTTTCTTTTTTTTAGGTGAGGTGCTTACCCATGAGCACACTGGAACATTCAGAACATTCTATTTTGAGCATTTGCAAAGTTTCAAAAACTTCTATTTTTATTTGAAACTTTCTATTTTTTAATTTGAGGTGCTTACCCATGGGGCACTGGAACAATCTAGAACATTCAAGAGATTCTAGAACATTCTAGAACATCCTAGAGTATCCTTGAATTAATTAGGCCCCCAGCCTTAACTATGCATGGAGTTCTTATTATTTTAAGAAAAATTTGGTTGGTCTAGTGGTAAGGGTGGGGGTTTGGGGGCAATGTCGGGGTTGAGTCCCTGGTAAACCAAAAATTTTGTCCACCAAACTTGGGAGCTTTTGAGAGGCCAAGGCCCGGGCCGGCGAGATCGCCCGTGGCGCCTCCTCCACCGTTGGATGGGCATGGAAGACAGACAGACTCACTCACAGACTCACTCACCGACGGACGCTATTTCTTTATTATATTAGACTAGAAAGGGCCCGGCGTTCTAGAACTCTCTCTTCTCCTTTCGGCTCGGCCGGCCTCCTCTCGGCTCTCGCCTTCGATGCAGGCCCACCCTCTTCCCTATTTCCATCTCTTCCCTCTCTTCTCTCTCCTCTCTCCTCTCTCTTCCCTCATCTCCCTTTCTCTCTTTTCTCTTTCTCTCTATCCCCTCTCTCTCTCTCCTCTCTCTCTCTTCTCTCCTCTCTCTCTCTTCTTTTCTCTCTCTTCTCTCTCTCTCTCTCCTCTCTCTCTCTTTCTCCCTCCTCTCTCTTCTCTTCTCTTTGTTCTCTCTCTCTCCCTCTCTCTCCTCTCCTCTCTTCTCTCTCTCTCCTCCTCTCTTTCTTCCTCTCCTCTCTCTCTCTCTCTCTCTCTTTCTCTCTCTTCTCTTCTCTCTCTCTTCTCTCTTCCCTCTCTCTCTCTCTTTTCCTCCTCTTCTTCTCTCATTATTCCTCTCCTCTCTTCTCTCTCTCCTTTCCTTCTTCTCCCTCTCTCTTCTCTCTCTCTCTCTCTCTCCTCTTCCCTCTCTCTCCCTCTCCCTCCTCTCTCTCCTCTTCTCTCCCCTTTCTCTCTCTCCCTCTCTCTCTCCCCTCTCTCTCCTCTTTCATCTTCTTTCTAACTCTCTTTCTCTCTTCTTTAATTTCCCCTCCTCTCTCTCTCCTTTCTCTCTCTTCTCTCTATCTCTCTTTCTCTCCTCTCTCTCTCTCTATCTCTCTCTCTCTCTCTCTCTTTCTCTCTCATCTCCTCTCTCTTCTCTCTCCTCCTCTTTCCTCCTTCTCTCTTTCTCTCTCTTTTATTTCTTTCTCTCTCTCTCTCCCTCTTTTCTCTCTTCTCCCTCTATCTCTCTTCTCTCTTCTCTCTCTCTTCTCTCCTCTCTCTCTTCTCTCTCTCCTCTTCTTCTCTCCTCTCTCTCTCTCTCTCTCCTCCCTCTCTGTTCTCTCTCTCTCTCCTCTTCTCTTTCTCTCCTCTTTCTCTTCTCTCTCTCTCTCTCTCTCTCTCTCTCTCAGTTTTTCTCTCCTCTTCTTCTCTCTCTCTCTCTCTCTCATCTCTCTTCTCTTTTCCTCTTTTCTAAAGTTTCTCTCTCTTTTAAGCTAAACTTTCTCTCTCTCCCATCTCTCTCTCTCTCTCTGGAATTTCTCCCTTTCTTCTCTCTTTCTCTCCTCCTCTCCTCTCTCTCTTCTCTCCCTCTCTTTCCTCTCTCTCTCCCTTCTCTCTCTCTCTCCTCTCTCTCTTCTCTCTCCTCCTTTATTTCTCTCTCTCCCTCCTCTCTCTTTTCTCTTTCTCTCAAAAAATCTCTCTCCTCTTTTCTGTTTCTCCTCTCTCTCCTCTCTCTTTTCTCTCCTCTCTCTCCTTTCTCTCTCTTCTCTCTCCTCTCTCCTCTATCTTCTCTCTCTCTCTTCTCTTTTCTCTCTCTCCTCTCTTTTCTCTCTCTTCCCTTCTATTTTTCTAGAAGGTCCTCTTTCTGATCTTTGGAACATTCAAGGGACATTCTCTTTCTCTCTCTTTTTCTCCTCTTCTCTCTCTCTCTCTCTATTTTCCATCCTTTTTCTCTCTTTCTATTTTTAAAGATGTATTCTCTCTCTCTTACCCTTTCTCCTCTCTTTCAATTTCAGGACATTCTTTTTTCCTCCCTCTCTCATTTTCTCTCCTCTTCCTCAAACTTTCTCTTTTTAGACTCTCTCTCTTTTCTCTCCTCCTCTTCTCTCTCCCTCTCCATGAGCATCTCTCTCATTTACCTTTCTCATTCTCTTTTCCTCTCTTTCCTCTTTCTCTCCTCTCTCTCTCTCTCTCCTTTCTCTCTCTTTCTCTCTCTAACATCTTCTTCCCTCTCTCTTCTCTCTCAGGGTTCTCTCCCTCTCTATCCCCTCTCTCTCTCTCTCTCTCTCTCCTCCTCTCTCTCCTCTCATCTCTCTCTCTCCTCTCTCTATTTTCTTTTCTCCCCTCTCTCTATCTCCTTTCTCTCTCTCTCTCCCATATTTCTCCTCTCGATCTATATCTCTCTCTCTCTCTCTATTTTGAATCTTTTCTTTTTCTCTCTCTCTTTCTCTCTCTCTACCTGTTTCTTCTCTCTTTCCCCTCTTCTTCTCTCCCTTCTCCTCTCTCCTTCTTCTCTCTCTCTCTTACAAAGAACATTCTTCTGGGGTTCTGGGATCATCAAGGCTTTTAATTTCAAAGGAATTTCCATTGCCCCCTTAACTAACTTTCTATGGACTTTCTATTATTTCATTTTAAAAGACTGGTTGGTCTAGTGGTAGGGGTGGGGGTTTGGGGGCAATGTCCGGGGTTCAAGTCCTCTGGTAAATCAAAAAATTTTGTCCACCAAACTTGGGAGCTTTTGAGAGGCCAAGGCCCGCTTTCTCCATGGATCAAGCCACGTGGCGCCTCCTTCATCCGTCGATGGGGGTGGACTTACTCACTCCTATCACACATACATCTCTTTTCTTTCTATTCTTTTATAATATTAGATAGACTATCAAAGGGCCCGGCCACTCTTTTCTTTTCTTTCCTTCCAAAGCTCTTCTCCTGGACGAATATTCTCTTTTTAGAACATTTGCAAGGTTTCCCTATCTCTATTTTCTCCTCTCTCTTCTCTCTCCTCTCTTCTTCTCTCTCCTCTCTCTTCCCTCATTCTCTCTCTCTCTTTCTCTTCTCTTTTGAGCATTTCAGACTCTCTCCTCTTTCCTCTTTCTCTCTCCTCTCTCTCTTTCTCTCTCCTCTCTCTTCTCTTCATTCTAGAACATTCTATTTTATCTTTTCCTCTCTCTTTCTCTCTTCTCTCTCTCTTCTCTCTCCCTTTTCTCTCTCTTTCTCTTCCTCTTCTTTTTCTCTCCTCTCTTCTCTCTCTTCTCTCTCCACATTCTCTCTCCCTCTCTCTCCTCTTTTTCTCTCATCTTTTATTTTCTTTTCTCTCCTCTTCTCTCTCCTTCTCTATCTTTTTCTCCTCTTTCTCAAAGTTTCTGCACTTACATTCTCTCTTCTCTCTCTCTTCTCTCTCTCTCCTCTCTTCTCCTCTCTCCTCTCTCTCTCCTTTCTCTTCTCTTTTCCC
>JAJEKV010000165.1:600000-1100000 GCA_021234155.1 Isoetes taiwanensis | reverse complement strand
ATTTCTCCCCTCTCTATCTCCTATCTCTCTCCTCTCTCTATCTCCCTATTTCTCTATCTCTCATTTCTCTCCTCTCTCTCTATTTCTCCCCTCTCTCTACCTTTCTCTCTCTTTTCTCTTCTCTCTCTCCCTCTCTCTCATCTCTCTCCTCTCTCTCTATTTCTCCCTCTCTCTCTACCTTTTTCTCTCTCTTTTCTATTTCTCTCTCCCTCTTCTCCCTCCTCTCTCTCTCTCTCCTCTCTCCCTCCTCTCTCTTCTCTCTCTATCTTCATTCTAGAACATTCTAGAAGGTTCTAGGATCATCAAGGCTTTTAATTAACCAAAGGAATTTCCCTTTGCTCCTCTCCCTCTAACTAAGCATGGACTTCTATTCTTTCAAGAAAATTTGGTTGGTCTAGTGGTAAGGGTGGGGGTTTGGGGGGCAATGTCGGGGTTCACAACATTGGTAAAGCAAAAATTTTGTCCACCAAACTTGGGGCTTTTGAGAGGCCAGGGCCTTCCTGACCGGTTCAAGAAATTCGTGGCCACTTTAGATCCCCTTTGCGGTCCGGGACATGTGCATGCAAGAAAGCTTTTTTATTCCGGATGTTGTATACCTTTACTTACCATTAAATTTTTTTGCCATTCTCCCCTTTCAAAATATATCCTTTAGGGTTAATTGGCTTCTCTTTCGGTATACTAGGGATGTTTTGGGCACACTTTTCCCGCAGATGTCCATAAAGTTTTTTATTACTAAATTTTGCCATATCTCGCCTCCTTCCTCCGTCGATGGGGTGTGAAATACTCACTCACTCTTCTCACGGACTATCTCTTCCCTCTCTCCGCTATTTTTTTATAATATAGGACTAGAAAGGGGCCCTCTTAACCCTTTCTTTCTCCTCCTCGGCTCGGCCTAGGCCTCCGGCCCTCTCTTCTCGATTTGGGCCGGACGTGCCCTATCTCCTCTCCTCCTCCCTCTCTCCTCTCTCTCTCTTCTCTCTCCTATCTCTTCCCTCTCTCCTTTCTTCTCTCTCCTCTCTCTTCCCTCATCTCCCTCTGTCTCTCTCTCTCTTCTCTCTCCTCCCTCCTCCCTCTTCTCCCTCCTCTCTCTCTCCTCTCTTCTCTCTATCTTCTCTCTCTCTATCTCTCTCTGTCTACCCCTTTCTGTCTTCTTTCTCCTCTCTCCTCTCTCCTCTCTCTTCTCTCTCTCCCCTCTCTTTCCCCCCCTCTCTCATCTTTCTCTCTCCTCTTTTTTCCTTCTTTGTCCTCTCTCTCTTCTCTCTCTTCTCTCTCTTCTCCCTCCTCTCTATTATCTCTCCTCTCTCTCTCCTCTCTCTTCCCTCTCTCCTTTCTCTCTTCTCTCTCTTTCCTCTCTCCTCTCTCCTCTCTCTTTTCTGTCTCTCTGCCCTCTCTCATCTCTCTCTCTCCCCCCCCTTTTTTCCTTCTCTTTCCTATCTCTCTGCTCTCTCTATATGTCTACCCTCTCTCTCTATCCGGCCTCGCCTCGATTTGGACCCCATTAGCACTTTTGACTGAGCCCCTTCCCTTTTCTAGCATCTCTCTCTCCTCTCTCTCCTTCTCTGCTCTCTCCCCTTCTCTCTGTACTCTCTATTCTCTCTCCTCTCTCTTCTCTTTATTCTCTCTCCTCTCGCTCCTTTCTCTTTCTCTCTTCTCCTTTCCTCCTCTCTCCCTTTCCCATCTCTTCTCCTCTCTCTTCTCTTTCTCCTCTCTCTTCTCTCTCCTCTCTTTCTTCTCTCTCTTCTCTCTTTTCTCTCTCCTCTCTCTCCCTCCTCTCTCCCATCTCTCTCTTCTCTCTCTCCTCTCTCTGCTCCCCTTCTCCCTTTCTCCCTATACTCTCTATTCTCTCTTCTCTATATCCTCCTCCTCTCTCTCTCTTCCCCTCTCCCTTCTCTCTCTTCTCTCTCTCTAAAGTATTATCCATAAGGAGCCTACTTACATCTACTACCATGCAAGTCCATATACACACATGCCCTACTACCAATTCTAAAGTATCACTCATGAGAAGAACACTACCAATTCCAAAGTATCACCTATGAGGACCTTACTCACATCTACTGCACTCCATGGTATTTCATAGTCTTATTCACACATACTGCTCAACCCTTTATTCCATTATCAACAAAGTATCATTCATGAGTAACATACTCACACATGCCCATGAGGCCACATCTACTACCTCTACTACCAATTCTAAAGTATCACCCATGTGAAGCTTACACACACCCATCATACCCATCACATTTACTACCAATTCCAAAGTACCATCTCGGAATATTCTATTTTGAGCATTTGCAAGGTTTCAAGAAACTTTCTACTTTTAGGCTGGGGTGCTTCTAGAGCATAGGTGGTTTGCCCTATAGCATCTAGAACACTCTAGAACATTCTATTTTGAGTTTTTGGAAAGTTTTACCAAACTTTTTGTTTTTAGACTCTAGTACTTTCTATTTTTTAGGTGAGATGCTTACCCTAGAGCATCTGAAACATTCTAGGACATTCTATTTGAGTTTTTACAAAGTTTAAGCAAACTTCCTATTTTTTAGACTAAAACTTTCTATTTTTTAGGTGAGGTGCTTACCTTTGAACATCGTAACATTCGAGAAAATTCTATTTTAAACATTTGCAAAGTTTCCAAAAACTTTCTATTTTTGGATTGAGGTGTTTACCCATGAGCATCTGCAACATTCGAACATATTTATTTTGAGCATTTGCAAAGTGTTAAAAACTTTCTATTTTTAGACTGAAACTTTCTATTTTTAGGTGAGGGTGCTTACCCATGAGCACCTACAAAGTATTATTCATGGGTAACATACTCATACATGCCCATGAGGCACAATTCTAAAGTATGTCAATTCTAAAGTATCACCAATGTGAAGCTTACACACACCCATCATACCCATCACCTCCAGAATATTCTATTTTGAGCATTGCAAGTTTAAAAAACTTTCTATTTTTAGGTGAGGTGCTTCAAGAGCATAGGTGGTTGCCCTATAGCATTTGGAACATTCTAGAACATTCAATTTTGACTTTTTGTAAAGTTTTAGCAAACTTTTTTTGTTCCTAGACTACTAGTACTTTCTATTTTTAGTGAGATGCTTACCTTACAGCATCTGAAACATTCTTGTACATTCTATTTGAGTTTTTACAAAGTTTAAGCAAACTTTCTATTTTTAGACTAAAACTTTCTATTTTTAGACTGAGGTGCTTACCCATGAGCATATCCAACATTCAAGAACATTCTATTTTGAGCATTTGCAAAGTATCAAAAACTTTCTATTTTTAGACTGAGGTGCTTACCCATGAGCACCTGGAACATTCTAGAACATTCTATTTTGAGCATTTGCAAAGTTTCAAAAAACTTTCTATTTTTGGACTGAAAATTTCTATTTTTAGACTGAGGTACTTACCCATGAGCACCTGGAACATTCCACAACATTCTATTTTGAGCATTTGCAAAGTTTCAAAAAAACTTCTATTTTTAGACTGGAAGTTTCTATTTTTAGACTGAGGTGCTTACTCATGAGCATCTGGAACATTCTAGGACATTCCAAGAGATTCTAGAACATTCTAGAACATCCTAGAGTATCCTTCAATTAATTAGGCCCCAGCCTTAACTAAGCATGGACTTCCTATTATTTCAAGAAAAGACTGCTTGGTCTAGTGGTAAGGGTGGGGGGTTTGGGGGGCAATGTCCAGGGTTCGAGTCCGTGGTAAACCAAAAAAATTTTGTCCACCAAACTTGGGAGCTTTTGAGAGGCCAAGGCCCACGGACGACCGAGATCGCGCCACGTGGCGCCTCCTTTACCGTCGGATGGGCCGGATTTACTCACTCACAGACACACAGACTCACAGACGGACGCTATTTCTTTATTATAATAGATGTTGAGAGTTATAGTAATAATTGACAATTCTGTATGCTTTGCAGGAACTAAAAACTATTGGATGCTAGGAAACATTTCTAATGTCCATTCTTGTTGTGTTGTAGTTGAGACTGCTCCATCTAGGGATCTACTTGCAGTAACCAATGTGATGCATCTCCCAAACGTCAACCAATCTAGCACCTCCCCATCTCCTTAGATAATCATCTTCAACCTGTGCACAAGTTAATAAGACTAAGAATTTAGTGATTTTTATAAAAAACATAGGAACAAAATAGCATATCTTATATTATAATGTTTTGTAATGGATCACGCCCTAAATCGGGCGGTTTAGATTTAATGATGCCACGTGGCAGCATCTTAAGGTTGAATTTTGATGCATGTCTTTTTTTAGGGTTCTGGGTCTGTGATTTGTGGACCGGCTATGGTGGCTTCTACAGCTTGCATCCTCCCCATACAGATGTGGCATGTAGCAGTGCAAAGACTTCCTTCTACTCTTGATTCATCAGTCCTGACGTCACCGGTCGCCAAAGGAGATCTTGAGACTTTGTTTTGGAGATTTATTCTACCATAGCTTGAACTTGGAAAACTATGATGAGAAATTAATTTATAGGCTAAATATGGAGAAACGTGAGATTAGTTTGACAAGGCTACAATTCTGGATGCGTTCAGCAGGCAGGCTATTGATTTGGTGAGATGCATGGACATGCACAACCATCAAATTGGTTGTTTATTTAATTTTAGAGTAGGTACATTCTTGAATTCGATTAGGAATAGTTTTTTTTTTTTTTACAAATTTCTTATCTTTCAATATCAGGAAAAAATTGCAGAAGTTTTCGAGCAGCTAAGATGGACGAGGAAGGGGCAAATGATTTACTCAAAGATGATATTAGCCTTATGCTTTCAGGGTTCTATGCCAAGGTCACATTGTATTTGTTTCCATTTCTATGTCCATTTCTGAGTTATCAGGATCCCTCACAAAGGTTTATAATGATGCCAAAATACTACAAAAACTCCAAATCGATGCTTATTTTTAATTGTCATGGTATGTAGCTCCATAAAAATTGCTCCAGGTTCAGATAGACAGAGGGCAAGAAGGTGTCAATCAGGATTTATGGCTTCAAAAGTAGTATACGAGTATAAAGCACCTCAAGCACCTAAAGCACTTGTCCGGACGGTGCTTTTTGGGTAGCATTATCATATTTACACCCATAGACATCATCAATTTTTTAAAGCTTCTTGTCTTACTAGTAATGGTGCCCAGCGTTGCTGGGCATGAACTTTCATTTATATGTATGTTCTGCTATTGAGTACCTCTACCAATGTCCTCTAGATCACCAACACAAAAAAAAAAAAAAAAAACAACTAAAAGGCTCCTGAAAGCAAAAACTCAAAAATCTTGGTGATTCTTTGAGTTCATGCAAATTGGAAGAGCAAAAAAACCCTATATTCTGCCTCCGTTGCTTTGTTGCCTTTATGACATTGCGTCTCTGCCATAGCTCAAAGAACAAAAATATAATCCTAGATGCGTGTTGGATAAGGCAATACACGAAGTATATTTCTCTGTTTGAAAAATACATTTAAAAAAGACCTGCTCGTACATGATATGCATGTAGTAGGCTGCATATATTCTTAAAACCCATTCCTCTAAACGGATTTTCATAGATCCCTGCATTTTGGTAGTGTAAAGGTACACCTATACAACAATTTTGATGATTGTTGAAATGCATGGGGTTACAATTTCAACTGTCATATTGAGCAATTTTATCATGGTTCTGCAATCGCTAATCGCTTATTGTCATTTGATTCTTCATTTTTTCCTACTTAGTTTTTGGCCAAAACAACCTCCAACTCTTGATATAAAACTCAAGAACGTCTTGTTTCAGGTGCCAAAATTAGTTAAAACAAAAGGTAGTCTGCCAAAATTAGTTAAAACAAAAGGTAGTCGACCATTATTGCATCGATAAGCTTGTATTGCAACTTATCATGCTTAAATAAGAGTGTTGTTTCTCTTTTTTTATGGTAACTTCAATTTCAATCACATCTGTGTTTTTTTGCAGACCAGAATCATTGTAATCAGAGCTTTTTGCCCCTTTCTAATATGGCATACACCAATATATACACCCCAGTTATCTTGCTAACTTCAAACATGACAAAGACAAAGCTTATGCGTTCAACATTAACTTCAAACATGACAAAGACAAAGCTTATGCGTTCAAGGTTTTTGCTAATAGTTTGTGCGCTTTTGTTCAATGCACATTAAGTTCAAACATGGACACAGAAAATAGCATGGGTAGACCAAGCTACATTATTACATGATTTGGTGGTTGTACCAATGGCAATACCAATTGCAGGCCATCGGCCAGTCTACAATCTACAAAGCATCTGGGCTTTGGCGCTATCACCCACAGCTTAGCGGTGCGAAGAGCACATGGCACGTACATGGAAAGTGCTCTAGATATCACCAATTTTTTGCTCACCTTTACTGGGGTGATTAATCCAGAATATGGCCACAATATAACCCTTAGCTTCCATGGCCACAACGGACCCCTTAGCTTCCATGGTGCAGATCGATTTATCCAGAAGCAGCTAGCGTCTTCTGCTCTTAGCACAAAAACATGTCTTGGCATTCATTCGCACCAAATCCATTACTTTTTTGTTTCCTTTTCTAGAGCAGAATGCAGACACAATCACTGCATATCATATACACTGTGGTGCTATGGCAGATGATTAATTAGAAATGTTGAAACTACTTGCATCGGATTTTTACTATTGAGAATCATAAGCAATACTCTGTCCACGTGTTAACCCTCCATTGTGCCTCTATCCTGCAAACAACAAAACAAAAACAGATCAACTATGAACGAAAAAGAAATGTCAGTTTATGCATACTTGAACAGGGAATGTTGAAAATACTTACAGCTAGCTAGCTGCCTTTTGCCCTTAGTTGACACTTAAGCTATGCATGAGCTTCTATCTCATCTTTGGTGAGTACAAAGCCAGAAAGCAAAAACTCAAAAATCTTGGTGATTCTTTGAGTTCATGCAAATTGGAAGAGCAAAAAAACCCTCTATTCTGCCTCCGTTGCTTTGTTGCCTTTATGACATTGCGTCTCTGCCATAGCTCAAAGAACAAAAATATAATCCTAGATGCGTGTTGGATAAGGGAATACATGAAGTATATTTCTCTGTTTGAAAAATACATTTAAAAAAGATCTGCTCGTACATGATATGCATGTGGCTGCATATATTCTTAAAACCCATTCCTCTAAACGGATTTTCATAGATCCCTGCATTTTGGTAGTGTACAGGTACACCTATACAACAATTTTGATGATTGTTGAAATGCATGGGGTTACAATTTCAACTGTCATATTGAGCAATTTTATCATGGTTTTGCAATCGCTAATCGCTTATTGTCATTTGATTCTTCAATTTTTCCTACTTAGTTTTTGGCCAAAACAACCTCCAACTCTTGATATAAAACTCAAGAACGTCTTGTTTCAGGTGACAAAATTAGTTAAAACAAAAGGTAGTCTGCCAAAATTAGTTAAAACAAAAGGTAGTCGACCATTATTGCATCGATAAGCTTGTATTGCAACTTATCATGCTTAAATAAGAGTGTTATTTCTCTTTTTGATGGTAACTTCAATTTCAATCACATCTGTGTTTTTTTGCAGACCAGAATCATTGTAATCAGAGCTTTTTGCCCCTTTCTAATATGGCATACACCAATATATACACCCCAGTTATCTTGCATTAACTTCAAACATGACAAAGACAAAGCTTATGCGTTCAACATTAACTTCAAACATGACAAAGACAAAGCTTATGTGTTCAAGGTTTTTGCTAATAGTCTGTGCGCTTTTGTTCAATGCACATTAAGTTCAAACATGGACACAGAAAATAGCATGGGTAGACCAAGCTACAATATTACATGATTTGGTGGTTGTACCAATGGCAATTGCAGGCCATCGACCAGTCTACAATCTACAAAGAATCTGGGATTTGGTGCTATCACCCCTGACTTAAAGCGGTCGCGAAAGAGCACATAACGCATTACATGGAGAGTGCTCTAGATATCACCAATTTTTGCTCATCTTTACTGGGGTGTTTAATCCAGAATATGGCCACAATATAACCCTTAGCTTCCATGGCCACAACGGACCCCTTAGCTTCCATGGTGCAGATCGATTTATCCAGAAGCAGCTAGCGTCTTCTGGGTGTAACAATGCTCTTAGCACAAAAACATGTCTTGGCATTCATTCGCACCAAATCCATTACTTTTTTGTTTTCTTTTCTAGAGCAGAATGCAGACACAATCACTGCATATCATATACACTGTGGTGCTATGGCAGATGATTAATTAGAAATGTTGAAACTACTTGCACCGGATTTTTACCCTCAGTTGGCTTGGCACTATTGAGAATCATAAGCAATACTCTGTCCATGTGTTAACCCTCCATTGTGCGTCTATCCTGCAAACAACAAAACAAAAACAGATCAACTATGAACGAAAAAGAAATGTCAGTTTATGCATACTTGAACAGGAAATGTTGAAAATACTTACAGCTAGCTAGCTGCCTTTTGCCCTTAGTTGACACTTAAGCTATGCTTGAGCTTCTATCTCATCTTTGGTGAGTACAAAGCCAGCAACCTATTAACCGTGTGAAAGTTGAATTTTCGTTCAACGACCTCGGGGGTCGTTACTCCAGAAATAGTATGCATGTTCCGGTTGGGGAGGGATCGATGACATGAATGTCCCCGCGCGAATCGCCAGAGCAATCCTCATGTTTGGCGGGATCTCAAATTGGCGGAATTCTTGAGGAAAGTTTTCTTTCTTGGATTGTCATTCTTCCCAAGCTCCGTTATCATGGCTGAAAATTCATTGGCAAATCCCAATTCCAGTCCCAGTCCCAGTCCTTGTTCTCCATTGCACCTCCATTTTATGGCCAATGATCAGAATAGGAGAATTTATCTGGAATTTGAAGCCAACAGGAAAAGAGAATCGAGAAAGAGAATGAAAGAAAGGGAAAAAGATAACATTCCACCAAATGAGGGGAAGAGAATACAATGGCTTAGTGAAAGAAGATTGCAGGAACTCTCAAAAGAGCTAGATGATTCTTTTAATCACATTGTCAGGAACGTTTCTGAGGATTCGGATAAAGGGAAAGTTCTTCAAAGACTTTTCAAGAGAAACAAGCATTTGCCATTGCAAGCAGATGTACCAGATCCCAGGGATATTGCTATAATGAAAACCATGATTGTGAATGTTAGAGAGACAATGCAGGCACAAAAAATGCAAAGAACAACTGATGTCCTCCAAGCAAGAAAGAGCACCCTTCAAATGGCAGCATCTTCGATAGGAGGGATTAATCAATCTGCAATTTCAAGGGTTCTATCTGTTCCAAGAAAAACTATTGCCATGGCATTTAGAAGACGTATATTTGCAGAGTGTGAAGCTGGCCCTTGGTCAATATTTGGAAGGAAGAGAAGAAGTGATGCATTTTCAGCTGAAGAAATATCCATGGTGAGGAAGTTTTGGGATGAAAATACTAGAGTTTCACCTTACAAGAAGCATGTGAGGAAGCATTTGGCTGAAAATGGTGATAAAATTGATCATCCTATTCATTTGCTAGAGATTACACATGTAATAGTTTCGATCAGAAATTTGGAATGTTGTGCACTAATTCTTTCATTCACTTTATAAAATAACTAAATTTATTATTGTAATTGTGTTCAGGTACAATTGTACCTTGCTTTCAAGAAGGAACATCCTAATATAAAGATGTCCCAGCAGGCTTTTGAAAAACTGAAGCCAAGCTATGTAAGAAAACTTCAAGAAAGGGAGACTTCTTGTTGCCAATACCATTTGCACTTAGAATTTGCAAGGCAGGCCATCAACAATATGAGGACAGATTTTTATGGTGTTCATAAGGATTGTAAGTGTCAGTGCAAGGTTTGTGGACCAGGTCTAATCTGCATGGCTAAGGAGAACACCATCAGATCAAGTAGTGATTATTGGAGAATGGTGGTCTGCCAAAAGGATGAGAGTGATGAGTGGCATAAGCATGCGTGTCTGATGCAGACTTGTTCAAAATGTGGTTTAAAGAAGTGAGTACATGGTTTCCTTTGTTTCAAACCTATAATTTTGCTTTCTATTTGCCATGTTTGCTATAATGTATTGCAGGCTGCCAACATGTCTTAAGGAGAGGAAGAAGAGCAAGACTTACAATGTGAATTGGAAAGTATTTGAGAAGGTAATGACTTTCAAATTAGATTGCAAAGTGCATTTAGTAACTTCATTAAATATGATTCAATCATATGACTTCCATATCAGGAGCTGATAAATTGGCCTTAACATGGCAGGTAGAAGTCCAAAGGAAGAGGACATTGAAGTCATCTAAAAAACCTCCAAAGGTTACAAAATTGGCCTACAAATTGGGTATGTCATGCTTTTGCAACTATTGCATTCAATTTAAGTGGGATAAATGCATCAATATGAGTCGAATTGGTGATTTGGAAACCAGTGAGTTGAGGTTGAAGGATCCTAAGAATACAGGTGATAGCAATGATTTGCAAGAAGATGACGAGTATGATGTTGAGGAAGAAGAAGAGGATGAAGATGATGTAATGAGTTCTATGATAGAAGTGGGTGACAATTTTGCTGTAAATGCTGAAGAAGGGAATGAAGAAGGAGTAGATTTTTATGTACTTAGATGCACTGAAGCAAAGAATACTTTGCTAGAAAATTATAAGGATGGATGGGGAAATGTATTTGAGATTGAAGAAGTTATTGTGTCACATGAAGATCAGGATCTCTAGGTTTGCAAACAGACTCCAAGGACTCACATGCATATTCTTCAAACATCAATTTCTTTTCTAAATCTGTGATTTCTAACTCCACTTCCTTTGTAATAACCACAGCTCTCTTCTCGACAATAGTGGACTTTAGCTTTTCCATACTGCTTCTTTTTTCAGACAAGGTTTTAAATATTTTATCATTGGATTTCTCATCAGCAGCCAGACTAACAACAATATCTTGCATTTCCTTTCCCATCTCTGCCTTTTTATTCTCAAGCTTCCCTAGTTTTCTGTCACTAACTACAGGTTATGCTTCAAATTAGTCTGATCAAGAGTAGGCTTAGGAATACCTTTTGCAGAAATAGCAGGCTTTGAATCAATTTCAGCTTTTGCTTTTTGAACATTTTTTTTTGGCCTGCATTTCTTGTACATCATAACCTGTGCCCCATATGAAGCCCAATTTATCTGATGACCTTCAGGATCAAGCAGTCCTTCAGGGCAATTTTCCCATGCAAAGGCAAGAGCCAATTGTTTTCTTACTTCATTATTAGAAACACCATCTGGGTAAAACACACTCAATAAGCTTTCCAATTTTCTCCTCAAATGTGGTTGAACAAAGGCAACCTTGATTGCAGACTTCGACTTTGAATTAAAATTTTCCTGCCAAACGGATTCCCATTGTTCCTTTGTGATTTGGGTTGCTAGCCAATTGAATTTCATATGGGGCTGCAGACCCTCATTTGGCAACCCATGCATCTCAACAAAATCCTCCGTTGTTACTGCTTCTTCTACCATGTTGCTTGATTCACGGCGATTAGTTCCGGATAAACAATCTATATTGTGCACCGGAAAGGAATTTGAAACTCTGCTAAAGGATTTGAAACTCTGCAAAAGGAATGAAACATGAAATTGAGGGGAAGCTTCGGGCGCGGGAACCGAGGTGCTTTAGGTGCTAAGTGCTTTCACGGTTTTTTGGGTAGCATTACCATATTTACACCCCTATGTAGTCATAGGCAACTAATATAAGAGTTTGTTCCTTGTGGAAGCTGTCATAGGCAACATACCTAGGAAAGTAATCTGTCTCATATGCTCATAAGCAATGCATAGGCAACATACCTAGGAAAGTAATATTGTCTCATATGTCTCATAAGCAAGACACATTAAATTATGCTTTCTCTATGCAGTCATGGAAAAAAGTTAAAAAATGTACTACTTTCTTATGTCGTCATAGGCAATCTAGATATAAAATTGATCATTGTTTATGAATGCATAAGCAAACGCCATCAAACTACTATCGCATCGATCCGAGACATCGGATCGACATTCTAGAATGGGGCGAGCATGCATGTCTTGCATGCATGCATGTGGCGCATGCCCTTTCTGGTTAGGGTTTCGCTATTTAGGCGCGGTTCTGCATCAACGTCTCATCGGCGCTTCCTCTTCTCTCAGCAGTACCTTATTCTCTTTGATTTGTTTCCAGGCAGGGGAGGGGCTTCTTCCTGCCTGGTTTAGCCAATTTGGCGTTTCTTTCCGGCTATCCTTTTCCGGCCTTTAGCCTTCGTCCTGTGACCTTCGTCCTCGATCCTAGTTTGTAAGGAAGTTCTCTGGTATTCGGGCGGTTTATTGGTTTCATGCGAGCCCCATTCTAGAATCGCATCGATCCGAGACATCGGATCGACATTCTAGAATGGGGCGAGCATGCATGTCTTGCATGCATGCATGCGGCGCATGCCCTTTCTGGTTAGGGTTTCGCTATTTAGGCGCGGTTCTGCATCAACGTCTCATCGGCGCTTCCTCTTCTCTCAGCAGTACCTTATTCTCTTTGAACCCACCCTCCCCCCCTTCTTTATTATTGTATTGTGCACAAATTTCTGTTATCATGTTTTTCTTCCACCCGCTGGGTGATGCTTTTTTCCACCCCCTGGGTGATGCTATCCTCTGGTATGTTTGTGTTGTCTCGTTTGTTGTGTTGGTGATGTGCAGGTACAGGTTGGCGAGCCGCATCTGTTTCGACTTCTCCATGCGGGGGTTTTTGGGAGCGATTTCTATGCCTTACGTTTGTCCAAGCCCCTTGCCGAAGGCTTATCACTAGGGTTTTTCCTCGAAAACCCGAAAGGGCGGGGTTTTTTAATCTCGGTGATAAGCTTTCAGCAGGTACATCAGCCACTCATCTATTAGCGTTGTATTTTTTGGGGTCCAAATGATATAATTGGATTTTCCCTTTATTTTTCATGGGTAGTTCGCATGTGTGCGGCTACCCACTGTCCACCATTGTAGAAAATCTGCTGAGATGAATGAGAAGCCTATCTATCGGGCGGTTTGTTGGTTTCATGCGAGCCCCATTCTACTATTGCATGTGTATTTGTGTATTGCCTAGAGCCAAAATTGAACAAAAGAAGATTAATTTGAACATGAAATCCTATGATTGAAGAGAAATGTGCAAAAATCAGAAAAAGAAACGGACAACAATATTACAGAATCTAGTGCAAAAAATTCAACAAAAAGAGCATCAAAAGCTTAAATTTCACAAAAATCGGCATAAACAAACAAAAATCAAATGAATTTTGCACAAAGAAAGTCAAATTCCGTACCTCTTTCTTGCAATTCTCTCTTGGCTATGCATGTTCCTTTGAAACATTCACAATATACTGAGACAAGCAAACAACTCCTTAGGCGCAGTATGGTGCGCCGTTAAATCTGTCAAAGTCTTACGGAAATAAAACAAGTTAGGTCATCTGGGCTAAGCCAAATCTCACAGATTTGGATTTTAGATTCTAAAAATTCTTAGGCATGCAATCTGTAGAATCGTTGCTGCTCCTCGGTGCTCCAACCATTTCTTTGTTTGGAAAAGCTCTTTCCCTGTGCCGTTGTAGCAAAATAGTTTTTCAAAAAATGCCTTTGCTTATTCCTCATGGGCAAATCCCATTTCGCGAAAGGCCTTGCCTATGCCATCATGGGCAAATCCCATTTTCAAAAAGGCTTTGCATATGCCGTCATGGGCAAATCCCTTAAAAAATGTCTTTGCCTATTGCTTTGCCTATTGCTTATGTTCGTCATGGGAATGTCTCTTTTTTATTTAGTACTTTCTGTATACATGAATGTTTAGGTCGAGCAAATTCCCGCCTAGAAAATTGGCCGACGCGCGGATGCGCGGAGGCCAATTTTCTGGCCGGAATTTGCGACACCTAAACATTGGTGTAACGTGAAAATAGGTGTCCCATTTTCGGCTGACCTGGCATTTTTGCTTGAGCTCTAGGTATAGCGTCCTCTTGGCGCCCAACGACATGCTTACGGCGATGGCGGCATTCTTTAGCTCTTCTAGAGCGTCTTGGCCGTGGCATCAATTTGATGTAGTTTTTAGGTGGAGCGCCATGGTTCTTGAAGGTCGTTGGTGGTCTTTAAGCAGAGATTCTTGGAGGTTTTCTCATTTTCTTCACAGATTAGGGTACTCAGAGTGCTAAAACGATTCTTTTCTTGCCATGGACCACTGTTTTCGCTGATTTTTTCGCTCTTTGCATGATTTTATCGTTGTCCCATGATTGTTTCGTTGTTTGCATATATTCTTTGTATTTAATCGTGTGTTGTTGCGTGTATGCAGGTCAGGGAGATCTTTAGGGGATGCAGAGGATTTAGTTGCAAATCTTGGCTTATCTCCTTCGCAGTCCCTGCTTTTTTTGTAGCAGACTCAATTTTGGGGTTCGTAGTAGTTCTATAGGATGCATGCAGTAGTTTTGGTGTTCGTGGTGGTAGCTTTATAGGATGCATGCAGAGAGCAAGAACAAGACAACCTTATGTTTTGTGAAGCTCAGCATTTCGAATGGGTTTTGGAAGCATCCTCAAAGTCTGTATTTCTTTTTAGCTATCCTATTATCTTGTCTTTGCAGCCAAGCAGCAGCTATGGCACTTGTTCAGGGCAAAAGTCTTATGATTCTGTGAACGACCCTGTATAAATCTGTAATAATTATCTCTGATGAAATAAGTTTGATGAATATCTCTGTAATCTTCTTGATTTCTGTCTGATCAACTGCAAAAATATCCAGTTAAAAAAATGTTCGAGAATGAGTGATTCTGGAAAAGAATGTCTGCCACGTGGCAGACAGCAATAGGCGGATAGGGCAGAAAATGGGACACCCTATTTTTACGTTTTCTTTCTTCTTTTTGAAAAAGGGCATTGGTTTCTCCCAATGCCATCATAGGCACATTTTTAAAAGAAGCCTAGGCATGACCATTCTCTTCCTTCCCCCTTTTTTTAGTCAAAATTGGTTTTTGCCTATACAAGAATACGCGTAGATATATTGTGTGTCATATACCGGCTTCTCTAAGTAGACTCATCATTGTTGTCCTGGCTTTATCTACGCCTGAACCACCTCCATTACAATATAGAAACAGGGTCGCCATTTTTACGTGGCGTGTATTCTAGTGTCGACACGTGTCTACTCCATACGTCATGGAATGGAAGTTGGGTCTTCCAATTCCGCTCAACTGGTTCACCGTAGTCTTTTAAGTCCAGTTTCTTCGGTTAACAATACTATATTCTGTCTCTTTTTATGTTTCTTTAGAAAGAACAGTCGTAGCCATAGCCTGCAAAACCATGTCTTTTTGCTGCAAAACAAACAGAAGGAGCTAAGTCCAAATAGGGAAGGCATAACAAAAACAAACACAGAAGGCATAACAAAACTGGAAGCACAGAAGGAGCTTTGTGCTTTTCTATCTGTGATTTTATCCCTAGAAGAAGCACAGAGGCAGCTAAGGAATGTCGTCGCCATAGCTTCTGATTTTAGCCTTTGGTTTTCGCTTTTTAATGCTCACCGGAATGGTTTTTTTGTGATGCAAACAGATATAGAAATACCTTACAGATAAATGAAGCAACTCTTTAAATCAACACTAAATCTTACTCTTCTGATGTAAAAACGTCCCACATCGCTTTGAGCCACTGAATCAAATGTCTCAAATCCGAAGCTCGATTATTCTATGTTATACAAGCTCTGCATTTGCACCCAAGCTTTGCCAAAATGACCACAGCCTGCTCTTTTTGTGGATCTGCTCCAAGGGTCTTTAAACATCGCTGAATCTGCACCAAGAATCTGTTACTTTATAATCATAGCCAGAAGCACAGAAGAAGCTACAGAATGTCATTGCCATAGCTTGTAGGAGGTTGAAATGAGAAAGATGGAAAAATACAGCGAGAAATTATGAAAATCCTGTGAGATTTTTGTGAACATCTGCTAGCACTGCCATGGATTATCACAATCTAAAGCCAAAAAAGGCCGGAGATGCTTGAATCGGCCGCCCTGTGAGCGCCATGCAAAAAAGGAAAAGGGGGCAAAAAATGGCTCCCTTGTTTCTATATTGATGGGAAAAAAAATGGTCACCCTGGGTACATCCCCTCAAAAATAAAAAAAAGTGCAACAACAATTTTTAGATACCTTAATTGTTGCTCCTATACATTGTGTTGAGTTTTATAATTTGGATCTTTTTTGTCTAAAGCAAGGTGCTATACACACATAGGCTCGTGTTATTTTTATCGTACCACTGACATGCTTGACAACCTTATTTTTATTTTTTTTAATGATGTATATAAATTAATGTCATCGTGCCTTGCAAAGAACCTTCATATGAACTTTTCAAACTTTGGTTCTTATATCATTTATGTACTCTATATCTTCTATCTAGTCTTCCAAAAGAAGACAACTTCGTTAAAATTATTCTAGTAAATTGACCCTTCAAATAGAATTTTTTTTTTTTTATATGTCAATTTTCTTCTTTTGACCCCCGAAAATGGCACTGCACTTCTAGAAAATATACCTTCTTTTAAAGTTTGATGCCAAAACTAGCATATTTTTAGGGAATCTTAGGGAATATTCTGTTATTAGTGCAACTGCAGGTCATTAGTGCATTTGATAGGTCACCTTGTTTAAAGCCATTTGGTTCCAGAGGTTAGCAATTGAATTGCAAATTCATGAAGGCACAGGAATGACTTTGATGGCAGATAATCAAGGAGCTATGAAGGTTTCATATGACCCTGCTGAACACAAGAGAATGAAACACATTGACACTAAAGTATCATTACATCAGAGACATTCTAGACACAGGTACCTTGAAGCTGGTTTATTGCCCTACAGAAGAAATGGTTGCTGATGCTATGACGAAGGCATTGGGAACTGTCAAGTTCCAGAAGTTTCTTGAAATGGTTGGGCTGAGAAGGTCTTGAAATGGTTGGGCTGAGAAGGTCAAACGCTTAAGTGGGTATGTGAAAATATTAAGTGTTTGAACAAGTTCCTATTTTGGTTATTGTTCTGTAAGTCATGTTGTAGTAAGTAGCTAAGCGGTTGAAGAAATTGTGGCACAAGTAACTCCGTAATTCTGAGCTTAATTGCTGGAGATCCTTGTATTTAAACAGAAGACATTCGTTAATGGAATCATTGAGTTTTGATCAATTGAGTTCTTGACTTATTACCTTGATTACATTTGTATCAAGTTCATTGTTATTTCCGAGTCTTATTTACATGGCCAATATCCCTTACCGCAGTGCCCTCGGCTGCCTTAATTATTTGATGATCTCCACCGGGCCAGATATCGGGTTTGTTGTCAGTTTCCTGAGCCGCTTCTCTGTCAATCCAGGCCCTGCTCATTGGAATGCCTTGAAACGTGTTCTGGGCTACCTGCATGCCATCTCCAACCTTGTTCTCCCGCCCACTTTATTGGCTTCCGAAACTAACTTGTCAGGCCAAACGGGTTCGCCCAGGCGAACCCGCAAAATTTGCCAGCTTAAGCGTCGGATTAAGCCAGCGAACCCGCAAAGGGCGATGGCCCGACCGTCAGCGGGCTCATTCGCCTGCGTGGCATTGCTACGGGTTAAGGGCGAACCAAACCCCTTGATCAAGCTGGGGCGATCAACGGATGTCGTGTCTGGGATGTCGATGGCCCATGTCGGGTTCGCGGCAGGTGAACCCATTGCCCAAGGATCGAGGCGGCGGCGGGGATGTCGATTTAGCATGGCGGGGCCGGTTCGAATTAAAAGGCGAACCCACCGCATGGGGCGCGAAGCGTCACGATGGCCCGAGGCGGCTATGGCGGAGGGAGGGAGACCTTCCCTTTGCGAGATGCGACCCGGACATCTTCCACTCTTTTTTCAAAATATATACGTGTTTATTCGATCGCCTTGGTCGTGAATCATGCACCTTTTCCTCGCCGTTTCTAGCTCTCGATTCATCGATTTGCCCTATATATCCTTCACCCCTTCAATATTTGGGCTGTGCCCACTAAAAAATCAGGCATTTCTTTTGCAAATTGGCGGGGATTAAGCCCGACTAAGTCGAATCGGTTCAAATCGGGTCGGAAGAAGTTTCGAGGATCGATTTGATGTGGGTCTTGGCGTTTCTAAGCCTTAAATGGCACGGAGCTTTATAGAGAGTGTGGAATTAGCGTAGACGGCTATGGCGATCATGATGTGTCGGGAAGAGCTCCGTGTCTTGTTTGGATGAGTCCCCGGATCTCTTTCTCAAATGATATACGACAAGCGATGGGCAATCCAATTCTCCGGCGGAGGTAAAGGAAGATTATGGTAGTCATTCTACGAGTTTGAGTTTAGTATGTCTATGCCCCTCCTCAAGCTCCAATAAACGGGGCTATGCTTTCTGCTAATGAGCTATTTTACAAAGGGAAACTGCTGCCATTGCATCTGCCTCCAAGGATTCAAATGGTACACGATTTATCCATGAGGGAAAAGAAAGAATCCCTAACTAGAGCTAACTCTTCTAGTGTGGATCGGCTCTTTTGTTCTGCGCCCTTGCCAAGCAAATCTTCTCCATATTCCTTTAAATCTTCTTCATACCCCCACCGGGCCATTCTTCAGTTCCACCATCTGCACCCCAGGTAACAAAACGTTCTAGCCGCTGGAAGGATCTATTTGGATTCAGGAAAGGACAAACTCCGACATTATTATTTCTCGCCGACACCGACAGCCCAAGTGCTATGCCCCCGCCGGTGGGTTCGCTTGGGCGAACCCGGCAGGGGGGATATTAATGCTCGTACGAACTGCCATCCCCTGCCATCCCCATCCGACGACCTGTCATGTGGGCCCCCGCCGGTGGGTTCGCCTGGGCGAACCCCGCAGGGCAGCCAAGGCACTGACATCACACGGGTGGCCAACCCCGGGTTTGGGTTCGCTTGGGCGAACCCGGCAGCTATTGCCACGCACATCTTGGCCCCGCGACACTCGCGCCACATCAGGGGTGCGGGTTCGCCTTGGCGAATCCCACGGGTTCGCTTGGGCGAATTTTCGGGGTTCGCTTGGGCGAACTCGGTTGGCTCCTGGAGTTAATTTCGGGAGCCAATCGAAGCACCGTTGTTCTCCGGTATGGTCCTTCTGCAGCAACAACCTCCTTCCCTTTTTCTGGTTACTGCGACGCTGATCATGGCGGGGATGCTGATGCGGCTTCTGTTTTCCCTTTCATGATGCAGCAGTCATTTGGAGCAGCAAGAAACAACCCATCACTTCTCAATCCACAACGGAAGCGGAGTACATTGCTGCAGCAGAGGCTACCAAGGACGGTGAATGGTTACATAAACTTGCCCGCGATCTTCAGTTTATGCAGGAGCTACCCATCTCCATACGGTGTGATAATCAGAGTGCAATTGCTCTGATCAAGGAATCCAGGCTTCACCCCAGATTTAAACACATCAAGACTCGGTTCCATTTCATTCGTGAAAAGGTGGCAGAGCAGTCCATCCTCTTGACTTACTGCTGTGTGGAGTTATTTAAGGAATCTCTGATTCCTTTTTGTATTCACTTCAAATCAATGCAAATCAATGCAAATCAGTCCCTTGTTGATTCAATCTGTTTTGTTCTGAGTATGATATGATCCGTTTGTAGCAAGAGTTAGATGCAGAGTGAAACTTCACTTGCTAGCAGTTCTGATACGAGACCAAGTCCTGTGTCCTTGGCAAGCTTTCTAGCAGAGCATGATCCTCATGACTCTCTCTCATTCTCAAGTCTTTTGTCAGCTGAAAATGAGGCACCTGATATCGATGGACACCTAAGCCCTGAAGAATTAATGATCCGACAAATGCATCCCATGGTCACGGAATGATCACGGATAGATGTCAATGGCACGGAGCTGTACCTGAAAAGTCTGCCCAAGACAAAAATGGAGGCCAACAGGTGGCAAGAGCAATTGAAAATGGCAAGTGGCCGCGCAGAAAAAAGAAAAAAAAAAGAAAAATGATAGAACAGATTAAGTATATATGTTCAGAATAACTGTTTATGGTATGGTTGACTATGCAAACGCTAATATCTGTGTTTATTGAGTAATAGATCGGCATTGTTTATGCTGCTTTATGGCTTTATGGTAGAGATATTTACTCAGATGGAGAAGATGACATGTGTAGATTTGATGACAGTTGAGTTTGATGGAGAAGTGTTATTTATGGAGACTAAGTATGGACGTGTTGTTTTTTGTGGAATGTCTTCCATCATTCACACGATAACAATACTCAAGGTTCAAAATCAGTTCATCAATATTAATGCCACAAAATAGGTTAGTTCATGGATTTACTGACAATAAGAAAGCAGAAAGTAATACTAAAAATAAATTCAGACTCAAATTGGAACTAAGAAGGCTCCACATAATAGTTTCTGACTATCTTAGCAACATCTAATATCTTCTCTGGTCTCCCAGTAATTTCTTCACCTTAGGATGGCTAGAAAAGGCCTGGAAAAACTTTGGAATCCTAGGGCACTTATCTTCTCCAGGAAACTTAAATTCACCAAAAATTTCCCATGCGTGGAACCAGGATACAAAAGGGCCAAATGCTACATCTAGAAACCCTATTTCGTCACCCCCAAAGAAGGGTTTTCCTTTAGAAATTTTGCCAAGTGCATCATCTAGCAGAACATACAGATTTATGAGGTCTTCAATCCCCTTTTTCTGCTTCTCTCCTTCTGTACGCCAGATTATTTTAACTGCATCAAAAACCTGCAATCAAATAAGCAATGCAATCTTAGAATATTCACAGTAAAATCAGATAACATTGCATTTTCAAAAAATAAAGATCTGAGGCCTCAAACAGCAAATGCAGTGGTACAAATGAAAGAACTTTCTTTTAGTCAAGTAAGAAAAAGAGACATAATGTAGTTGGTCATAACATCTTTGTAGTTCAAACTGAAAAGGAAAAAAGAAACAAACCAGAAATATTTGAAAAAGTACCTTCCGACTGATCAAATCTGCCCAGAATCGGGCTACAGATCTTTCATAAGGATCTTCAGGAAGCAAATGCGGTCCCTGATTTTTCCAGGTCTCGTCAATATACTCCATTATGTTAAGAGATTCACAGACGGGCTTACCATTGTGAATAAGAACTGGAACCATTTTATGAACTGGATTAGACTCCAAAAGAAGCTGGCTTTTGTTATCAAGATCTTCCACACAATACTCGTAAGGGATACCCTTAAGCTCCAAAGCAATCTGGACTCTGAGACCGAACGTGCTCATGCATACGCTAAGAACTTTTACCTCCCGCCATTTTGCTTCAGATCCTCGGCTATGGCGCCACAATAATGGTATGCGACAGACATTTGATTTAAATATGTGCAGTATATTTAGTTGGATATTCTTGCACTTAAAAGAATATTCTTGCATGGAAGCAATCAAGTCTTTAATCCATTCCTTCGAAGTACACATGGATGTTCTTCTATTGTATGAGCCAGTAGTTATGCAAAGGTAGCTGTTCATCTCTCTTGAACGACAAATAGTTACTCTGGCTTCTTAATGCCAAGAATTTAACACTTGGCTCTCAAGTTTTATAGCTGAGATCAAATCTCAGCTATTGATTGCAGTGGTGTTACCCACTGATAACATGTCGAGGGTGCATAGACACCTAGATTATTATGCCAAATGGCCATAAACACCTAGCTTTTTGGTAAAATACTTAAGAATTAAGGGCATTTTGGGAATTTAAAAAATATGAAGGTCTTTTGGGGAATTTAGTCAAGAATTACGGGTATTTTGGTAAATTTCTGTTAAGGCAGATAACACCCTAGAACTCCTCATTCCAAGGCATTATTATCCCTCTCATAATCAGTCACCTAGAGTCGTGATATATAATAACGGCGGTAATATGGTGCAACACTTGTATGGTGTGTGCGTCTCAGACATATTGGTCTCCATTGGACGAACATGTAACACAATAATAGGAAGTTCCAAGGGGATTTGATCGTAGGGTGGACAGATTCGTTGAACTAAATAGTCTAGGGCACACCTCGTTTAGAATATGTATGAGACGATAAAAAAGCTATTCTATTATATTCTTCATATCTACATTGTTAAACCATTTCGATACAAAGATGAATAGAAAATAGTTTGTTCTTCACATTGCAATGGCATCTAAGACTTTGTAGACTTTAAAGGTGACATTATTTAACACAACCATTGGGTCCAACACATTTAGATTAAAATCCCCTTTAAACCCCCTTTGGTTTGGGTGCATATTCACACGGGGGTGACTCCAGGCAACGAGAGCTGTTGGATAGGCATATTCACCCCTTATTCCTTAATCTATACCGTACGTAAAGTTCCTCGTTTGTGGGGTATGCAAGTACAAAATTCGCTATACTGTATAACAAGATTCGCAAAATACTATAAGATTTCAAGCGGAATACTATATGGTGTTGATTTCGTACGTGCAAAATACAATTATGAGGGCTCTCGCTGCCCTACGTCACCCCCCGTGTGAATATGCACCCAAACCAAAGGGGGTTTAAGGGGGATTTTAATCTAAATGTGTTGGACCCAATGGTTGTGTTAAATAATGTCAATGGTAGTTATGTGTTGGTTGTTAATGTCAATGGTTATTATGTGTCGGTTGTTATGTGTTGGGGGATTTAATTTTTATATGTTGGATGTTAATGGTTTGTGTTGCAAAAAATTTTTTTTGGCCCCTTTGGGGCCTTAGGGGAATCACCCACCCCTCCCCTCCCCTCCCAGGTGTGACAAAAATTTTAGAATTCAAACTAGAATTCATTTGAGGCTTTCATCACCTGTAGCTTTTAAATTTGATCACAATAAAACAAATAGAACATAAGTAAAAGTTACCATAAAGATAGAGCAGATTGATCCCATTATTCTGAAAGTCATAAAGTTTGCAACACAAAGAAAACCCCCGTTATTATGCTACATATTGTTACTTCGCTACAACTATTTCTCTTTCACAAAGACACCATTGTTTATCAATCCATATGATTTTGGATGCTCCATCTCTAGCTTAAAGGTAATGCATGATTCACCTTATGGTTCAATTAAAGTTCCAAACCTACAATATAAATGCATTCTTGTGGCCACTATTTTGATGACCGCGTGACATGGAAAAGGGCGTGGAATAATCCCTTTGTTGTATGCATAAGAATCCGTTTGTTGATTGAAGCTAAAGGTCATTTGCTATGAACAATCCGTGACCCGGGGAATATCAAGAGTTGGAAGCAAACAGAGGGCCTAAACTTGAATCGCAACAAATCTTAGGAAGGAAACAAAAGGCGGTTTTCAAACACTACATTGTAGAATCGGGGAAACCAATACCTTGTAAAAAAAAAACATTATGCTAACTGAAGAAACATTAAAAAACAAATACCTTTGTAAGTGTGAGCAAAAAATCCATCTCGTGGTAGTAAAATCCACTCTGGCAATAAGAATCCAAGAGGGCAAGTACACATGCATATGCACACATGCACACACATGCACACATGCACATGCACATGCACTTGCACTTGCACTTGCACTTGCACTTGCACATGCACAATACACATGCACATGCATGTGCACATGCACATGCATACACATGCGTAGTGTTCATGCACAAACACATGCAGAGAAAGACAACAACCCTTGGATTGTTCCAATCAACAAAAATCAACGGCCCATAAAGGGTGCACTCTAGAAATACTATTTAATACACCTCAACGAATACAACAACGAAATCATAGAAAAACCATGTGAAAAAGCGTATAAAAATCTAAAAGTAACCCCCTGTTATTGTGCTACATATTGATTTTTATTGCTTGGAAATTCAATATATATTGAATTTATATGTTCAATGAATAGTGGTTTTCCCAAAATAGATATATGTGTTCCTCCACCCACATATATTGGAAAACAAGAGTCATCATAGGGTGAGATCAGTAGGTAGGAGGTATGAATATAATGGAAGAGCCATAAGTGTAAGATAACGATCACAATGCGGAAAGGTGCCCGTGCAAATATAATATACATTAAAAGAACTAAAAGAATGTGTGTGTGTCTATAGTATATGATTTATATGCTTAGACTACTTATCTTGTTTCTTTTTCTGTTCGCATTCTATTTTCTTGACATGTGTGTTTCAAATTGTTTCAAATTATAATTGTTCGGCACATGCGTTCAGATGCATTTATGATGTGATGTGGAACGGGAAGGGGGAGGGCATTCTTGCCTGAGACCGGGAGCCGCTGAGGGCGATCGAGGCCGTCTCAGGTCGGGCCGGCAAGAATGTGGACCCTTCCCCGCTCCACGACGTCAAGGTAAAGATTACCTTATTCTACAGGTTTTGGGCAAGCGATTTGCCATTCTTATCTAGGATGATCATAGATTTTACAAGAACTCACAACCACTTACCTTGACGTATTCATGGCGGATGAAAAAAAAAATGTCAACTTATGATGTATTTAGCGGCTAAAAAAAAGTGTCAAGGCGCGCTTGTTGTGATTAGCAGTGATCCGACATTTTTTCCTTCACAGCAAGTTTCCATTATTGGATATAGAGCCAAGCTTCTAGCATCTAAATTACGGGTCTCTTTCTTGATATAGTCAGAAAATATTCCATGGATTGCACTATCTTGAAGGTTATGTGCATGTAACTAATCAATGATTAGCTGTAGAAGTAAAATCGCCTCACATAAGCTGCTCTCAATCTGTTTCCAATGCATGTAGAGTCATTTTTCCATCATATTTTAAGTCTAGCAAAGAAAACTTTAATCTTCTAGTAGTGGCATGTCCTCGATAGAAGTTTCTCATTATGCCATGTTTTGACCCATTTATGCTAAGCATTTGGAAAATGTATGCCTAGCAGCATTTATAGACCGTCCAATGATCTTTCCAATACATCTTCTTGCACAAACAATAGAGTTTTCATTTAGGAGTTATGGCCATATTTCTACCCAACTGTAAATCTGTGGCAGCAAAGACATTGCCTGATTTGGCACTGTTTTGGCCCATTTATGCTAAGAATTTGGAAAATGGACGCCTACCATCAATAGAGGACCTTCCAGTGACCTTTCCGACGGATGTTCTTGCGCAGAAAACAGAGCTTTCATTTATGGCCATATTTCTACCCGACTTTAAAACTGTGGCAGCAAGACATTGCCTGATTTGGCACTGTTTTGGCCCATTTATCCTAGGAATTTGGAAAATAGATGCCTAGCATCAATTCTGGACTTTCTAATGAGCTTTCCAACGGATGTTTTTGTGCATAAAACAGGGCTTCAATTTGAGAGTTATGGCCATGTTTCTACTTGAGTATTCAACTTATTGCAACACCTAGATGAGGAATAAGCTGTATGGAAAATAATGCATTGCCCATTAATGGCAGTAATCAAACCCTCTAATGCATCACCAGCTGGGAACTCAACTTATTGCAATCATGGAATGTGATGATTGCAGCATATGTGCACAATGGACATGCTGTGGAGGCTCTTAAGCGGTTCCATTTGATGCGACTAGAAGGTGAAATCCCAGATCAAGCTACATCTATAACTCTTTTTAATGGATGTGCCATTTAGGGAGCTCTAATTGAGGGAAGATGGATTCATGATTACATAATGGCTTGTAAAAGAGAACATGACATTTCAGCAGGTAATGCTCTTATTAATATGTATGGTAAATGTGGAAGCATCATGGAAGAAAGATGTGCATTTCAGAAAATGGTTCACCGTGACATACCATCCTGGAATGTGATTATTGCTGCCAATGCCCATAATGGCGACGGAAAATATGCCATTGAAACCTTCAGCAAATGCAATATACGGCCATGTAGCTATTACAAATATTTTTTCTGCATGCAGCCATTCAGGCTTTGTAGATGAGGGATGTCACATATATCTTTCATTGATTATAGATTATCACATTACACCAACAGAAGAACATTATGAATCTTTGTTGACCTGCTGGGCGATTCGGAAGAATTTTTGAGGTGGAGGATTTAGTGACCAATAGCATATGTAAGCCTTCTTCCTCTTCATGGATGGCCTTGCTTGGTGCATATAAAATCCATCTATGAAATGTTATCAACTTGATGATGCTCAATTCTAGAGCAGCAAGGGCCTATTGGTCTTTTTCGAGGTTTGGGTGCAAGTTGTATCAAGTTAATGCCAGCTGTAGGAATCCTGGATATCCCTCATATTTCTACACATTGCAGAAATAATCTCTGTGTACAAACTGTGGCATCCATCAAGTTAATTGGCTATCTTTCTATCGAAGGGCCTACAAGACATCTACAATGGCACTAGCAGCAACACTGATTTTCAAATTCATGTTCAAAGCAGATTCAACATTTATAGGTTATCTATGGTCATTTCTATTAAAGTTGCATAAACACATTACGTTGTGCATTGCTGTTTAGCAGGGAGCAGACCATGGGGCAGGAGCATGAAATCTAAAGGGAATGATGCATGAAATGTTTCCTGAAATGCCTCCAGCAATTTCCGAAATGACTAAGGGGTTCTCCAGTAAATTCTGGAAATGGCTAACCTTCCGGGGAAAATAGCAACCACATTTCAAAATCAAGAGATCATGACATCTGGACGAGCAAGATCAATAATTTTTTATAGAATGCTCAATACTTACTTGTTAGTAGCAGGAAAACGCTGTGGAATTGCATCTGTGGAGTCGTGCTTCTCCTCGGCTTCCAATCTTCAAGAAATCTGTAAAGTGGCAAGTTGAAGGTATTGTAATCAATGCAAACCAAACATAGTCATTATTGCATGGTCCATTACTGTTGGTGTGCACGTTGATCTAACTGGTCTTTAGTAAATTACACTTTTGTTATTAAGAAAAACCATTGGGTTCTATAGTGATTTTCTACAAAGTAGAATACACACATTGAGCATCACCTGCACCATCTCTATTAGACCAGGATGAGCACGTCTCGGCATCCCACTAACTCTGATTTGTCAAGTAGTCAGTCTTCAATTCCATCGATCACGAATTCCCAACAATAAGGTTTGTGCATTCTTTTCTCTCTACCTCTCTCTCATGTTGTGACGTTTCATTTGCTCACCTGCATTTGCATTCATTGTTTCTAGAAATGAAACTTCTTCATTGTCTCGCTCAAGAAAACCTAAGGTAGCTAGAACTTGGTTTCGCGATGATCCATTGGAGCGACTTGCCAAAAAATATGGTGACTGTTGGTGTAAACAATGCAAAGGCACTAGCAGAAGAGTGTATAGCACGAGACAAGATCATAAAGTGAAGTATGGTTGGATGCCAAATGCCCCACCTTCATTTAAGTGCGAGGTAAGAATGGGCATTAAATATTTATAGTATTCATTTCATACATTTTTCTAATTTATGTATTATATAAAACTTGTCATAGTATTTGGACATGCTTCACAAGGATTCTAAACATGCCGAGAAAGTAGGTAGTCCTCCATTCTCATCTGGAACATCTGGCCCATTACCCATGTATTGTACAAGTTCCAGTTCTAGTTCAGAGGAGACTCAAGAAGTTGAGAGAGGTCCCACCAGGGAAAGTACATTAGCAATAAAGCTTAAAGCATGTTTCAATAAAAACTCATACAATCTTTCGTCAGGATGATATATCAAATGTGCCTGTGAGAAGAACTCCACATGATTGGTTGCCAATGTGGAATGATCATGATCCAAGGAGTCCTATGCCTCCACCTGGCATGAAGAGATTATCCATATTTTACAACTTGGAGTATTGGCCTGAATTATAGATTGCTTATCTCTTGGATCCTATGCATATTTTAAAAAACGTCAGCCATCAATATAGCTCCTCACTTTGTCGATGTCCTTGGGTATTGAAAAGGGATGAACTCAAACAAGTAAAAGCGTCTATTAAAACTCTTACGCACTCCAACTTGGTACGGATCTTCTCTTGGAAGGGCCTTCACAAAAGAGGAGGATCTCACTGGCTTAAAGTCGCATGATTGGCACAAGTTCCTACAGGTACACATAAAAGTAGTGAATGAAAAAGCATGAATGCAAGACTAAATAGATGCGTTATTGTCTATGCTTGTTTATGGCTAATTTTTTCTATTCATTATAGCATATTCTGCCATGCGCTTTAGAGTATTGCCGGACACCGTCTATCCAAAAGGTCATCTATAGACTTGCTAGTTTCTCCAGATGGATTTCTTCTAAATAGATCATAGCTGCTGATATTCCAATATGGAAATAGAGATTGCAGAAATACTATGCCAACTAGAGCACCTATTTCCCACTAGTCTTTTTGATCTTCAGGTATGTAGACCTGATGGACTAAATTTCATACTAGATCTTCAGGTATGTAGACCTGATGGACTAAATTTCATACTAGTAATCTTATATACTAAATGTGATCATTAGATACATCTATTGGTGCATTTGCCATAAGAAATAATGCTTGTGGGTCTAAACCCTTCCAGACGGATGTTCTTTTTAGAGAGATTTATGAAGGTACTGAAAGGCTTTGTACGTCAGATGGCAAGGCCCGAGGGATGTATAGCAGAAGGACATCTTATTCAAGAGACATTATTTTTCTTGACAGATACCACCACATCTATAGATCCAAATGCACCAAAGATTTGGAAGAAGGAGGCCCCTAATTGGTAAGTCTTGCAAGGTTTGGGTAAGTAACGAAGGTTAAGCAAAGAGTTTGAAGGCATAAATAAATTTGTCTTAAATAATGCATATAGCCTTGTTAGGGTGGAATTGTACAAAGTTGAGAAGGCACAAAGAGATAGTGACAGTATGCTATAAAAAATCGTCGAGGACGACATCGAAGAATAGTGGCAGATCAGTGCACTTGGTTGTTCCGTTCTTCTATGGCTCTCTAACTCAAGTCTGGTTTCTTCTGCTTATCTTAGGGCCAACATTTTTGAAGCTATGTTGCAATTGGAGCATAGGGAAAGATAAGAGTTGTGCTCCCATAGTATCTGTCTGGAGAAGAGGGCGGGTAGCTCTTGTTCAGTAGCTGGCCCTTGTTGCATCACTAGGGTCTAGAAACTTAGTCCTCCTCTCCTGTAGTATCCTATGGAGAAGAAGTTGAGAGGGGTTCTAAGAGTACTAGGTTCAGAGTATGGACTTCTATTCATGGATTAGAGAAGTGGTAGCAATTCCATACTCAACTGTATGTATATAAATGTTTTATCATTCGAATATAATACAGATTCTTGCCGTGAAAAAAAAAAACCTTTTAAAATCTGTTCAAACAGACTTTTTCCATCCATCAAAAAAAAAAAAAAAAAAAAAAAGAGTACAATACCCTCCAGAACTAAGGCCCCTAATGATAATATTTTCAATTACTTTCGCATTCAATAAGCATCCTGCAAGTGCCACGTTTTGATATTATTTATCAACCTTGCAGGCTAGATTTCATAATTCGATGTGCTACATATTCTAAACGAGGTGCACCCGGTGGGCGGATATCAATCCGACATTTTCGTATGTTGGAGCCTCTGGACACCTCTGGCGATTATGCTCAATTATGATTGGGGACGCCTATGATTTTAAGATGTCGAATACGAGTTTGCCTAAGGTTTTGATGGTATATCGAGCCTCTATACGGTTTCGCTTAAGCTTTTAGAATATGAAATACGGGGATTCGAACCTCTACCAAAATAACTCAATGTCCTAATAAGACTACTTTAACCAATCTAACCAGTGAGCTAATGTGACTATTTTTTATCTTAAATCTATGTTTTTTTTTATAATAACCCATTGAATTGTTTTAGGGATATGGTCTATGGTTTCAAGAATTATATCTATATCAAATCCCCCTGGAACCCCCTGTTATTTTGCTACATATTCGTATTGATGGCATTGACAAAGTTCGGGTCCCTTTTGATTCTGGAATAGTTGCTTCGTTTAACCAGAAGAGTCAATCAAGTGCGCGGGATATTAATCCTATTGATGGAGAGCTTGAATATGCAAAGGACATTGGCTCATAGCATTAAGTGTGCTACTGCTTGCATAAATGTTAATTCTGGGTTGGCAAGCATCAAGTCAAAATATCTTTGCAGGCTCTCTTTGCCCTCTACTGTGATGGCTATGGTGGTGCAATCTGGCAAAGGCTTTCCATCTATGTTTCTTTCAAACATGATATGGCAGAGCGATTGATTGATTCTAAATGATTTATTGATTTGGCTATGGCGGCCATCTCTTGGTATTTCAGACGTCACTGCAGCAGCACTCAGGCACAAAAGCCCTATCAAAATTTCTATTTTTGGGGCCAGTTGATAGCAAATTTTCCTGGCAAGCCCATCTGCACTAGATATGTTCTTTGAAGTTTTTATTGTTATTTATTTGAATTTGGATGCTATTTACATCTTCTCGTTGTAGTGATTATTCTTGCATGGGCTCTATCCTTTCTAGGCGCCACCTCAGCATCTAGGCTTCTGGGTGCCGCCTCAGAATCTTAGCGCTTGGGCGCCAGCCTTTGAAGCAGTAGCAGAGGCTCCAACGCCAGTTCAAGGCCGATTCGGTTTCCAGGGGCTCGTTTCTTGCAGGTCGATCCAACTTTTCCAGCATCTAGGCATCAAGGCAGGTCGTTTTCGCTTGGGATCCAGTTCACCCCAGTTTTTTCTCCAGTAGGTCGATCCAACTTTCCTAGCACTCAGATTCAAGGCTTCAGGCTCCGGTTTGGCTAGCACAATTGAACTTGCTTCTGCGGCCCAGGTCTGGTTTTGTCACCTGTCTCTGCAGCCTCCTATCGAAGGCCCAGGTCTGCTTTGGTTATGTTTGATTGATTTCACTGCCCAGCTATATCGCTCTCTATTCCCCTATCTGTTTCTACTTGTCTTGGCCTGTTCCTATTTTCGTCCAGTTATTTCAAATTCGTTACCCAGTTCAGGTCCTGTCTACTATAGCGTCAAAATGACCCATAAGGTCAAGCGCATGGCCAGGGAGACCCGCAAAGCAAAGAATCTCATTAGGGTGCCCATGCCATTCTCTGATAAGCCTTATGACCCCACAATTGAGCCCTATCTTCAGGCGGCCCCTTTCTTTGGGCCCCAGTGTTCTATCCTCATGCAATCAGCTTCTACTGCATCTTCAATTGCAGCCTTGGACAGAATTGGTGCTCGGTTCCATTGCATGCCCTCAGAACTGTTGGTCAGGCTCCGCACGGTCCAATCTACCGTCACTCTTACGGAGACATCTGCTCAGTTACCTTCAGATAGCTTAGAGATATTACTGCAGTCGGTAGGGCACAGCTCAGTGAAGCACAACAATGTTCCATCAGCTTATAATAAAATTTTAGTGTTTGTCTGTTTTGTTTGTCGCCCTAAATCGGACGGCCCAAATTTGATCTAACACACCAGACGGTCGAGATCACGCCCTAGATCGGGTGTGGTTTTTTGCGAAGGCATCATAGGGCTAGGGAGGATTGGGCGGCTTGGCAAAGCTCGCTTCTGTGAAAGAAGCTCCTCAGATTTGTTTTGCTCCTACCTCATAAGCCATGGCCGCCTCTTCAGCATACTGGAAGGATCCAATCCACAGCCAAGTCTAATTGCAGTAGCCAAGTTTTGTAGTCCATCTGTTACAGTAGGAGACCAACGTCACCTTATCCCGGGGAGGTTCAACCCAAGTTAAGTCAGCGACTACAATTTACTGTAGCGGAAGGAAAAGTACAGCAACGATCATAGAGGAAAAGCACAGCAACAACCATAGATAGACTTGACCTCTGCTTCTTGTGCATCGATCTCTGCTTCTCATGCCTCTACAGATGATAGCAGGTAAAGAATCTCTGGTTCCTGTAAACATACCTTCAAAACAATTGTTTTGATTTATCCTTTGGTACAGAGAAACAGACTCTATATAGAAGCAGATTTAATAGCTACAAGCTTTTGTTTATGCATGAGGAGAACCGCCATAAATGCTCATGCCATTTTTTTTTATCATTTGCAGATCGCCAATGTTATCATCATTTCAACTCTAAGGGATTGGCTTCTGTGCTCCAGCCTAAATTCGAGCACTGGATTATGGCATGTTGACTGGCAACCAACAAACAATCTCTTGGTTCTTTGTGGTAAGATCCTATACTCATCCATGTTCTGCAACCATTTGCATATATAAGGGATCATGGCCTCTGGTAAAAGGCAAGGGGAAATATCTCTGCAAAAAATAATTTTTTTTACACAGATTGTCCACACGTTGTGAAATCCTTGGGCAGTGGTTGAACTCTTATACATAGGGTAAGCTTGGACAATAATTAATTATAAATCTTTATTGTATAAGAGAGATAGCATTTCTCCTGTAAGGTTCTATCTGTTAATTACAATAACATCTCTTTTCTGTGCCATTGATGCTTATTTTGTTGATTCTATGGCAGGCATGAAGGTTGGTATATGATACGAATAGTAGTATAGAATGCAGTTATGCTACGTCTCTAGAGGTAAAGTGAATTGCGTATTGACTTTACGTAAAGCTCGCTCTCCTCTTTTGATGCTTCTCCACTATGGCATCCTCAATAATTGCAGCCATGCAGCAGATGGCAAAGATGGGATGCAATTATTTTTTGGAGAGGTGCATGAGCAACATGTCAAGACTAAAAAGGATGCAGAAGTGCGGGGCAGACAACTGATGCAACAGCTAGATTTGGTATATAATCCTCGTCCTGAAAATCAGAAGGAACAATGGTCGATGTCATTAGGTATAGATGTGTGGATTAGGATTCTTAAAACGTTATTCATTCTCAGCATTCTTGACTACTGATCACATCATATAATTAAGTCTTATAGACCTTTTCATTCATTTTCTGCAGTTGTTGTGACCCATTCTTAGACAAACGCATCAACGGGCTGAGGTCTAGCCAGCACAACACATGAATCACAATGGGGTTAAGGATAGGCAATATCTTTGATATTTCTTCCTCTTATTCTCTTCCCGAGAGGCATATTCCAAGTACATCACACATACCTCTACAATAAAATCACAACCCAGTTTTGCAGCCACTTTTTAGATGGTGTAAGCTGCTCCTTTATGGGGTAGAGATAATCCCTATGCTATAGGGAAAGGAGTACCCTTAAAGCAACTTGGCACCCATACTATCAGACTGTTTTAGTTTATTATTCTTTGTAACTTTATTTCTTCAATCAGTGTTAATTCTTACAAGGCAATACCACCATGCCCATTAATATTAATGTGACTCAAGTGTGGATATGGTTGTTCAGTTTGTAGAAAAAAAGTCTAAATTCAAATATAACATGTGCAATGACAAAATGCATCCATTTCACAAGCCTTATGAGTATTAAAGAAGTTAAATTATAAGAATTTGTGCGTTGAAGCTCAAATGGTTTTTTAGAACTTCAAAGTTATGCCATTTCAGATTAGTTCAGGCTAAAGATGTTGACTGATGCACCATTCCAACTTTCTTGAATAGAACATTGACTTATTGCATCACTTATCTTATATGTACTTATTGGAAGCCTGATACACTTAATTTTACTTTTGGAATTCTTTATTTGAGTCAAGTGTTTGCTGAATGACCAATGCAAAACCAAATTATACATTGGAGATGTTAAAATTCCATGGTAAAATAGCAAAAATAGAAGATCATTATGATACTTACAACTTATATCTACTCCTGCATAATCACTTAGTGAAATGACACTTACAAGAACAACTTTCATCATCTTGAATTTACAAATGCCTCCATTCTAGATCACAAGCTATATAATATCGTTATATCAAACGAATTGGGCTAAACAGAGTTGCAATAGAAACGGGAGGGAATCATTGAAACGGGAGCAAAAGGAATATTCCTCGAAGATTCTTTTTTTTTTCAAAAAAAGAGCTAAAATGGGGTAAAATTTTTATTTTTGGCATAAAAATGCATTTTGACCACCCCAAAATCACTCATTTTTTTGTGCAAAGATAAAATTGACTATGTCAAAGTGACACTTTTCCTAACAGTTAGAATCTACCTGAAGTGTGTTGTTAGAGAAAACCCCTAATTTAAGAGTACGTCCTACACAACATTTTGTTAGCTTGGATTGTTTTCCAAAAAACGTACTTTTAGGTTACAATGAGACATTTTTTAATGATATAATATTTTAAAGTACCAAAATTGTATTCCGGAATACACTTTTACTATTCGAGAATAACAGAAGTGTATTCCGGAATACACTTTTGCTTTTTTTGAAAGTCAAAGTGTATTCCAGAATACACTTTTGGTCTTGCTCGAAATTCGAAGTGTATTCCGGAATACATATTTGCTGTACAAGTTTTTGAGACTCCTCAGTGATCTTGCAATTTTTCGAATTTTCCGGATTTGCAATGACCTTGCAATCTTTTTGTTGCAATTGAAACATGAACATAGTTCTAAATAATGAAGGGATTAGCGAAAGAGAAAAACAAACCAACAACCTTGGGATTTTTTTTTTTTGTGGGATACAGGATCGTGGTATAAAATAAAAAAGGATTTTTTGTTTTGTTTTGTGGGACCAGGGATTCAGGACATTGGTTCAAAAAGAAATAGGAAATCTTATTCTGGAATACACTTTGTATTCCGGAATAGGATTTGGTTTTCAAAAAACCTGGCAGTTCTTGTTTTTTTTGGCGATTTCTTTATGGGGAGTTAGCGCCTCCAATTTGAATTTGGCGCTTGATTGTATTTAGGTTTCTCCTACAAGAAACCCAATTGCTGGGTACATCGTCTCCGTTTTTGGGCGATCCGAAAATTTTTTCAACAAAAAGTCTTTGGTCTTGGCCGTTATTTTGCTGGGCGTTTTTGCTGGTCGGATAGGCACAGAGCTCTGCGGATTCTGCAGAAGATGAGAGCAAGCAACAAGATTTATAGCATGGGGCAGAAGTTACAGCCGGATTCGGCAAAAGATGAGATCAAGCCCATTCAGGGAAGCCGGATTTCTGAGCTGTGACTTCATCCCGCTGCAAGTCTGTGATTTCTGAGCCCAGGTATTGTTGCAAGTCTTTGGCCCAGCATCGGAAGAGGTATTTCTTTGTTTGATTTCATTGTTACTTGCTGCTGTTAGATTTTGCCATTTGGACAAGGTAAACAGTTTATTTTCAGACTATAGTTTGCACATGAAAAATAGTTGAAACTTTGAAGATTACAGGGCAGTAAAACACATTGAGTAAGGTGCTGCCACACGAACTCCCTACACTGCTTTGGGAATGGTTCTTTAATCTCAATTAACAGGAAGCTTTAGTACATGGTTATGATCTTGTCATACTTTTTGGTTTACTTCAAAATAATAGATATTCTTTGTAAGGAAATGTTTACGGCTTTCGTAGAAAACAACCTATGGCAGACTTTGGTTTGGTTTGTAAACTCCAAACATGATCCAAACTTTAAAGAGTAGGAGATTAAGCCAAATATCTGGTAATTTTCTGTTACGCGGACCCCCCAGAATATGTATGGAGCATCTAGACTTTTTATTAAAATATTTCGTACACTCTCATGTTCATTTATATGGATCTCTTAGACAGTCTAGAAGGCCTGCTACAGATTCACTTCTTGGTTTTTTACAGGGTCTCTAATTAAGGAAATAATAATGGTGTATCATATCTGGATATTACATGATGATGTACACTGCTGGAATGTCAAATATGACAACCAATGGATAAATCTAGTAATACTAAGATTATTCTGTGGGATTAATAAGATTATTCTGTGGGATTATTCTGTGGGTTTCAAAAGCGTGGGCTGCTTATTGTCAGATGCAATTGTTGAATCTATATTTGTTCTACCTGTAGTGCCTGCATTGAAGCTTGGTTTGTACCGACCGTTGCATTACAATTAATGTTAATCTTTGCAGTCTTAAAAAGGTGTGGCAGACAATAAAATAGATTCCAGTGTCTGCATCATTTCTTAAAAGGTAAAAGATAGAACATATTGTCCTATTTTGTTAACTTTTGCATGTCAGGACTAATGTTTTTGTGCTAACCAGGCTGGTACTTCGGTCAAAACGCATTTGATGGTCACAAACTTCTAGAAGGCTTAAGGGCATATTCAGTGTCTATATCATGGCATTTTTGCAAGAATATGCACATTAAACCCGTTTATTTATGATGTCTCCATCTTGATCATTGAAACATTTAAATTACATGTTGCAATTTCGTGATTTGTGACATCAAGGTATCTAACATGGAAGTTTTTTGCAACTACATTGTTTTGTAAGGTGTGGATGCTACGTACGATGCATCCCTATTGCTTTTATCTCATGATGCTCGTCTATGCATGTCTAAGAATGAACTTTGCTTTGGCATACATAACTAGGTAATTACACAGTTATGACTTTTATGAAATAATGCCATCATTTGAGCTGCTCTCTTTGTGCATGGAAAAAGCACGCATGGAAGTGTAGAAACTTAATTTCTGTCTTGGATAGCTTCCTGAAATTCTCCTGAAGTGTATACCCTTACACAAAATTGTTTGTGGCTTAAGACATTATGATATTTCTATCTTTTGATTTGTGCAATTTTGAATATATGCTGTGTTTGTCTGGAAAAAATATAGAATACATTTGCATTATTTATGCATGCTGTAGCATCTCAGACCAGTATAGTCTAAAATTTTTGTGATGGGAAGGCCTCCTATAATTGGGTTGCACATTAACTAGCTGCTGCTTAAAAATGGCCAAGCATGTGAACATATGTTTGCAAATAAAAGAATCTACTGTAAGTGGAATTTTTCCTCTATACTTTCTTCTAAACTACCCAGATACGTGACGCAGTTGATGCATCTATTTCTTTTTTGCTAAGAATTTAGCTTATTCTTGCTTATTTAACACATTAAGGCATATGGATTGTCATGCACAGAAAGAAGTATGAAAATTAAGTTTCGTCATGCACAACTCGCTGGTTACATAATAAAACAGTTTTTGGAATCAATCCCATTTGTATATGCACATTCTGGTGGCACATATGCTCCTCATTTTCTAGTTAATATGCACGTATATCCATAACGGTGTACGCATTAAACACTTCTGATTGCTCATTTGCTGAACATCTGTTGGTGCTAGTATGTTTAACTTGCATTAGAATAATTGAAGGAACGATTCCATAAATGTCTGCTGGATGCATCTTCTACATACTATTCAATTTACATACTAATCAGACATGTACAAAAGCGCTGTCATACGTGAAGTTCTGATAGGTCCATAAAAGCTCTATTTTTACCATATTAAACTATTGTAATGAACTATCTAGACCGATATGAATTTTTCATGTCCGTTGATGTGTTTAAACATACTGCCTCTGTTGGTCTTTTACAAACTGGACTAAATCCTATCATTGGCATGGTTCCTCGTGGCTTCCCATTGATTGATAATGGGTATGATTAGCCTTAGCCTCCGGGAGGTTAAGGCTCATTGAATAGAATAGAAAGAATGATTGGGACCCATACAAAAAAAGGCATTTTTTGGAAAACAAGGGAAAAAAGTGTATTCCTTAGGAATACACTTTTGGTTTTCTAGAACCCAAGTATGTATAATGCCAACAAAGAGAAGTTGTGAAGTGTGGTGTATTCGAATACACTTTCTCCTTAAGACATAAGCCAAAGTGTATTCCGGAATACACTTTTGGTTTCGAATTGAGAAAGCTTGTTTCTGGACAAATTGTATTTGAAAAAAGGCATTTTTGTGGAAAACAAAAGGAATACACTTTTGGCTTTTGGTTTTATCAAAGTGTATTCGAATACACTTTTTGGTTTCTAAAACAAATTGTATTAGGAATACGTGCAAAGTGTATTCGGAAATACATTTCTCCTTTCTCTGGAAGGTAAACTGTTTTTTGAAGTCTTACTTTCAGAGATTGTACATTCATGTCTAGATTTTGCCAGTTTTGAGTTGTGGCATTTCAAAAATACAAACTTGACACTTAATGGGGTGTCAAAATGCAGGAAAAAAAAAACCTGAACCTCTAGAAAATTTTCAGTTACTCTAAAAATGGTCATTTTTTAGAGCATGGTGTTTTTTTGAAGGGAATCTTTGAAACGAGAGTTCTGCAACACTCCCGTTTCATTTGCAACAGTGTTGCTAACAATGCCAGGCAATTTTTCTATTATCAAAATTGGACAATGGAATGTATAAAAACCCAAACATTGCGCAGAAATATTGGGCACCATTCCTAAGAACTTATATTATCCTTGATTACTTGAAACAACACTTAGTGTTGCCCATATGGAAGCGTCAACTATGATGTGAAAATAGTCAGATTAGAAGGGGTTCGGTTTAAATTCGTGGAAGTTATAGTGGATGTGTGCCTCATGACTAGATGGTTAGCAAGTAAGATCTTGATTTGAGTGCAAAGGCCCCATTGACCTTATATTGCCAACATATGCCCAGCAACGCTGGGCACTGTTACTAGTCATTTGTATATTTAGGAACAACCTTTGTAGACCATAGGTAACAATATAGTATGCACATCTCTCTTGGAGAAATGGAAATAGAGGCACACCTCTCTTAGAGAAATAGAGGTGACGGAAGATGAAACTAAAATATTCTATGCTCTCAAGCATTGAACCTGGGCTCATATGAGCATTTATTCAAACATATACCTAGATAAGCAAATAACTTATGTGGATGTTGTTCTGTGGATGTTGTGCATGAGAACATCACCATAATTGTGTGACCTCATATCATAAGGAATGTTTTGCTTCAAGCTTTACATATGTGAATGTTTCTACAAGCTGTCTTCATTATTATGTGCTTCTAGAAACTCACAATCCAGCACCGTTGATGAAATCATTGCAGTGGAGACAAATACATGGCTTATTTAATCATTTACGTACATGCACATGAACAGAGTTCCTTCAATACTAAACGTCCATCAAAAGTTTGAGCAATATTGGACTTTGGCAAAATGTGTACATCATTTAAGGACTATACAACAATGATAACATAGCTCAAAATGTTGGCATCAATTAGGAAGGATTAAAATCATTATAACTAAGACAATCATTTTAATTACGAATTTAAAGATGTTTGTAGACTTAATTGTTGACAAATTTTGTTTGACAGCCTTAAAACATGCTAATACCATTAATACTTTACATCTCTAGATTATGGTCACCACACTTCAATGCGAATGCCTAGCACTTCCTCATGTGTACTTCTTTTCAAGATTATCATACAAAATACCTATTCTTGGCACATTTTATTGCTAAACGAATGAAACTCTAGCAATTCAAGCACAAATATAAGAAGACATAACTTATTATTTCTTTTCTTACTAAGAGGTTAAGAAAGGATCGTCAAATGCATAAACAAATGCTTGATTTGACCTCTTTTTTTCAACTTATGCCCAGCAACACTGGCCATCGTTACTACTGCTATCATATGGTTGACCTTATGGGATGCTGTCATATATCATAATCCCTATGGGATGTTGTTATATGGTCATTGGGGGTGTCGTGTGGTTGACCTTATAAGATGCTACCATATATCATATATCCCTATGGGATGTTGTTATATGGTCTCTGGGGTCCGTCAAACGTCCTCATGGATGTTACCAATATAGCATGACGTAAAAAATGTTATCTATCTATCTATGGGATATTGTCATATGGTTGACCCTATATGGGATGCTGTCATATATCCGTATGGGATTTTATATCCTTATGGGATGCTATTATATGATTGGCCCTATGGGATGCTGTCATATGGTCGATGTAGGAAATACTATCTACCCATCTTTAAGATATGCGATATTATAATAACCAAATTAAAATATTATAATAGCCAAATCAAACAGCATATTGAGGACGATTCTTCGTAGAACACAAGTTATGCACAAGTGATGCCTTTAACACCCTTCAAACACAAGCAATTGACATCAATCTTCGCATATATAAAGCATCTCATTGAACAGGTCAAAATCGAGCACTAAAGTTATTTCTCCCAATTGAGTAATGCCCATCTCCACAAGTTGGAGAAGTGCAGGCTTTACTTATGGTGGGACCACATGGATAGGGCATATGCTTAATTAATGTCCATGTGCTGCTAAGCAAGAACAAAAAGTGCTAAAAAGAAATAAAAGATCCGCCTTGAGCCTCTGTTTTAGAGTTTAGACCCATGGATTTGTTCAAAGTAGGCGATTGCATGTGAGCTCGCCATTATTATACAATGGGGCCGTGTGTTGGAGAGAAACACTTTTTAATCCACCTAGGTATGCAATACAGACACGACACCCATCGCGGTAAATGTGGGACGTGGGTAAGTTATAGCCAGTCTTAAATGGTAAAAAATCCGCTTCCATGAAAAACACGGTGTAATTTTTTTTTGGCGTGGCTATAACATGCTAAAGACATGGATATACCACGGATATGCCCATGGCTATAACATGACGGTGTCCGATATATGGGGCGCTCCCGCACTTAACAGGTTCTATCTAAGTTATATTTGAGTTTAATTTGCGCAGTTGCTGTATCAGTTTCAGAGCGCAAATTTTGATTTTGAACGAAAATGAGGGCAAGCACAGCAGTGATGGTGCTGCTACAGATTATGGTATTGGTTTCGGTAGCAACAGTGGATGCGAAGAAGCCATTCAAAAAGATCCACTTGAAAATGTGGCTCTACGACAAGGTATCATCTGGAAATTCCACAGGGGTTCGGGTAGCAGGCCCAAATGGGAACACAAACACGACCCAGTTCGGATCTGTGTTTGTGATGGACAATCAGATCCTGGACGGCCCCAACTTCACTACGGCTAACGAGATCGGGCGCGCAAAGGGGACCTTCATGATCGCTGCTGTCAATGTGGACCATGCATTTTTAGTTTTCAGCGCTGTGTTGCAGAATTCTAAATATAATGGCACCATCGCCTTCCAAGGTACCGACAAGACCGTCGGAGGCTTGAAGCATATCGCTGTCGTTGGTGGTACCGGTGACTTCCGTTTGGCCTCTGGTTACGCTAATTATACCACCACTTACCTCGATATTCCTGATAGCGTTGCCTTGTTTGATACCCACCTTGTTGTTCCTACTTTCTTTTGATCTGTTCTAGATCTGGTCTTGCTTCAATAAACTTGTTCTTGTGCGTATTAAGCTCATTCTTGTTGGTATCTGTTAGACCATTCAGATTAGATCTAAGAAAGAAGACTTAGAAGCCATACAACTCAATTTATTGTGGGCAGTACACCAATTGTCAACTGCTGCTTCTGATTAGGAGATAAGTCAATCCATAACCTGTATTCGTTATATGATTTATACATGTAAAATGTGGTTTCTCTATGTCCATCAAAGATAGGATAAAATAGGATAAACTTGTTCTTCTGTGTATTAAGCTCACTCTTGTTGGTATCTGTTAAAAGACTTACAAGCCATACAACTCAATTTATTGTGGGCAGTACACCAATTGTCAACTGCTGCTTCTGATTAGGAGACATCGTCAATTCATAACCTGTATAAGTAGAGGTTGGACTAAATAACAGAAACAAACAAAATGGAATCTTAACGTGTTTTATGCATCCGACACTACACCCATTTATTTGTTGGATCTAATAACCAAGGACGCCACTATGTAAAGGGGAAAGTGATTCATATTCTGATAAACAATCAACGCAAACTACTTCCCAACAATCAGCCACATGATACTCATTTCATGGTTCTACCCCAATGCATAAATTATGAGCATCATTGCAAATACCTGCATTTTAAGACAAGGAATTGTCTGTATTGCTGAATCATTATTCTCAATATGGGACATGCCTTTGTCTTTTCAAATGCAAAAACTATTATTCTGCACACGGGCTTAATAGCTTAATCTCACTTGCCTATCCTGCACTAATTAGCGTCCAGAATTTATTTTTGCTATAATGTCAAAGAAAAGTACCCAATGCCTTCTATGACGTGCTAAGTTACTTGAACTAACCTCCTGGTAACCCATCAGATAGAGAGAAGCTTTTTCTAAAATAGTTCATACAGCTTTGCAGTGGCACGTCCAACCATAGTAAGCTTAGAATTCAGTTGGTCCTATATTGAGGAAAATGCCACAATAGGAAAGACACACAGAAGTTTTACTGCGTCTTATCATGTGCATCAGACAGACCAAACACAAACGGTCGAATGAAATTGCACCCACCTACAGTCTTATGTATTTACAATTTGTATTAAGAGAGAACGGTTCTTCAGCTGCTTATAAAGGATCAAAACTAACTCACTAATCTAAACTCCACAACCACCTCAGCACAAAATAAAAAAGCTTAACAATCATCGGCAAAGCCTTGCACAAGATTAAGCCATAAAAGTTACGCTGTTGCTGATATAAACAAACACTTGAGATAATCAATATCAGAACACAACTTTGGTTCATCCCATGGTCCATACATTTCAAATCATACTCTTGAATGCTTATTAACCATATGGGACAAAGGATAAAACTTATGATTCCCAATGGGAAATATGATAGAAGTCTGCTTAAGCTGAAAACTAAAGCTACTGTCATTGTCATCAGCAAGCAGTAAATTAGCAAGTCCATCTTTCTTGAGCGGCACCTAATGCAGTGTGGAACCAGAGGGAAGAGAAGGAAGAACTCCAATGAAAATAACATGAGTGCAAAAACTAGTAGTGGAGATGGCAGTCTAGATGCAACCAAAACAGATGCTACAATAGATGAATGCAATGAGATATTTGCCAGAACTGATGATGCGAATTTTGAAGATGCTTGGCTGCTTGTTTATTGCCCACAATTAAGTTAGGGCGGCTATAGTCATGAAAAGGAGATGAACAATGAGAAGACATATGATTGAGGCCAAAATAGAGTCTGCGGATGGATCTTGTCAGGCGTCATGACATAAAGCCCGCTGACAAAACATGTCAGGTTAAAAAGAGATTTGTATACAAATTTGAAGGAAACATCATCTACTGTAAATAGGATTGTGCTACCCAGAATACCAATAAGAGCATCAATCAGGAGAAGAGCATAACTTTCTAGCGTGGAATTTGAGAGCAAGCGTCCACACTTGCCACTGTAGAAACAACACACACACACACACACATTGTGATATTGCAACCAATTCTTGCATCACTGTCACACAAATCACGCTTCACAACATGGGCATTCATACCATTGCTTCTAAAATTGATGGATCTGCGTAATTATCTGGGGTGCATCCCACCATAAAGTACCTTTTTCCACCTCTTCTTGCTATTTGAATCCATGGTATCTGAAACCAACCTGGTATCTAACCAACTTTAGTTCCAAAATCACTTGCTAAACTATGCATGCATTATTATTAAGGTTGGCAGAAAAAGAATGGATAAGTATTTGTATTATTCCATACGAAATTTTATTTTTAAGAGGTAGAACCTTTCTTGATCGGAGCCAAGAATGATGTTTAGCCTCCATGATATGAGTGTGCAGAGTATTCACACAGTCACTTCATTTAATCCAATTTAACGGGCAAGCCTTCAAAAACCAGGCCTTTCAATTTCAACTCTTCGACAGCAGATGTTCTCATACCAGGAGGTTGTTTCAGCTTTGTGTCTACTTCAGGTTCAGCTTCTCTTCAGCTGCATTATTTGCAAATCCTTTCAAGATTGATGTTAGGCTGGCTCCTTTAAATTGTCCCATTACTTGTGCAACAGGGTGATAAAAGAAACCTTCATCCACGATGCTGTGAGAATCGTCTTCACTGATGCCTCTTGTGCTTTGAATCATGTTTAGCATTATAGACATTGTTCTTTGGACTGGAAGAAAAGTTGTCTGAAATCTAACTGAAATCCCATATGATGTCATATGCTGTTGGTATAGCAGACAAAGTAATAATCTCTGGGTCTTCCTACTGTGCATGCCTACCGGGCTGCTTTAATATTTTTGCATACTATTCTGGCAGTCCTTGCATGTTGCAATGCGCAACGAGCATTTATGTGATGTATACTTCCAATTAACTTGGAAATCTCCCAAAACTGCAAGCTACCATAGCAAACATGAAAATTTGTATTCAAGCAAAGATGTAGAAGACGTTGAAGAGGACAAAGGAAAAGATTGAAGGTCCCTCTTTTCTCTACAGAAATAGTAAACAAATTTAATCCAAAGTAGTCACGTGTAGATAGGACGCAAATGTACCTTGAAGCATTTCCACTCAATTATGCAAGTTGGCACAACGATCATCCAGATTTGTATTGACGTGAGGATTCAGAAGAAGTTGAAGAGGATACAATAAGAAGGTTCAAGGCCCTCTTCTGTATGGGATTTGAACCCAATAAGAACCGTCTGTTCTATAAACAAAACATAAAAGGGAAACAAAGTAAATCACGCAAACCCTAACTTGTGTTCCATCAATTGTAAAGCTCCAGCAGCAGTGGGTTGTAAGGATATGCAGCTCCTCTTAAGCCTAAATGAGCAAACAAAATTGAGAAGATGAAGAAAAGCGAGACCTTAACCAAGACCAGCCGCCCCAAATATTTGGGTCTGCCGCTGCAGTGTGTATACTACCAAAAGCAATTATTGACAAGATTGGCAACACACACCCATTTCATCATTGAGGATTCAGACTCCGCCATAGCTAAGATGATTTACTGCTTTAAGGTTCTGCATCTTTTACTGCCATCATCAATGCTTACTGTATTTAGATTCTAAGGAGACAGTTCATGTACAACACCTGGACGTAAAAACACTCTTTTCCACCTGCCTTATCGATGCCAATAAATTTCTTGTGGTGTTCTTCTCTGCTCGAAAGAGCTCCAAATGGCACATGGCAAAGGACATTGTTGTTGATAGATAGATAGAAATTCAGAGCTCTAAATCGCACATTCCAAAGTACATTGGTGTTGATGGACAATGTACTCATAACTGGACAGAACCTTATGCCAATGCTGGTGCTAAAATTGGTTCTTAGTGGAGCTCTTCACAAATAGCATGGCCAACGGAGAACCTTTAATAATGAGCTTGTAAATGGAGGTGTATCTCAAACTGCAAATAACACTAATGGACAAGTGCAGACTGATGGCATAACAAGATATGCTACAGCTTCTACTGCAGGATTTATTCATAAGATGAATAAGAACGTACCAGCAAATAAGACATCCAAAGACATAGGTAAAGGAAGGCATAGAGAGGAAATGAGGAACATCCTCAGACGCCTAAGAAAATCAATTGTCTGTTCCTGGTGCAGCTTTTCTTGGTCAAGGTAAAAGGACAACCTCTGGTAATGCACAAATGGACTATGCCGATTCCGACGAAATATACGAATGTTTGATCCGCCATAGCCACGGTTCTGAAAAGGGTTAGAATCAAACCCCTTGCCGGATCCTCTTTGAAACAACGAGCTTCCTTTTGCAATTGCAACAGTTGCTCGATGTTTTTGTGGGAACTCGTATATGGCCGCTTTTGAGTCAACCCTAACAGCATGGTTTCTCCAAAGGCTTGAGGGTTGGAAATTGAAGGCTGCAGGCCTTTCAATATCCCTTTTACCATGCAAAATAAAGTCTAACAAGGTGCCACAGAGTAAGGATAAGGAGTAAGTGTGTAAATTTGACGGTTTTCAAAGGACAGGGAAAATATTTTATGCCTTTTCGCATGACAGGAACTTCTCAAATTCCAACCTTTCATATGCTAGATAAAAATTCAAAAAATGACAAAATCCAAATTTTTAACAAAAAAATACGTAGAAAATGCACATGTTATATCTTGCTTCATACCAATCCGTAAAACATGCTTGCCAATCTATGGACTCAAATGGTGCATCCCATAATGACACTAGCATGAGCGCATCAAGTGTCTCTAGATTCATACGAGCTCTTATAGCACTTTTGATAGCATTTTGGCGAAAAAAAATCCCCTCTCATGAGTCACAACTTGTTGTGCTTGCAGGAATGAGCATGCAACATTGCCATAAATTCATGAGGGCTGGTAAACTGTTCCACCAACTATCACAAGTTCCATTTTCATCTCGACAAATAGACCAAGCTACCATTATACCTTTATTTATGGCAACCCTGTAGATTATCCCAACAAAGTCCTCTCTCTCACTCAAACATCGTGTTCGATCAACCTTTGAAGCAAACTTGACAAGCAAACTTTCCAACCATTCTGTAATCTGCTTATCTCTATCCAAATCATTCAAAGGATATGCAGACAAATTCAGAATTGACTTGGTTCTAAGTTTTTAAATATATATACAAATATAAATACTATACCGTATCATACAAAGTATTATACTGATATACCATAGATAAAAAATGACAGGCAAACCTACATCCCCAGCCCTTCAAATGCCATATAAATTTTTTCTAGTCTTTCTTCTGACGGGCATTTCGAAATTTGGTGCCCTTCATTTGCAGGGCTTTGGGCAAATATTAGCATTTTCAAGTCTTATTGGTTTATTCCCCTAACTTATTTATGCTTCATATGTAGCAAAATAACAGGGGGTTCCAGGGGGATTTGATATAGATATAATTCTTGAAACCATAGACCATATCCCTAAAACAATTCAATGGGTTATTATAAAAAAAAACATAGATTTAAGATAAAAAATAGTCACATTAGCTCACTGGTTAGATTGGTTAAAGTAGTCTTATTAGGACATTGAGTTATTTTGGTAGAGGTTCGAATCCCCGTATTTCATATTCTAAAAGCTTAAGCGAAACCGTATAGAGGCTCGATATACCATCAAAACCTTAGGCAAACTCGTATTCGACATCTTAAAATCATAGGCGTCCCCAATCATAATTGAGCATAATCGAAACGAGAGGTGTCCAGAGGCTCCAACATACAGTCTGGGCCGTCAGATTGACAGATCCGACGACTGTGGTAGTCCAGGGTGCACCTCGTTTAGAATATGTAGCAAAATAACCCAGAGTATTCAATTCCAAACCCATCATGACTATGTGTTACAATTCAACATGTTAATTATTTACATGAGAGGTCATCGGAGTATGACATTTTACATGCATACCTGTAGATGTCAATCATGAGAATCAAACAGACAATTAGAGATTTGATGACATAAACAATGCAAACCAAGTAGAATAATTAGCTACCTACCTTTGAAGGAGCATGTCCATCAAACATATGTTTCATCTCTATCGAAGCACCCGTCCCGGCCAGTGCCTGAAGCTCATTAAATGATCCTTGAATCGATCTAATTCACATGCAAATTATTAGAATTTATAGTATATATACGACCCTCAATCAAATATATCAAGTGAATCTCACACATGGCATCCATTGACATGGAGGCTGAGACGTTCAATTCTTGAGGAAAACCAACCCCCTTTCAAAACTTGGATAGCTGTTGAACCTTCTTTAACAGTCTCCTGCAAGTGACCGTTCTGCAAGCAAACAAAAACTAGACCCAAGCAATAGGTTTTTAATAGGACATACAACAAATTTGTTAATAGGGATGGCTAAAGACAAAGCTTCAAAGTAAAAAACGACCTCTAAACAACCAAGAGCCGCCATTGCTAAGAGGTAAAATGAATGCAAACTGAATTTCTTGCATGTAGATGCCATACATGAAAGGGTCGAAGATTTTTCCTAGAAATTGCTGGGAGAGCTGAACATTGGATAGGTTTAGTAGCTGTAGTGATTGTGTCTGTGGGATGTACTTGGCCACAACATTAACCCTTGTACTAATCTTTCTTCAATTGGGAATCATATGTATTCAACCCGAGAACACTTCCCAGCCTGTTGAAAAATTACAGCAAAGATTTGAAGCAAACGAAATTAAAACATATGAAACAAATATATGAGATGTTAAAAGCCCTTGTTTAAACTCTAGATTCAAAAGATCAAAGTACCTGTTGCAAGTGATCCTATCCCATTGGCAATGCCACGCCTTTGCTTTGTCTTGCGACTTTATCTTTCATAACTGTAACCCTACACAGAACAATTTAGACTTAAATTCAGAATCATCCGGTCGTATTAGCAAGATATGACAGTTGCTATGTGAGTACCCTAGTAATGGATCTAGCACCCTAGCTCAAGCAGCAAAATATTCCGTCCACCGCAGTCTCTGATCATACCCCACAAATGATTTCGTTGGGTTCCATTCCGGTTAGACCTACGAAAACAATGTTCAAATTAATAACAAATATCGTTGCTAGTTTTCAAAACACATCTTAGGCATTTTATTGGACGGTTTCTATTTACTCCATGCAATTTAACATGCACGACAAATGTAAAACTTGCACAAAATTGAATCCAAACATATGCGATTGGCATTTTTCCCCTCAATGGTTCCTTTTGTAGAGTAATCAGAGCTCGAAAATAGCAATATGTTTAACCAACAAAAATGTTGGTACAAAAAAATATATATGTTAGTGCATTTTCTAGTGTATTTTGCCGGGTTTTTTTTTTTTTCCCCTTTGCCAAGAAAATTGCCTGAGATATTTTAGAATGACAAAAATTTAACACGAGTTTGCAGATTTTTAGGGGACAAACTCCACTATAGCATCGATCGAGCCCTCGGATCGGCATTTTGGTCCATTATATAAGTACTCTTCATTTACATTTCCCTATCTTTACTTTTTCAATCATGTACTCATATTTAATGTTGTGCATATTTAACACCATCAAGTCTAATGCTTAAATTCCATGTGCAAAACTTAATGCTATTCAAAGCTCATTATGCTTGTTTCATTTTCCTTTTCTTTATTTTTTCAATTCATGTGATCATCATCCTATTGTTTAAATTCGGTTTTTCCGATGTGTGGAAAACTTTTTGGATTTTATTTTAAGTTCATTTTCCAAGGTTTTAAAGATTTTTTTGCAGCCGGGAAATATTCCTGACTTTCCAAAAATCGAGAAAGCTTTTAAGATATGGTTTCATAATACAGGCTATTTCTCAGGGTAAGAAATTTGCTCACGGCATGGATGCCACATGGGAAAATGTATCTTAGATAACTCTAGATCTAGGAAGAGCAAGGGCGAAGGGCAGAGAAAATGTCGAAGCCAAGCCGCAGCGATCAAATTGAGCCGGAGATGGTGAGGCAACGGATTAATGAGCAAGTTCAGGAGTATTTTGATGTTCATGCACCTCACAGGCCCCCAAAACCTTCCCGCAGCGAACCTTCTCAAAATATGGAGTGGCCCTCTCAATCCGACATCCCTGAATATGCTAAACTGCGCGAACTTGAGGCCTCCCCTTTGGTATTTTCTTATCCCCTTTGTATCTTTTCTTTCTTCCCTTAATCTCTCAATCTTGCTGTAGATTTTACACACTGAAGGAGGGATTGCTAACGGAGATGAGTCTGCGCAGACCGATTATTATAAAGATTTGGCTATGGTTATGCAACATCCTCTATTGGACATCCCGTCCCCTTAGCCAAGCTCTGGCCGCAATTCATCGGCCACAGGGCTGGTGATTTGAAGCTCAAGGCAAGTTTTTCTAATGGGGCCTTTGTTGATGGGAAGGTTGCAAAATAGGGATTATCATTTAGTGTTGAACAAAATAATGATGACAAAGAATCAGGTCAGTTTTAGCTTTTTGCCACTGTGCATCTGCAAGATGATACTAAGCCTCCCAAGTTTGTGATCCATCTGCAGGTCGTCGTCTGTCCATCTCCGACCCAAGCTACATCAAGCTCTTCTGCCTACCATTATTTTTTACCTTTGCAAAATACCGAGGGATGAGCTAATCGGCAGTGGCAAATTGCAGGAAGAACGCTTCAAAATCTCCAGAGGAATTGTTGGAGCAGGTACAACCCATTTAATCCCTCTTGCAATTCTAATTACAGGGTTCTCAAATCACAGGGTTTTAAACGCAGACTAGAATGGAAGATTTTTTGCTGCTTGGCCACAAAATAGGCTCGCCATTGCATTTTTGCAAGCCTTTCGATTGCCTCTTTGCTATTAGTGTAGGATCCTTACTCCATGGCTTCCCGTTAGGTTAGCCTAATCTGTTTAGGAAATACACCAACGCTTCAGATCGCCGTTTTTGTCTCATCCGTTGATTTGAAGGACCTTGAATCTTCCAGGGCTTTTGCTCTTTCCAATTTTTTTTGCTTGACCTTTCTATTTTTGCAGGGATTATGTAACAGAGCGTGCTAATATGTGGTAGAAATATGTGGATCGATGGCTTTCACTTTTATTATGTAATCTATAGATCTGTGGTGGAAAAATGTGCACTGATGGCATGTAGATCCGTGGTAGAAATATGTGGAATGAGCTGATCTTTGCCTCTAACATCTATTACTTATGTTTGTTACTCTGTTCTGGTGCACCAGTGATTATAAGAGCTCACCAAATGTAAAGAAATTCATCTCAGTTTCTCTGTCAAGCAATATATCTCATATTCCTCATTATCTTTCAGTCAAATTTATGAAATATTTGTTATTTGCAGATGTTTAAGAAAGGACTGGATGTTGTTTGCTATCTGTGCAAGTTCAGGGAAAGCTAAACTATCCTTTTGTTTTGTCAATTCATTGTTATTGCAGCATTGTCCATTCCTCAAATCTATGTTCTAATTGTGGGAATGATCTTTGTTTTACAGATAACGAAGGAGCTACATTCCTGGCACTGTTCTCAAATGATTCCAATGTATAGATCTTGCAATACCAGTGTCCAGAGAGGTAGATAGGCAGATGCATTTAAGCAGATTGTTTAGGCCTTCAAGCTGAGAAACAATCCCTAATAAAGTTGACATCTCTGTTTTGTGTTTACAAGTGCAGCAAAGGGGCCTCTTGGTAACAATGTACATGTTTGAAAGCTGCTTTTGGCATGTATGTATTTTACTGGATATGTATATGCTTAATGGAAATTTTCCAGTTCTTTTTATTTAGTTGCAAGTGATTCAGCCAGTTTAAATAAGCATAACATTCTAGGTGCACAGGATTGTTGACGATAGGTTATGTTTGGCATGTATGAGTGGTTCAATTCCACTAAGCTTACTGTAATATCATTAGCAGAATAGAAGTCTTGCAATTCTAACGTCTGCTTTGCATGACAGGGCCAAATGCCAGCAGATATGCCTGATTTACCTGAATCCAGCACATACTGTTCAATCACAAGGATTTTTGTAGGTATACATCATATGCTACAGTGGAATTCCAAATTAGATCCGCTATAAATAAGCATTAGGCTATGAAGAATGAGCGTTAGGCTATGTATCCGAAAGGATTCTCTACCCGGCTCTCCATCATTTATCCATTCAAAAATGCGGGAGCATGCGGCAGCAGCTTCAACCAACAAATTATCTGTGCTAGATTTAGAAGCTCAGGAACGCCAGGATTTTTTTGAAGCGGTGCATTATCCAGCAGCACATGAGCCAGTGGAGTCAGCTCCTTCTCGCAATATCTTCGGTCCAGTCCAGTCTCCGGAGAGTTTTTTGGGGACCTTCAAATTGTAAAGGGCGCTTTTGCAGGTAAAGTTTTAATTAAGTTTCGTAGTCCATTACCTTTGCAAATAAACTATTGTCGAAGTATTACTTCTGGGATAATATCCACAGCTACAAGCATGATTTTATTTGCCTTCCATCAGTTCTTCAAGAACAGACCATCTATTATTGTTGCCACATCTATAAATTCTACATGCACTAGAATCCCAAGCTTTAATGAATTTGCTTAGTTGGTAGCTCTGATATTCAGGTATTTTTCATCAACATTCTTTGATAATCTGAGCATGATTATCTAATGGGCAAAGGGGCATCAATAGCTTTTCCTATTTTCTTCTCTTAAATATCTCCCACTCAGGAAACCTTGAGCTTTATTGGATATGCTGAGGTGTCTATAATCCTGAATGTTAATTCTCATCTAGATTTTAGATTGTTTCTATCTTATAAATGGGTTCTAAATCATCTTTCTACTAAAGCATTTCATCTTTCTAGCTCCCAATCTAGCAAGACAGACCAGTTGTATCTAGCGAGATAACTCTGGAGCTAAGCGACAAAACATAACCAGTTGATAGAAGTTTCATTTACTAGAAGCTGTTGGAATGAACATGTAGGTAGACTTATGTATTTTGATCTTGGTAGTTATCTGATATCAATTGTTTTGATGTTGTCTGACGATCATAATTTCTAAGATCATCATGATTTTAAGCTGGAGCTGCGTCATGTTTTTAAATAATGCTTCAAACTCTAATTTGCATAGTTGGTATCTCCATCTTAAATCAATTTGCATTGCAGAATGCAAGGTCGATTTGCGGCCTTCAGCTTCTAACCAGTCTAATCAAGTGCATATTCACATAATTTGCAACGGGATACTTGGCTGTGACAAGACAATTTGGTTTGAATCAAGGTGGGTTTCAGTAAATGCCTAACTAGAAGCACTATAGTTTTTGATTGGTAAGTCATTGGTATAATCACTAAAATTAAAACACGCAATGCATCAAGCCATGTAAGCAATTTTAATGGAAAATGATTGTTACATATTTCTGTGAATACCAGATGAGAAAACTTCTTTGACTTGGTGTTTGAGAATATTTTTCTTCATTTGTGAAGATGCAAATAGATGTTTGAACACTAACAATTTATTCTTCTAGGCAGTGGGTACAAAATCATATGAGACATGAAAATGTGAGTCTACTCTTTGGGCAGATCCAGGTTTAGTTAAGTTTAAATGACCTATTGAGATCCAAAAAAGTTTCCTGCAGTCTACATGACATATAAGGTTCTCCTGGCTGATTGGATACCTTACGTTTTAAGAACCATGCCAAAAGGTATTGTGTGGAAGAGGCAATTAACTATGGCAGTCTCAATTTGTGCGGGTAAATGTATGCAGATCCTTGATTCTAATAGGCATAAGTACTATTTAATTTAACCAATCAAATATGTGCAGCTAAGTAATATTTGCATTTCAATCTTCTTGGAAATGAGGGATGCATTCATAAAATTCTTCAATCATTATGCTTTCATGGCCTAATCAAATATATAATGTGATTGATGCTCTTTCCTCTCAACCTCATTAACTTATGTTCTTCAACCATTGGTTTCCCATATAAATAGATTTGTGCCATCTACAAATGCATAAATTAAAAAATAGCACAATTAATTGCCATGCTAGGGCAACTCAATATAACTACATCTTCAACTTCTAAGCAAACAATACTTAGAGGTAAAATACACAATTTCAACTATAACTATTGTTGCCTTCACATTGCAATGCCAATTTCTACAGATTGCTAGAGCCTACCAATGCCTCACCATTGACCCTTTTCCCTCCAAACCACGTTGTTTGCATCAAGCAAAACAACCATTGCTTCAAATTGTTACTAAAGCCCGGCAACGCCGGGCACCATAACTAGTACTTATTGTTGTGCTTACTTGGCAACCTTATATCTAATGGTTAGATTCCAAACATTTATTATAAAAGCTTGAAAAAAATGGTTAATGGATTAAAAGTAAGGGTATAGTTGATATATTGGATAAATGGTTCTTTTGGTCTAGGTATCAGATGCTCCTCGTATATCAATGTTCCACCGTGATGATATGGCATAGGTTGCATGAGAAATCCTATAATTAATGGGAATGTGGAACAAAAAACTGATCATGAAGATTTGTTATACGGGCATGCTCAATTTGAATCCCTTATGCAAGGTATTGATAATGACATTGACAAACAAGGTATGCACATCATGGAGGTTGATTGCCTCCTCGACTTGCAAGGGCAATATAAGATATCAAATGTTGTAGTTGATGCAATATTAAGGCTCTTCCCTCTCTTCCTAACTCTTAAATCTCGAATATATGTAATTTTATTGTTTATCTTATAGGTGCACACTGAAAAGAGAAGCGCGGGCAAAGTCTCGTGCAACAAGCATAGCTCGGCAGGCATATGACAGATACTCTAGCCTAGAGGCAAGCCGTATCCGTGCATCACCGCCACCAAACCAAGCAGTTGAGAAGCACTGAAAACAGATTCAAGCAATGGCAGAGGGCAACACAACTTGAATTGCTTGTGTGTCAGAGGAGATGCAGGCCACCGCACCCAAATTGCTCAAGGGGTAGCTGGCTACTGAAAAGCAGCGTGTTTCCAGCATGGAGACCCGCCTACAGCAGCTGGAGGATGGCCTTCGCCTAGTGCACTCTGAAAGGCAGAAGGACAAGAAGAGTCTCATTGACATGCAGGCCCGCATGGATTCCTTGTCCATAGCCATTGAAACCATGACACAGGACAGGCAACTGCTGAGCAGAAGACAATGACAACCGTCTCCTGCCTTCAATTAGAGGCTGAGGAGGCTGCTACCGTGATGCAAAAAGTCCAAGTCGCCTTTGAAGAGAGCCAATCACAATTGAGAGCCCTTCACACTCGAGTCGAGACACAGGAAGTGGCCTCGTCTGCAATGAACCCTATGCTGGACTCTCGCTTACAGAAACTGGAGCATAGCTTCGCAGTTCGAGATCGGAGGGTGCATGAGCTACGGGCAACCATCATTGAACAAGGCAAGGGCCTCCATGAAGAGGCTCGTTGTGACGTTCCAGCACAATATACGATCCCATGACGTATACCATACTGCCTCGTCACGCGTACACGCCACCTCGACTGACGTGTACGCCGACATGTAGCCAAGCAAGTAGCCCCTAGGGGGGCAACTTGCAAGGTGTGTGCATTTATTAATGTGCACATTTAACCATGTGCACATTTATCTAGGTGCACATTTTCCCATGTGGGCACTTTATGCCACTTAATAAAGGCGTGGGCCACACCAATTATCCCACATGCTAAAAGGGGTAATTGGAAACCCTAGCCCTAAACCCTTGTCTATTTAGGTAAGAGAAACCCTAACTTGCTATTTTCGTTCATGCCATTTTAGGGCTCTGTTTTGCTTGCTCCAGGAGTCAAAACCGCCTCCCAGACTCTGTCTGAGCGATCTAGCTCGTTAGTTTCCCTTTCTAGCTTTATCTTATAGCAGTTCAGCAGGATGGTCGAGTTCAGGGCAGGAGGAGCGAGCCAAGGATCAGGTATTTAGTCAATTTAATAGCCTAAATCGTCTTTCAGTCATTGAATCAGTAGGTTTAGCCTATTAAATTGCCCATAGCAGCCATTTAAATCCCCAGATACCAAGCTCTAACTAAAGAACCTAACTCTATGATATAGATTAGATCTAGTTCTTTAGTTCTTCTGTGATGTATATGGATGATGTATCTCTGTGAACTCATTGTATTGGGAAGGGGGGTAGAGACCCTAAGGCCTAGTAGTTGATGCTCCTAGCTAGCCTCTTTAGCACACTGTAAATTCGGCATGTGTACAAGAACCACACCTGGTTGTGGGTGAAGGGGCCAGACTGGCTCATAAGGAGGTTCGTGTTCTGACTCTTGAACGATCCCCCTGGTGTGTAAAGTCTACCGGGGATCACTGTGGACTAGGTCTAATGGCTTGCCACTGAGTGTGGGCAAGGCATGGACTCGACACCCGTGGAGTGATGCGTCACTCTCCATTGGGTTCAAGTCGAATAAGGGCAGTGGCCCTCTAGTCACCTTGAGTCAGCATGTAGATCTCTGGAGGGAGTGATCCCTACCTGCCCCATCGGAACTGGGGAGATGCAACCCAGGAATAGCCCCCTTGGCTATGCATCCGGTGGGCTATAGTCGGGTCCCAACACTTTTCAACCTACTTTGCAAAGTGTGCACAGGAGGGGCGGATGGAGTGAACTATCCTAAGCCATGTTCTCATGCCAGCCCAATCCATTGCCATGAATTCTGTCTGCAATGAACTCTGGAGACCCAAGCCGTCAGTCATTTCCCTTGAGTCTGAGCCTTGGGTAGGACTCCCACATGTGATGTGCTGATCTTGTCTATGCAGATATGTGGTGAGCCATCCTTCGAGATGGTCATGTGATGTTGTTGTTGTATACTGACATGTATGTTTACGCTTCTGCAGCTAGGTAGGCCCTGAGGAAGACAGGGTAAAATGACCCCTTCACTCTTCCCACTGGAACTCATCAAGGTTGCAGTGATACGTGGAGGGCCCTGTATCAGTTGAAGCTAGTATGGGGGATGAACTCCTGTTTGTATACGGTGAGTGCACCGTATATGAGTAGGGGACGTCACAATGGTATCAGAGCAATGTTCTTGGAGACCAAGAGCAAAGCACTGGCCATGCTCCCAATAGTACTAACTTGATAGGATCCTCAAACCTCGAAAAGTGGGAAAATTTTTTCTCATTTTTTTTTTTGAAGAACGTGTTTTACTTCATATTATACACTCAAAATATTACAAAGTACTTCCAGAAGTAAGAAATGTCCCTGAAGCATCAATCACTTTTAGATGATCACTCCATATTGGAATTTTAATACGATCAGGCCAATTGGAGATCTGAAAGCAATTATACAACTTCTTACGAATTTCTTGAAGCACCACCTGAGAAGAAATACGCTTATCATAAAAGACCTTTCTTCGCCTTCGCTTCCATACACTCCATATTAGCCAAGACTTTGCCATGTGAAATGCAATACTTTTAGAAGCAGTCCAGTGATTTGGATAAATACCCAAAAGAAAGTGCTGACTATCCAAAGATACTCCAAAAAGAGAATGCAGCCAGGACCTAAGACTACTCAGCTCTATACACAAATATAAACAATGCTCTAATGTTTCAATGTTTCTCATTTTTGTAATATATGCTAAGCTAGTAACATTTAAGCGAATTGGAACATAAAAAGACTAGAAACAGTGAGCCAAATCTTTCTAAGGCAGGAAGGTCTCACACGTCGCGCCAGAGCAAAAACCAAGACTCCAGGTTTTGCCCTGGGCACAACGTGTGAGACATTAGGCCATAAACATCTTAATACTTGATGAATTTCAGAAAAGTAACATGCTAGATCGAGTTTTAAGGTAGGATTTAGCTAGATTGATATATTACACCCCTAGAAATATGCCTAGAAATCACTTAATTTAAGTAAAAAATGTACAATATCTCACACGTCGCGCCAGAGGCTTGATTTAACTATTAGTTCCCGCCTCCAGCGCATCGTGTGAGACCAGTACTTAGAAAACTCTGAAATAAGTATATGTTTTAAGTCAATAGGTTCCCCGGCACATTAAATAGAGCAACTTGAATTTTGACCTAAAATTGCCCATCTATAAATAGATCTAGACCCCCTCATTTGTACGATTCCTCCTTAGAAAATCTGCTCCCGCTTTTTAAGGCGATTTTTGGGCGCCCGACCTCCGATCGACGAACCGTAAGACATGGCTAGAACCAAACAGACTGCTCGAGTTGCCCGACCTGGTGAATCGGCCAGTGCCCAAGATCCGAGCCTGATACAGCGGATGCTTCAGGATCGCCTTCTTAACAGAGGAGACCAACCTTCATCAAGTGAAGGGACACAATCAGAGGAGCACCAAGCAGAAGGATCCTAGCAGGTAGACCAGGAGAACGCGCACTCGGGGGCCTCGACGGAGGTGATCGAAGAAATGGAAGGCGACGAGGACAAGATGCAAAAAGTCCTCGAAGAAATGGAGGAGGAGAAGAAACAGAAGGAGGAGCACGATCGGGTTGCCGAGCAAAATGAAGAACAGAGGGAGCCGACGCTCGAGCCAACCGAAGAAGAAGAACTCGCGGCGTGGATCAAGAAACACGAAGCAAAAGAACGCCGCCGGAAGAGGAAGCGGGCAGAGAAGAAGAGGAAGAGGGAGGAGCAGGAAGCCAAGGAGGCCGAGGAACTGAGGCAGAAGAAAGGAAAATTCGTGGAGGCAGGCCAAAGGAAAATCAAGAAGGTTCCACGAAATAAGATCGTTATCGAGGAGCGCCCGGCCGACAAACCTGTCTCCTCCGACGACTCTGACGACGAGGACTTCAACCCTAACACCGCAGTTGGAAGCTCTTCGAAGCCCCCAGGTGATGAGCAGGAAGCACGGGACCAGGAGCAGCCAGATCAGGTGCAGGCACCCCCACCATACCCGACCTGGAACAGGAAGAAAGCCCCGCGACCTGCCCGGGAATCGTACGTGATAGACCCTGTCAAGGTCTACGAGAGGAAGCTGAGGGAGCACAATGCCTACATGAAGAAGTGGGAGGCTTACACCTCCTACCACCAGGAGAATAGGGTCAGAATTGTCGAAGGTGGACGTCCATCGAAGAAGCAGACCTTAAAGCCGCCGCCAGAGAAGCCCAAGCCTCCCAATAAGCCAACAAAAAGGAAAGCCAGCAGAAAGGAGAGCGAGAGACGAGCACTACGAGAGATCAGGCACTTCCAGCGCAGCTTCGGCTTGCTAATCCCCCGTGCGCCGTTCGCCCGATTAGTCAGAGAAGTCATACAAGAGTACAACACCGAAATGAGGGTGACGGACGAGATGCTGCTGGCGTTGCAAGAAGCGACCGAGCAGAAGCTGGTGCAGCACTTTGAAGATTCCACAGCCTGCACCGTGCATGCCAAGCGAGTAACATTAATGAGGAAAGATATGCACTTGGCCAGTGTAATTAAGGGAGAGCCCTATTAATTTTTGTAAATCAAGATTTTTGTTTAATACAAAGTGTTTTTGACTAGATTATATGTGTAAACGTACTTAACTAAGCTGAGTTAGTAAGTAACGACTTTTGTTTTAGTTAAATTGGACATTTTAAGAGCAAGTAATGAGGATGTCTCACACGTCGCGCCAGAAGCAAAACCAAGACTCTAGGTCTTGACCTGGGCGCAACGTGTGAGACCATATCCAAACTAGACCAAAACACCTCCAAATCGACCAAGTAAGGGGTCAATCTTGCCTAACTCGATGAGTCTAGCATGATTTGACCCTTAGATCACCCAAATTGGACAAGTTTTGACCAAGATAGGGCAGATGTCTCACACGTCGCGCCAGGAGCAAAACCAAGACTCTAGGTTTGCGAGACCTCCTAGCATTTTCTCCACCATGCCATATCCAATTGACCTCTAGTTATTGCAATAGGTTTATTAGATAGTCCCAGTCATGCTCAAACCCTCAAATTAGCCTTCCAATTCCCATTTGAACCTCAGCATAGGCTAGAATTGCCCAACCCCAAGAGTTTTTCAAGTCACCCAAAAATTAGGGTTTTCCCCTAGTCTATAAATAGGCTCTCATTTCTCACTTGCCATCCTACAAGTTTGCTCCAGACCTCCTAGGCGATTTTCCAGCTCCCTGAGGTGCTTTTGCATCTGTTTGTTAGTCCCATCTTCTCTAGATCCATGGCAACTGCTGACTTTAGGCGATGGTACAGCGCCAGCACCCATGTAGCCGAGACCGATGTCAATACCATGTTCCAAGTCTTCCAGAAAGAAATAGATGTCCAAGCCACTCTGCACGCAACCCCAGCATATAGACAAGTCTTGGCCGAGTTCCAAGCTAGGGTAGGACAGTCCCTAGTGCAGCTCCCCCCTTGTACAGGATATTTTGTTCCCCGACCATCCCTTCAAGCAGCCTTGGGTGATGTTCCAAACATTGCCAAGTACCTGACCAACAAGGCCCAGAGATTGCCAGATTACATGGTCTTGACAGTCGACAGGACCAAGTATTTCTCCTACAACGCCGCCTTAGCAAACTTCCTTTCCCCGCGTCTTTGAAAACCCCATGGGGAAACCTCTATCCCTCCCATGGAGGTGGACCCCATAGCCTCCTCAAGAATAGACTAGCTCCTTTTGCAGTACCAACAGGAGCAAGAAGGAAGAGCAGAAGACGAGGAATCGGAAGACGAGGACTATGTCGAGATCGACCCAGCAGAAGAGCAGCAGCTAGCGGAAGAGGAGTTACGCAACTTTGAATGAAACCGGCAGACCCTCAGGATCGCTCCCCCACTTGGGCTAGGTATCACAAGCCTAGCCCCCATCATCATCGGCGAGGAGTACGCTCCTCGGCCGACATCGTAACCTCGAACGAATGCGGGAGAGGAGAGTACTCCGACTTCGACGAAGTTGTCGCACCAACTGCGGCAACAACCAGATCTGGATGATTTCATCGTCCGGGGAGTTTCAGATTTCCCGCTTCAGGTAAGAGAAGCCGACACCTATACAGGGGAGTCGACTTCAGACATCCAAGCCTACAGCAACATCAGGCAAATAATGGAAGCTCGGGACCTGCCATCTGATGGGGAGTTCTATGCCATCCAAGAACGGATGGGGATCCGTGACAAATCCACGAACATTTTGATGTCGAGCTCTTCGACACCAGCCCCCACAGAGAGAAGAGGCGGGATCGACATCAGGCGAGACAGAGAGTTCACCGAGATGGAGGTCGATGAATATGCCGGAAGACATAGAGCTGGCGGCCGAGGGGGCGACGAATCAACAACGTCGCACAACGACAGGTCGCTGAGATACTACCTCCCCCTGCTGATGGACGGGAGAATAGCGGTAATACACCGCAAATTTAGCCCCAGAGGCTAAAAGGGAGTGTTCATGCTCATCGCACTCTCAGACTTTGGCATGCATGCTCGGCTGGCTTCAAACACCGACTATGCTGTCTTAGTCAAGAGAGCGATGACACTTGACATCTTCAACTTCGTTGTGCCCTACCGACGACAGGGAAGATTGGCAGTGACCGCGGCCTACACCTCCGACCGCAGGGTAGAGGAATTGGTGACAGCCTTACAGGGCGGGACGTCAACCAACATCCTCAGGAACTTGGGACGCTCGGTAGGAACGGCCCAAGTTAAGAAGTTTCTTGAGGATAATCAATCCTACCGGCGATTTCAAGAATAGTTAGACTCTTGATCCCGGAGACATTGTATTAAAATATTATACATATGTAAATGTAATTTCTTTTGCACTGTAAATGTTTTGTTGATGTATTCTGTTCCACAACTATACCAACAAAGATATATAATGCAATAGAACAAATAAAGCTAACCGTAAGGCCATGATCTACTTGTGTATGCAGCTAGAGGCCCAGGCTCAGGGGAACAACAACGACGAGACCGTAGGGAGGAACAGACCCCGCCTAGGCCACCCCCGGCAAGGAGCCTGTATGAAGCATTTGGCGCCATGACTCCTGAGGAGGAAGTGTCGCAGATGAGAACAGACCTCGAGCAAATAAAGGCTTTCCTGGCAGCACAAGCAGGAACGGGTCCAAACGACAATGTGCAACTGCCGGAAGCACCACCTCAGAAAAAGAGTAAGGACAAGAAGAGGAGCAAGAGAAGGAGGTCCCATAGCACGGAATCCTCCGACACAAGCTCAGATTCGGACTCCGACTCCGAGGAAGAGGAAGAGCAGGTGCAGGACCGTAGAGACGGAAGGCAAAAGGACTCAAAGGCCTCGGATTACCAGAAGAAGGTAGACTCAGCATTGGGAAACGTATGGAAGGCCAGGAAGCTTGAACAATTCTCAGGCGAGAATAGGTCAGGCATGGAAGCAGAGGCTTGGCTCGATGAGATGAGTGAGTATGGTAACGCCTATGGTATGAAGGACAAGGACAAAGGCAGGGTGGCAACAGCCAACCTGAAGGGAGCAGCACGCATTTGGTGGAAGGGTTATGCCAAGGCCCATGGCTTAAGCAGGGACGGTTGCAGGTTCAAAAAGTTTGCTAAGGCTTTCAAGCACCATTACGTCCCAAGGGAACACAAGTCCAACATGATGCAGCAGTTCTACATGTTGCAGCAAGGAAACAAATCAGTCCAGAAATATACAGAGGAATTCATGAGGCTAAGGCTTTATGTGCCAAAGTTGAGTGCACGCAGTGGAGAGCTATATTGAAGGATTGAATGAGGAGATACGCAAGCTTGTAAGGGCAATAAACCCAAAGACGGTATCAGAAGCAGAGTTCAAGGCAATAAGCTTGCAAGGAACGGGGCCTCAGAACAGCGGGCAGAGGCAGCAAAAGGCAAGGCAACAGGGAGTTATAGCCCTAGAGCAGCCAGCCCAGGTCCAGCTAAAGCCCCATATAGTGGCAACCATGGAAAGCAGCAGGAGAAGAAGCAGGTGTCCTTCAAGGACAAGCAGGAGGGGTCAAACTACTCCAAAGCAGTGCGGTCTAAGTTGATCACGGAGTTCCACGATCTCTTCCCGGATGAGATCGAGCACCTCCCTCCTTACAGGGGAGTCGAGTGTGAGATAGCACTCGAACCGGGAACGAAGCCGACGAGCAAGGCTCCATACAGAATGACGACGCAGGAGCTGACAGGGATAAAGAAGCAACTGTATGATTGGGCGACGGATGGGCCCAATCATACAGCTAACCAGCTTGTTCATGGTTTCTATCTCTTTTCCATGCAACATTCACAAGTCAGTAGGTGCTTTTGGCTATTTACCCAGTGAATTGGATCAATTTTCACAGTCGTGGCTTTCATTTGACTTCAGGTTGGTTACTGTGGTCCAAAAATTGCTTCAATGTTTCCAGGCATTAATAGTAATATCTTACAGTTTAGACCTCATGGACCTACCCTGCTACTACCATGCCACTCATTCTCGTCTTGCACCTCCTGTCAATGGTTTCTCATCTACAATTAAATGTTCTGTGACTTCGTCATCTAGGGTTGCGTGCCCTATAATCTCTTCTTCTGCACATGCTCCTATTATTGATTTCTCCACTATTACCTCCTCAATTATTATACCTCCTATTATAGCTTCATCTAGCACTACTGTACCTGCTCTTCCATCAAGTTGTAGCACGTCGGCATGAAGTGATAGTTCATTGTCACATAATGGAAGCTGTCGTAGCTCCATCTATAACTACTTCTTTTGTATTTCAGTCATCACAATTTCTACAGATTCCTAAGACTATAATGGAGCATGGTGATGGTTGGAGAATTGTTGCACTAAAGAAGACAGCTAAAAAGAAGCGATCTTCAACAGTCATGGGTGAGCTACAGGACAGTCATACTAGATGAGATTTTAAGATGTACAGATAGTCTTGCACAAAGTGATACTTTTTCTCTTTCGATTTTTAAACATGTCCTCTCAGCTTAACTTTTCTCTGACTGGTAATGAAATTTTTCTTTTGTCCTTCACAAAAAAAAAAAAAAAAAAAAAAAAACATTTGGGTTTGATTCCTCAAAAGCTACAATTTTCTATATTGTACATTTATTTCCAGTTTTATAATGATTTAGGAATATAGAAATTTAAATCCTTTTGATCTGTGCAACTATTGTGTATTGTGCATGAAAATCCTAGGTTTTGTAATGTATTTTACGTAAAAAGTATTTATGTTTAGGGCAGTGATCTCAAAAGGTGAGATTTTATTTCACCTTAGATATTCCTAAGTGCGTTTGGCCCAAAGGGCCAGAATTTAGTAATAAAGTAGGATTTAGTAATAAAACAAGAGCTGCCGAGATCGAATAGGTTAAGGGGGTGATAGATTTGCGTGCAGAGGCAAAATGGTCAGAACCTAATTATATCTATGGAGTTTCGTTTTCTATTGCTTGCCATGAATATTACACAAATAATAAACACCGTTTGTCGTCTCAACATATGTCCAACAACTATACAGCTTAGTTTCCTATGTATTGAGAGTATAAGCATGATTTCTTTTTACTATTTCTATTTATATTTATTCCTAGTTTGAAGAATTTTCCAATTGACCTCCTTAGATAAGAAGGTGCTCGCGAGAACAAATCATAGAAATATAACTTAAAATTGCCAATTGTTAAATTCGATATTCGTATAAAGTATCGTATATTGCTGATAGTCGATAGGCCAGTCGAAACAGAAAGGGTATTTTTGTGTTTCAAAAGGTTTAGGATGGTATTGGATGCCGCATTGAGGTGTTGCAGATGTTTTTCAACCCATTAGTTTCCATTTCCAGCCTATGCATGTGGCCCCTGCATTTTCTTGCTTGCATGGGAAGGAAAAGAAAGAATTGTTGTCCCCCCGAGAATAAATTGTAGAAATACAACCTAAGATTGTTAATTCTTAATTTCGGTATTCATGTAAAAAAAACCATATGTTGATAATGGTGGACAGGCCAGTTCAAAACAGAAAGGCTATTTTTATGTTTCAGAAGGTTTAGGATGGAGTTGATTGCCGCATGGGGTGATGCAAATGTCCCTTAACCCGATGGTTTCCATTTTCGGCCTCTGCTGGTGGCGCCTGCATTTTCTTGTCTATATAGGAAAGGAAAGAAGGAAAAGATATTGTGGCTTTTGTTCTTCCAGCAGCGCTTGTTCTCCTTGTCTTTTGTTGTCTTGTGTTTTTTGTGTCAAGATGTTTATGAAGAGGGCAGCAAAGAAAGGTAAAGGGGTCGCTGGCTCTAAACAAATGGCACTTGTGTTGCATGGAATAATTTAAGGGCTAAACTTAGCCATTTGGCGATTTTTTAGCACGTTTTCGAAAAAAATTGGCTAAAGTAATGAAAAAAATTGAGAAAAAAATAATAATTTTAGCTTAACTTTTTTCGGGATTGCACCAACCCTGGAGCTCTTTAGCCAAATGCTAGAAAGTAAGAGAATAAAATTTTGTATTGTTTAGCTAAACCATAGAAACTTTTAGAATGAATTTAAGGCTAGTTTAGCTAACATCATTCTAGTTTATAAGAAATATATGATTGGTAGTTTAGTTTCTAGCATTATAAATTAATTTGAGTCCTAGACTTTGCTAGTTAGCATTATTTTAGAATGTTTTCACAAAGAAAATGATTAAAATAAGTGGAAAAAATTGAAAACAAGTATAGTAATTTGGCTTAATATTTTTCGTTAGCCACACCATAGAATTTTTTTGGATGATGTTTGGGTTAGTTTAGCTAAATGCTAGAAAGTATGAGAGGAAAAATGTGTAGAGTTTAGCTAAACCACAGAAAGTTTTGGGATTAATATCGAGCAAGTTTAGCTAAAGTCATTCTGGCTAATAAGAAATATGCGATTAGTAATTTATTCCCTGTTGTGTTGAGCCTACTTTAGAGATGAATTAGGGAGCAATTGATGTCTCGGTGACTCTTGGACTCCCGGGGGGTTCACGTATGTATTCCATAGAATACATGTGCGTGGACGGAAGAGGGGTTTTTTCGAAAAAAAAATAGTACGTATACATGCGGGCGCTCATACGTTTTGGCGCCCAGATGTATGCATTTTCCACAGTCCGGGGATGGATTTCTTGGAGCTGCTAAGGCGTAAGAGTACGTTTTAGGGCTTTGAATCCGAAGCTTGCTGCCAGAAAAACGTTTTAGGATTTGGTGTTTCGGAGGTAATGTTTTGAGTTTTTTTTTTGTCCTGTTTCCTTGCCCATAAAACTATCTTATAGAGTTTGGTTATGAACGGAGGCCCTATTATAATGATTTGAGAAGCTGAATGCTTTATTTCGTGGCTGTTGATATTGATACAACAATTTGGAGCTATGCCTAAATGGCAGATGTTAGATCTATCAACAATGCGAAAGAATGCTACACAAAAGCCACGAAATACTAGTCAAATGCCGGATATGGCACTATCACATTTCGTTTTGCCTGAAACGATTAGGCCAGGATCGCCATAGCTAACCCTTGTTGGTTGTTGCAGATGGAGAAGAATAAACAAAATGGACATGCTAGTAGCAGACGAAATATCTGTTGAAGGCCTGTGCCTCAGCAAAAATCAGTGATATTGGAGTAGACCAATCGCTCTTATGAGGTTCCAAACCTGTTAATAGCATTTTTGCCTTGGATGTTGCAGCTACTCAGAGCATAGTTGATGCTTATGCTATTCAAAAGCTAGGCTATTTGAGGGCGAGTGACACTGATATGGCTAATACATTGTTTTACATGAGCAGAGGTAAGCATCTGTTACCTTGTTTGTTCCTGCAAGTTAGATGGTCTATTGTTCCCATATAACTTCGTTTCAGGATCATGCTTAGCTGCATATTTGATGGACAAGCAAGGGCGATGCCTCTTGATGATTGTTAGTTTATGTGGCATGGTATTGTCTTATGTACAATGAGATGACAGAAAAATATGCTGCCAAACTGAGTTTAACGTGTTTCCAACATACAGGTAGGCTACATGAATAAATACTGGACCTGCAATATTGAATGTTGACCATGTATTGCAGAGTTGGATATGTTGTCCTTACAAGTGTAGACAGAGATGACCTACCTGATGGAGGCAAGAAAGTTCCCTTACTCCTGCTATATCAGGTATCAATTTGTGGTATATGCTATGCTAACTTAAAAGTAAGTTACTTCATGTTCACATGAAAGTAGTTCTATGCTGAGTATGTTCTGGTTGCTTTGTGCAGTAGTATTTGTCCCAGCAGTAGTGTTTGCCCCAGCAGTAGTGTTTGCCCCAGCAGTATTTGTCTGGTTCGTTTTTATTGGATTAATTGGGCTCTATAATATTTTCAAATATGAGCCAAGTGTTCTCAAAGCATTCAACCCAATGTACATTTACCACTATTTCAAGTTAAACAAGAGACGAGGTTGGGTCTCACTTGGAGGAATTGTGCTTGCTATTACAGGTTAGTGCACCTGCTATTTCCTTTATATTATCCTTTAGCATGTCTCCTTATCAGGGATGTATATAATCGTGCAATCGAAGCTATGTTTGCTGATGTGGGCCACTTTTACGTTCCATCTATCCGGGTAAGTTGGTCTAAGAGGACCTTGGGTAGTAGGAGAAAGGTGTGCTGAAAATGCATAGTTTAAACCGATGCATTGCCTTCTCGGCGTTAGTGTATCTGCATTGATGGCTGCTTATATAGGGCAAGCATCCTATCTAATGAAGTATCTGAACATGTGGCGGAGACATTTTACAAGTCTACCCGGTATTAGCTTATTATTCTTGGCATTGTTACTTTCTTTAAGCTGCTGCACAACCTTTTCAGTAGGTCCTCTCTATTGGCCAATGTTCATTTGTTGCGATTGCCGCCGCAATTATTGCAAGTCAAGCCATGATTTCGCAACTTTTCAGATTATTAAGCTGTGCTTTAGCATTTGGTTGTTTTCCAAGGGTCACGGTCATTCACACATCTCGAAAGTTTTAGTAGGACATGTGTATATACCCGAGCTAAATTATTTTATCATGTGTGCTAGTATTGCCATCACAGTTGCATTTAGAACTACTGACAAACATTGGAAATGCATATGGTATGATTCCTTCTTTCGCAGATTTTAAAGATCTTCATAACGGTTTCTCGATCTTGCTTTTCATGCTTCGGGCATATGCGCACTTTCAACCATGTTTGTAACAACAAATCTGTTGACACCGATCATGTTAATGGTTTGGCTTAACAAATACTTTTCTTGCACTTAGTTTTCGGATTATTTGGGGTGCATTTGAGGGAATTTACTTGTCATTTGTTTATTACAAGTTTACACATGGAGGATGGGTTCCAATACTATTTGCAGCATCCTTTCTTACAATTATGTGCACGTGGTACTATATTGGTGCCGAGAAAATACAAGTATGAGCTACGTGAACAAGATTTGAGTGGACTGGGTTATAGGTCTTGGTTCAAATCTTGGTGTCACTTTCGTGTTCCGTGAATTGGTTTATTCTACACGAGTTGGCGCAAAGGAATTCCAAGCATCTTCCAACACCTCATCACAAATCTTCCTGCAATGCATTCTGTGCTTGTGTTTGTAACTGTAAAGCATTTACCCATTAGCAACGTTTTACCAGAAGAGCGGTTCCTCTTACGCAGGATCGGAACAAGAGATTTTCGTCTTACACACATGAAGAAAAAGACATGCTTGCTTTCGAAGATGGCCTCAAGTTTTTGGCCCACAAGATAGCTTGCTACCCGCACACTAGAGTTAAGTTTTGCAAGAAAAAGACAGCAAATTAACCATATGCTAAAACATGGCCGCAAATCTAAAGTTTAAAGCTAACCAAGTGTAGAATGACATGGTGTAAAGGTGGAAATTCCCAAATGAATGCAAGAAAAAGCTAAATGTATAAGAAGATAAGCGAGAGTGAAGAAGAAAAAGTAAAGAAGCAGAAACTTGAACCCAGATCCACAAATTGAAAGGCTAGAACCTTAATCAGAAGAGCACCATACAACTACAAAATGAAAACATTGATCCTATAGAACATATACCATTTTTGGAACTACACTCGACAGCGTAGAATGGTTAGAACATAGGCAATCTGATATATGCAATCAGAATGTTCTTTTTCTTATTTTTTGGAGTGACCATTGAACTCAAATGGCGCCAGGAAGAACCCTAAATACTGACTGGATGTAACATTTGCGGACTGGATGTAAAAATACGGTAGAGGGTAGGATACATGAATGAAAAATGGACGTAAAAATAAGGTTAAGGGTAGGGCAAGAAGTGCTTAGACTGGGTGTAAAAGTATGGAATCGGGTATGATTCTTCGACAGTATGGGACCGTATACATAGGGGTTTCTATGGAGGGTCAGCTGTATACAGAGGGGTTTCTCCTGACTTGATGCACGCACATGCCATATGCCTCTTATATAGAGGTGAACCCCCCAGGCTTGGACTTTCAGGCCGAGATGTGCCTCGAAGTTTTATAATGCCTTGTCCCTTTTTTGTGACAAGAGATATTTGGCTGGGGCTATTGCCCTTCAGAGTGGTGCCTCTGTTGATCATCTTTATTGTCAAGCTGTTCTTAGGGCATGGTATAAATTTTTGAAGGTTGTGAATGAAGTCATTAAAAAAGAGTTTAATTGGCCTTTAAAACCTCATGGTGGCATGTCGATGTGTGTAAATATTTGAAGAATAATAATAGGTTATATTGTTTTGAAGGAATGGTGGGATACTGCATGAAGGATATAGGGAAGAAGAAGAAGAAGAAGAAGAAGAGATTTTAACGTCACGCCACAAGGCAGCGTCCTATCAGACATGTCATCTTCATAATGTTTCTGATTCTATAATTGAGAAGGTTAAGAATTTGTAGTTAAGGTGGAGTGAGGTGACACTAAAGGTCTTGTTATGTTGGATAATAGAAATTTGTTGAACAAGGCTGCTCACTTTGTGTTCTATCATGGGAATCGAAGGCGTACTGCTAGTTTAACTTACACTTTGCGCATGATGATAAGGTCTGGGAAGTACATATTGTGTAGTTCTTGGATCATACCCTCTAACACTGCTCATATTAATGAGCATAGAGTTAGAGCTGCCTGGAGAGTTCTTTTGTATCCCAATCATTGTATGCCCTCTGACATTAGGATCATATTCTTTAGATTACCTGCATGCTTTGTGCCTGTGGAAAGGAACGGGCCAGGTCGTAGACATTATTGGAATGACTCTATTTCTTGTCACGAAGAAGATGTTAACTTCCAGGATATTCGAGTCCCTCCTTCAGCCCTGATGTTGTTATTCTGAAGCCCGGTGTGGATTATATTCCAATCCACACAAGTGATCATAGTGTGGCCGTTGGTTAAGCTTGTCTAGCTTTATTTTCCTTGTACAGTTTGTATTTCAGTTTGGTTCTTGTTTAGGGTACTTCTTGTTGGTAACTTTCTATTACAGGATTATGATGGAAAGCAATGAAGATACACAAAGTGATGTTAATCATCCAGCCTTGAGCTTGGCGCCATCTTTATAAGCCCAGAGATTGATGCCTCCCACCCTGATTCACATGTTTATCCTGCTAAACCAGTGCAAGTGTTTTATGCTCAAATTATTTCGAATGTAATATAGATTGGGACTGAGGCCCATAGGATAGCCGCCTCTCTTCGTGTGTTGAGCCGACAACTTACTGGTTTCTTTGATGCCATAGATTCTGCCATGTCTAGCATGGAGTTGGAGCAGATGGGTGTGCCTGTTTCTGAACGTTATACTTTGAGGTCCCACATGAGCCTTGCCAAAACTTCGTTGATCCAAGAAATCCGGTAGATTGACTTTGTGATTAGACATGCGCAGTCGGGCCCGCCCATGAATTAATGTTTGATCTTGTTGTTATTGTGAACCTTAAGTTGATTGGAAGAGCTATTTCAGTGCTTGTCAAGCACATGAACCTCTTTCTGATTGAATGTGAATAAGACGATTTCTAATTTTTGTGCTTGTAGACTGTATGCTTATTGTCTGTATGTTCATATCTATACTATTAGGCCTGAACTTTCAACGGCTACGACCCCTGGGTATAGTGGTCATCCCTTGGGTTGGAATTTCTGCTATGCCCGGATGAGCGCAGGCATCGTGATGGGGTTCAACTCCCTAGTCTCACTGATGGCTTGGCTTTGTTTGCTTGTAGTGTACAGAGTTGGAGATCATGTGTGATGCTAGCAAGGATTATGTATGAAGAGCATCATTTTGGTGCCACTGACTCTTGGAGCTTTCAGTGGCAGTCAGTGACTTCAGAGTGATCATCTTTATGCATAGGCTTGCTGAAGTTCTGTTGAGCCATGCTTTTGTTGTCTCTGATGTTGCTGAGAGCATGAGCGTTCTGTCACATGAGAGTTGCTAACAGTATACTCAAGCTCTCATCGACATCAGAGACATCCTCAAGGAGACGCTTCAGGTAAGTCCAGAGCATTGGATTCAAGTTGGGGTTCGATTCCCCAAGCTCACTTAGTTTTGGAATGATACAGTGTATCAGGTTATATGTTGTTCAATCAGGTTTTGGAATACTATAGATAGATAGATAGATATAGATAGTATTTTTACGTTATCGGGTTATATCAGCTTTGCAAAATAACCATTGGGTCTGGTTTAGCTCCTTACAAATCGGGCCAACCTGGGGCAGTTTGATCCATCTTGACTTGCAAGGGACAGAGGCTAGTGCATAGAATATTCTTGGGAATATCACACGATCTCAATTCCTGATATTCGTACCTGAGATTTCAATTCCTGAGGGTTTTGTTTCCCTCTCTCACCTTTGCCATAAAAAAGAAATAAAATATTCTGGGTCGCCAAACCGCGGCTCCTGATCATCGCCTGACTGATGATCTCTTCTGGAATCGCCGCTCGAATGGCTGTAACAAATTGATCCCTGTTAGTTGCTATGAAGTTAGAAGAACCCCTTGTTATTAAGAATGCAGCAGCAGAATCGATTGATCCCCCAGGCTCCAGTTGTCTCCTCTGTGGTCTCCAACCAGCTCCAAATGGATTAAAAGTCGCCGTAGAGTAGATTTGAGATGCAGCAGCAGAGCAAAGCATTCAGGTTTCAAAAAGGCATTGCCATTGACGTTATTTCTTAACAGGTTAGTCATTTGGGTTAGGCTGATACCATTCCTGAAGTTATATGACTGGCATTATGTTTTCTGATATTTGGTTAGTATAATTAAATGTTTATGACTCTAAGTTATTCTCTGCTGAATTTATGATTTACAATTTATGTGCCGCATCTAACGTAATTTTAAAATCATTGGATTTTTAGATGCTTAAATACTTTAGATGCTCACGTTTCCCGCATCTGTCTTTAGATTTTGAACTATGGTCAGAATGATCTAGCAATCTAGCTTTTGTCCTCAGGCTGGATTCAAACTCTCTATGGGTTTCAAAACTTCCATGGATCAAACACTTGGTCAAAGCTGTGAACCCAATCCTCTTCATACCCAGACAGTAGAGCAGATTTGAAGGTGCAGCAGCAGAGCAGAGCATTACCATTGCCATTGCCATTATTATTTAACAGGTTAGTCATTTGGATTATACAACAAAGGAATTCTTTCACAGGCATTGGTCTGATTTATGCATTCTTGTTTAATTAGTTAGACTGACACCATTTCTGAAGTTATATGACTGACATTTATGTTCTTTGATATTTGATTAGTATAATTAAAGGTTTATGATAATTCTTCTTTGCTGATTTTATAATTCACAATTTATGTGCCACATCTAATGTATTTTAAAAATTGTTGGATTCTTTAGATGCTTAAATACTTTAGATGCTCACATCTCCCGCATCTATTTAGATTTTGAACTATGGCCAGAATGATCTAGCAATTCTTCACTACTTTTATATCAATCTCAAAAGATGTTTATTCAATTCAAACCTAATCAGATTTTTAACGTAAGTGTGAATAAGTGAAGATTGTTGGTAGTGGACATATTTACTGAAAAACTTCTGCAGAAATGGATGAAAATATTCAGGAGACCATGCGAATGGTGTAGAATTAGTTACCAGCCACTGAAATTGAACTAGTTAGCTCAAAACGGCCTATCGATGTGAATTAAGTCCAGAGAAATGGTTTCCCTGAGCTGCACAGTACCCGTGCCCTGGAATTTTGATGCTTTCCAGCAAAATTCTTGAAGTTCAAATCATGCAAAAGAACCAAGAAACGGTCTTTAGATAGCCAAGAGGATTGTGTTTCACTTGCTAAGAAGATCTTTTACGAATGATGTAGCTTGGGAAGCTCTCTCAATAATTACTCAACAATACAGCATGGTTGGCTCTGGATTGAGCTCAAGATAGAAGTGATGCAAAAAATGGAGTATCTAGTGCCTAGAGTCCCCCGTTCTTGTATAGAATCAGTTAACTAAGAAAGGTTGAAAGGTGACTTTATATAATATGTGTCATGTGCGGGCAACATGTTTTCACTTATTATCTACAAGTTAGATTTCAGTCTTTTCTTCCAGTCCAAAGAACAATGTCTATAATGCTAAACATGATCCAAAGCACAAGATGCATCAGTAAAGACAATTCTCAAAGCATCATGAATGAAGGTTTCCTATATCACCCTGTTGCAAGCAATGGGACAATTTAAAGGAGCCAGGCTAACATCAATTTTGAACGGATTTGCAAATAATGCAGCTGAAGAGAAGCTGAACCTGAAGTAGTCACAAAGCTGAGATAACCTCCTGCTGTCTAAGAGTTAGGATTGAAAGGCCTGGCTTTTGAAGGCTTGCCCATTAAAATTGTATTAGATGAAGAGACGTGTGAATACTCTGCACACTTGCATCAAGGAGGTTAAACATCATTCTGGCTACAATCAAGAAAAGTTCTACCTCTTAAAAATACAATTTCATATGGAATAATACAAGTACATATCCATTCTTTTTCTGTCAATCTTAATAATAGTGCATGCATAGTTAAGAGTTTTGTGCAAGTGATTTTGGGACTAAAGTTTGCTAGCTACCAGGTTGGTTTTAGATACCATGGATCCAAATAGCAAGAAGAGGTGGAAAAAGATACTTTATGGTGGGATGCAGCCTGGTTTCTCAGATAATCACGCAGATCCATCATTTTTAGAAGTAATGGTTGTGAAACGTGATCTGTGGACAGTGATGCAAGACTCGGTTGCCATATCACAATATGTGTGTGTTGTTTCTACAGTGACAATTGTATTGTATGGATGCTTGCTCTCAATTCCACGCTAGAAAGTTATGCTCTTTTTGATGCTCTTATTGCTATTCTGGGTAGCGCAATCTTATTTATCGTAGAGGATGTTTCCTTGAAATTTGTATACAAGTCTGTTTTTAACCTGACATGTTTTGTCAGCGGGCTTTATGTCATGACACCCATCCTTGAAACTTTGACAAGATCCATTAGTTCGGACTCTATTTTGGCCTCAATCATATGTCTTCTCATTGTCCATCTCTTTTTTCATGACTATAGCCGCTCTAACTTAATTGTGGGCAATAAACAAGTAGTCAAGCATCTTCAAAATTCACCACCATCAGTTCTGGCAAATATCTCATTGCATTCATCTATTGTAGCATCTGTTTTGGTTGCTTCTAGACTGCCATCTCGACTCCTAGTTTTTGCACTCGTGTTATTTTCATTGGAGTTCTTCCTTCTCTTTCCTCTGATTTCACACTGCATCAGGTGCCGCTCAAGAAAGATGGACTTGCTAATTTCCTCCTTGCTGATGTCAATGACAGTAGCTTTGGTTTTCAGCTTAAGCAGACTTCTATCATATTTCCTTTCGGGAATTGTAAGTTTTATAACTATCCTTTGTCCCATATGGTTAGTAAGCATTCAAGAGTATAAATTTGAAATAAATGGACCATGGGATGAAGCAAAGTTGTGTTTTGATATTGATTAATCTCAAATGTTTATTTATATCAGCAACAACGCTCTTTTATGGCTTCATATTGTGCAAGGCTTTGCCTATGATTGTTAAGCTTTTCCATTTTGTGCTGAGGTGGTTGTGGAGTTTAGAATAGTGAGTTAATGTTGATCTTTTATAAGCAGCCGAAGAACCGCTCTGTCTTAATACAAATTGTGAATACATAAGACCATAGATGGGTGCAATTTCATTCGACCCTTTGTGTTCGGTCTGTCATGATAAGATGCAGTAAACTTCTGTGTCTCTCCTGTTGTGGCATTTTCCTCAATATAGGACCAATTGAATTCTAAGCTACTATGGTTGGACGTGCCATCGCAAAGCTATATGAACTATTTTAGAAAAAGCTTGTCTCTATCTGATAAGTTACCAGGAGAGGTTAGTTCAAGTAACTTAGCACGTCCTAGAAGGCATTGGGTTCTTTGACAATATAACAAAATAAATTCTGGACTCTATTTTGAAGTTGAAAATTGCTGCTATAGTGTAGGATAGGCAAGTGAGATTAAGCTATTAAGCCATATTGCGAATAATGATTCAACACTCCAGCCAATTCCTTGTCATTAAATACAGGTATTTGCCATGGTGCCCATAATTTATGCATTGAAGTAGAACCCTGGAATGAACACCATATGGCTGATTTTCGTAAAAGCAGTTTGCATTGATTAAGATTCCATTTTAATTTGATTCTGTTGTTTAGTTCAACCTCCACTTCAGTACTATTTTGTCCTATCTTTGATGGACACAGAGAAACCACATTTTACATGTATAGATCATATAACGAATACAGGTTATGAATTGACTTGTCTCCTAATAAGAAGCAGCAGTTGACAATTGGTGTACTGCCCACAATAAATAAGAAGCAGCAGTTGACAATTGGTGTACTGCCCACAATAAATTGAGTTGTATGGCTTCTAAGTCTTCTTTCTTAGATCCAATCTGAATGGTTTAACAGATACCAACAAGAGTGAGCTTAATACAGACAAGAACAAGTTTATTGAAGAAGTTTATTGAAGCAAGATCAGATCTAGAACAGATCAAAAGAAAGTAGGAACAACAAGGTGGGTATCAAACAAGGCAACGCTATCAGGAATGTCGAGGTAAGTGGTGGTATAATTAGCGTAACCAGAGGCCAAACGGAAGTCACCGGTACCACCAACGACAGAGATATGCTTCAAGCCTCCGACGGTCTTGTCGGTGCCTTGGAAGGCGATGGTGCCATTATATTTGGAATTCTGCAGCACAGCGCTGAAAACCAAAAATGCATGATCCACATTGACAGCAGCGATCATGAAGGTCCCCTTTGCCCGCCCGATCTCGTTAGCTGTGGTGAAGTTGGGGCCGTCCAGGATCTGATTGTCCATCACAAACACAGATCCGAACTGGGTCGTGTTTGTGTTCCCATTTGGGCCTGCTACTCGAACCCCTGTGGCATTTCCAGATGATACCTTGTCGTAGAGCCACATTTTCAAGTGGATCTTTTTGAATGGCTTCTTCGCATCCACTCTCGCTGCTGAAACCAATACCATAATCTGTAGCAGCACCATCGCTGCTGTGCTTGCCCTCATTTTCGTTCAAAATCAAAATTTGCGCTCTGAAACTGATCCAGCAACTGCGCAAATTCAACTTATAACTTAGAACCTTTAAGTCGTGCCGTGTCTGTATTGTATACCTACTTGGATAGAAATGTGTCAAATGCGTTTTCCTTTTTCTGTAATATATAATGGCGAGTTCACATGCAACAAGGTTGAAGATCCATGGGTCTAAAAAGAGGCTGTAGGTTGAAGTTTTTTTTTTTTTTTTTTTTTTTTTTTTTTTTTTTTTTTTTTTTCTGGGCTTAGCAGCACATGGACGTCAATCAAACATAATGTGGTCCCATGTGGTTCTCCAACTTGTGTGTGGGGTGGGGCATTACCCACTTGAAGAATTAAATTTAGTGGTCTACATGTCATCATTTTTGGCTTGTTCAATCAGTGACATTACTTAATTTTGGTGGGTGGATCTATTCCTATGTGCAAGTAATTGTAGAGATGCTTTATTTATGCCAAGATTGATGTCATTTGCTCGTGTCTACAGAGTGTTAGGTATAACTTGTGTTCTTGTCCTCAATATGCTTTTTGGGTTGCCCCTAGGGGGTTAAACCCTCGTTTGTATGGGGTTGTGGCATATCCTGAGTATATGCTGGAATATACTCAGAATATGTTGATGACTGCTCCAAACCGATTGTACCCTATAAACTGGCGGTCATTTGCGTTCTAAATCGAGGATGGTTCAACCGATTAATCGGCATGGCAGACAGAAGCTCGAATTTGATGAATCCGAGTACCATCTTGGTTCGAGTATCTTGGCATTTGGACGACTTACATCCTCATAATTTTCTTCTCGTGGTTGATCCTTGTATCTGCCTTTGGTTGCCAAAGTGTTTCATCCTGCTGCGAGTATGCAGAGACTCTAGATTATGGTGTGGTTTGGGTTTGTAGCAATCTGGTGGTCGCTTCTACCCTCCATAGCCAACGCGATGATCATGAATTAAGCCAGGTGTGCTCTGGCAAAGCATGGCAGACTGGTAGGTTTAATTATTTGTTCTTTCCTCTATGCTTCCTGAATTTGTGTATTCTTTGCTAGGACTGGGATGCCGATTTAAACGGATTTAAATTCGTTTTGCCACAGGATGAGCCAGAACCTTTCCTCATTGGTTTAGCCAAGACTTCTCTTTAACGGTCAAGGTAAGTTTGTGAAACGGTAAAACTTATATAGCATCTCTTCCTCGCTATAAGGGAATTCATACTTGTTCGAAGCTGGGTTTAATGATTCGTCATGTAGCAGCTCCATCTACCTCTGTTCTATCACAGATAAGATTTTCCACAACTTGGCCAGGTTGCAGCATCCAAGATGATGGCAACCATGTCAAAAAAAATCGCCATGACTTCTAGTTTCTGCCCTCCCGTTGGTACAAACTTTGCCATTTGTAGTTTTTATTTAGGGCTCGTTAGCTAGGGAGTTTAACACAGCAAGCACATGTAATATTTGGTACATGAGCCTATATCTGAAGCATGATGCTGAATGGTTTTGCAGGCAAATCGAAGTCAAAATGTCACAAGTTGAGAGCGAAATCGAGGATTTCCTTTACAAAATATTTATTGATCGATTTGCAAACTAGCTCATACTCAAGGTAGCCAATCTAATGCAAGAGCTGCAATTGCTGATGGAATAGCTCAGGTCATATAGATGTCATCCTTAAGTTATGAATAATTCAAAAATTACTTTCTTTAATCTGATTGTCAATCTCAGCACGGCCTTATTGTTTCCTGATTCACTTGTAGGAGGATAGCCTAGTTAGGGTCCATTCAGACTCGTGGTTAAGTTAAGTTAAGTTAAAAAAAATTAACTAGCTAGTTTAACTTAACTATAACAATTGTATTCGCATCCAAAAGAGTTAAATTTCTATTAAATACTAAACTTAACTAGGACAAGCAAAATATCTTCACACCCAACATAGTTAAGTTTAATAATTTTAACCTAACTAAACAACATGGGTTCTGTTCAGACATTGTCTTGTTAGGTTAGTAGTAACCGAAATGCCTTCACACATGCCATTAGTTAAGTTACAACTTTAACTTAACTAGAACGCCTTCAGACCATTCTAGTTAAGTTTATTATTTTAAACTTAATCAATTGCCCTCACACATGTTCTAGTTAAGTTATCTACCTATTTCAAAAATTTTGCTTTATTTACCTACCTTTAGATATAAAATTACAATAGTATAAAGTCTATATGCCAAACAAAATACATCATATTATGTTTTGAGCATACTAATAGATATCTTTTTGTGGCATAAAGTTATGATCATATGAGTTAGCATACAATTACAATGTGAGTTCATATGACAAAATATAAACTTACGAATAAAATCAGTTTCTAAATTCATGTAAATACCAAGTATTCTTTCAAGGATTCTCGAATATTAAGACCCTCTTGAATCTCAAGACTCTCTAATGTGCCGCTCTCAACTTCATTGTTATCTTCAAGGCCCTCTACTGTAGAACTTCCACTCTCATCTTCATTGTCATCATCATTATTCTCAACTTCATGATCATTATCATTCCCTTCAAGTTGTTGAAGCCTTAATTGTTCCAACTCCTCATCCACATTAGCTTCACCAATATCAATTAGCAGATTGTGAAGGATGCAACATGCATGTGCAACTATTGGAACATACATGGGCTTCATCCGCAACCTTGTATTGAGACATTTGAACTTGCCTTTTAATAGCCCAAATGCTTGCTCGATGTATAAACGTCCACGTTTCAACTTCTTGTTAAATATAGCCTCTACAAATACAACAATGTTATTTAAATATTCAAAAAGACAATAGAAAGAACAAGCGTCTTACCAGCCATAGTTAATTGCCTAGGATCCTTTTGATATGGTGCCATCAACCATGAAGAGCATTTATAACCATTATCTCCCAACAAGTATGGTTTTAGCTCCCTCCTAAAGACAATATCCACAGTAGGTGCTTGCAATAATTGGCATTCTTCAATCCTTTTCTTGAGACTTGAATTTCTCAATACTCTAACATCATGTACAGATCCAGGATATCCACAAAATATGTCCAGGAATCTTCGCTTTGTATCACATACTGCTTGCATAATGATGCTGAATCTGCATTTTATATCGTAGTAATCAAACCCGGCTGGACCTGCAGGTTGTATGATTTCAAAGTGGGTACAATCGATTGCACCAGCTGCAAAAGCAAAAAAGTGAGCCATGAGTTGTTTTGCTGGTTTATCCTTCACAAAAGATTTAAAAAACAATAGATGATCTGACTTATGTTGCTGCCCTGAGGACAACTGGCAGTCTAGTACCCTAAAAGCATGTGGCAGTCATGTGGTAGTTATAAAGGAGCCCATAACCTAAGGTATGGAGACTAACCTGACGATCTTACCTTCATTATACAGTAGCATCCCTGTTTGAATTATTCAATCAACTATTATTCAGTCATGCTCACCATATTTTTTAGATCTTTGCAAAAGGACCAGCTTTTGCTCACCATACTTGACCAGCTTGTTCAATCAATCATTTAATTGGTCTGCCTCTCATTAGAGCAAGTGCAAGGCCAGCAAAAACAACATGTTGTTTTATGTATATAGAGAAGTCTTGGAAGATAGAAAAGCTGGTGGTTTTATCCACCATGTTAAAGGAGGTGGGAACTGTTAACATAAAGGCTTGGGAACTGTTAACATAAAGGTGAGAGCATGTTTTTGGGAAGAAATAGTACACAACAAAAGCACAGTTTGGAGAATCAGGTAAGTCTCATGATATTATGATAGAATGTCACACAGGAGGTACCAGAGAACCTAGATTATATGTTAGAGTTGATGGGCAGCTTGTGGTGCATGTCAAAAGATTGATGTGGAAATTTAGAGGTAATCAGACAATTCTTATAGATGGTACTCCTGTTGAAGTCTTTTGGGATGTCCATAATTGACTGTTCAATCCCAGCCTTGACAATGTTGTCTTCATGTTTCAGACTTGTTTGCCGTCTGAAACTAAACCTTGGCTAAGAGGTGCTTCTTCTGCAAATTGTTCCTCTGTTCTACAGAGGCTCCACAGAAATAGCAGTAGCTCTGGAAAAGACTGCACGGCCGCCACCGAACTGCCCGGCTTTTTTGCTTTTGTTATACGCCTCGCGCAGTGAATAGATACAGATTCATGCAGTGAATAGAAGCAGAAACAAGCAAGTGTAAGGCCAGCAAAAACAACATGTTGTTTTATGTATATAGAGAAGTCTTGGAAGATAGAAAAACCGTAGCCTTTTCCTGATACTTGTTCACACATAGCAATATCAACTTGTGTGGCGAAATCTGCCTGTGCAAGTGCAGTAAAAGTGAAAATGATCTCCGTAGTCTCTTCCACAACTGAATTTAGGCTAATGCCATGCAAAATGAAAGAGAAAATTGAAGAAGATTCAGCAGGTAACAGGAATCCAGGATCATTTTTTGCAAACAATTATCTAGAAAAGGACTAGAAATTCAAACTTAGGCTGGTGATCCAAGGAGATGTCAGCAGAAAGGGACCCCATTAAGGAGATGTCAGCAGAAAGGGAAACACACACATGCATGCATATTTATGCAAGTGCAACATTCCCTAGTGCTGTACATTAGCCATTAGGCTATATAGGTTCTGCTTTGTGACACTGCTATAGTTCCATTCCATCTCCATCTCCTCTTCTAACAAAATTTGGCATCATATTATTATTGTCCTTCATGTTTGCCACCTTTGCCAGGCTTTATATAATGAATATATAATGCATAACCTCAATTTTTATATAACAGACCATCATAACAATCATATAGTGGAAGAGTTTTGGATATAAAGACTAGCATATTACAAAGTATCATTGTGTTGTCACAAAATATGTAATGGCATATCATATTGCCGATTGATTATCAAACAAAAAAGGATTTTTGCCACTGAATGTTTGCATCCATACTCTCCCTACAAATCGAGTACACATGATGTTCTTCCCAGGTCTAACGATCATTGTCATCACCTAAAATTACGATCTATAAAATTAGTGATTAAAATTCAAAATATTCTTGAATGTATTGGCTAAGGACTTTTAGAAAATAGACCTGAGCGTTGTGGAGCTTGAGGGGCAGCCTTGCTTGCAAAATAATTTCCCATTTTTTCAAACGCCCCTGCCATCACGCTGATTGACCCAACCAAAGTTTGTTGCAATTGGAGTTTCGCTCTTTCTACTTCTAAACTCTTAAAATGGTCATCCATCATTGCAACAAGTTTGTTGTTATCTTCCATTATTTTTGTTAATGAAGTGCTACCACGAGCTCGTCTTTTTCCTGACGACCCTACTTCTCCCACTCCAATAGCATGATGACTTCCCTCATTTGCTGAGGTATCGGCAATATATTCTGGGTCCACGGCAGGCCTAGAGGACTGAAATGAATCTAGCAGCTTATAGATTGTTTCATCTATGACCGGAAGATTATGCACCTTTTTAATCTCATGTTTGGATAATGAAAAATACTCAGGCATACCGGTCCTTTTGCTGAAATAGAACTTATTTGTACTCCCCAATAAGGTTCTCGTATTTCAGCTTGCATCCATCTACATCCCTATCATCAAAACCTATACCTGCCATCTTTTCAGAAATTTTTTTCCATCTCAATGCCGCTGACTCCATCCTATCCCTAGCTGAAGACCCCTCTAAAGCTAGCCATTCTTCCTTTTTAAACTCAACTAGCATCCTGGTTTCCTGAAGTATCCAGTTCCTTGATCTTTTACATTTTTGTGAAACATCGGATGGAATTGAGGAATCAGAATCCAAATTGACACATAACTGCTATACAAACAAGTGATCTACTTTAGTATTTTTCGAGTTTACTTTGCTAATTTTTTTATCTTGGACCTATGTTATGAGCAAAGAAGGGCTAGTATGAAATACCTGTTCATCTCCATCTAAGTGGTCATTCAATCCATGTCCTTCTCCGAATTCAGCATGCCCTCCATGTCCAGGAAGATCCCCTCCACGCCCTCCACGTTCCTGCAAGTAATTATAAGACACATGAGCAATCTTTGGTTGTCAGTCCTGCAGCAGCAATCCTAGTTCAGCAGCAATCCTAGTTCATGCAATCCTAGTTCATGTTACCTCTTGACATGTGGGAAAGTCGCAATGCAGGCTCAAAGACGACTGATGAAAATGAAAGAGATGCAAAAAGGCTATAAATACTCTAAAGGAACCCTCTCAACTAGCCTCAAGAAGCAGATTTATCTGCTAATCTTGAAACACAGATAAATCATACACACCTCTGAAATGGCCCTCACACATAAATGCGACTTCTTGACATGTTGAAAAGTCTTGACGACTAAAGAAAGCCTCAGATGATTTTCTATTGAGTATGCGGCAGCAGGTTGAGTTGATTCCCTACTGTACAAAATAAAAAAAGTTCTTGGGCTTTCAAAAGTTTTGAATATGTTACAACTTAGTTGAACATCATATGCTTAAGTCTGCCCTCATATGGAGGTCCTGGAGTTCTTAGGCTGGTTTTTGGGATGCACCAACAGTTATGCAGGAATACATTGCGCTTTACTATTAATGTATATCTTTAAAGAAAAATTTCTATGGCTGGGCCATTTATTCAAAACAGTTTATAGTATCTATTTTCGGTGATACTATTATCTCTGAAGTACAACCATATTTAACAATGCCATTGCAGGGTGGGCATTGTAAATTATTAACAACTTGGAGCTGGAGTTGTTTCTCAATGAAATTAATCAGCATTTTATAATGGACAAAGTTGTCCTGTATTTCGCAGAAGTGAAGACTATTAGCCATTAGTATGTATGCATAATGGATAAGGGTATTATTAGATGTAACCGAAAATGCATTTGGTGATTTTTTTTTTCTTTTTAATTATTATTCTCGCTCGAAAGAAGAGAATGAAGCTGGGCACAATAAGCCCATCTGTCATTTTATTCTTTTGTTATGCAATGAGTACAATAGCACTATGAAAATACAAACTTATATGAGCTATTGAACAGCGATCCGCCACATTTTATGTTGTAGACTCATTGCTGCATTGATGCATTCCTGCATTGCATTACATACATTGGAGAAGGCACGAAATAGATGCATTGACCTTTTGTAAATTAAAGAAAAAATGCTCAGTCCTTGCTCAGTTCTTGTTCAGCGATAGCATCCCTTTTTCTGTGCTGCCATCTTTTCAACAACCTTATCAGCCTATCATGATTGCGAGCACAATCAGTACCTTTTTTAGTGCATTGATGCTTGTAGCCCATGGTCATGTTGGCTGCTAGCCTCTCTAGTATTTATGCAGGAATGGGAAATCATGAGAACCATTAGGTATACATTAGAGCTGTACATGGTCCCAAATATAAAGTCATTTCAATCTTCCAATTTATTCCAAGTGGATAAGCTTGCATCGTGACATCAATGTTTGCCCTCTACAGCTCCATCCACAATGTTTCTGTTTAGTGATTTGATATCCTATACATCCATAGCATAATTTGCTTGGTGATGGAACAAACTAGCCAGCTCAATATAGACCCTGCTCTCTGATATGGGCCAAAAGGGCCCCATCACTATCAGGAAGAATGGTCTAGACACTGGAGCAGATTTCTGAGATGGGTTTCTCAACACCTTCTTCAGGATACAAACACTGCAGCTCCATCTCCAAGCAGAGCTGAAGAAATCAGACAAGGGTCCAAGGGCCTTCATGTCTTGCATAACCTGAGATATGTCAATGCATACTGAGCTCAAAGAGGATTGATATATAATCCTCTGGTGGATATAATCCAGTATGTAATGTCATTGAAAAGAGTATGAACTTTATCCACTTTGCCTAAAGACAAGACAACTGTGTGTGACAACATCTGGTATGCATCAGCGTGCAATTACGTCACTAAAAAGAGTGGCAGATTATCCACCTTGGCTGATTTACCATCTAGGAGACAACTGTATCATTAGGGTTTTTTTGAAATTAAAAAAGGGCCTTCAAAACATGCCAACTAAGCCAATTGAAGATAAATGAACTACCAATAAGAAATCAGAGCCTGATGCGTCCAGTCAGCAAAACTGTTATAACTAACTCACTGGATCACATTTTCTAGCATAACTATTGATAAAAAAGTCCAAATGAGCTCTCGTTTAGTGCAATGGATAGATCTCGTTGAGATCTTTCTAATCTTAGGTGCTTTGCACATATTTTAACCACTTATGATTGTCAAAACTCCAAAAAATATGGTTTTTACCATTTTTTACTATCCTCACTGGACTAAAGGATATGCAAACCACCTAAGGTTAGAAAGATCTCAATGAGATCTATCTATTGCACCAAACAAGAGCTCATTTGGACTTTTCTATCAATACTTATGCTAGAAAATGTGATCCAGTGAGTTAGTTATAACTGTTTTGCTGACTGGATTACCAGTTCTGTTTTCTGATTGGTAGTTCATATAGCTTAGTCAGCAGTTCTTGGAAGGCCCTTTTATGATCTCAAAAAATCCCTAATGGTAAGAAAATCTGGTATGCCAACATCTGTAATGCAGCCTCTTGTGATGACAATATTTAAAAGACATGTACTCAAAGACAAAGTGGAGGAGACATCTGCATGAAAAGTGTCGTACGACAGTCCAGGGGTCCATTATATTGTGTCAGTGCCTGCTTGTTACCATGTCTCTCATGCAAGATATTATCAATATCTTCAAATTGGGAGACATTTTTTCTTGCCATCGAAATCAAATCTAGGTAAGGGCCCCGTAGATCTAAACCATAGAGCAATGATGAGTTTAAAAAATACCTGTTCATCCCTATCTGAGGAGCTTCGATTCCCTGCATCACGCCCTCCACGCCCATGAACCCGACCTCGCCCACGACCTCCTCGATCCATATCTGCTCGCCCGCGCGTCAGAGTCCGCATTGCCATTTTAACTGGAGGTAAAGTCACGTCGACGAGGTCACAATAAGTTTTGATATTTTGTAGTTAAAATTTGAGGGTCCAGTTAAATCAATGTTAACAACATGTTAACTACGATGTCGAGTCTGAAGAACAATTTGTTAACATTTTTGGTTAAAAACAATAACTACGACTAACTTATTTCTATAATATTAACTTAACTTAACTTGAAGTGTGAAGACAATTGTAGTTAAAAGTGCTAACTTACCTTAACTTAACGGTGGGTTTGAATGGACCCTTAGTTGAACAACAAGTTTTCCAAGAGCTAAGTTGTAACATAAGCAGTACTGCAAAGCCCAAAATGCTGCAACAAGATTTGATGCTAGATTGCTCATTCTTCTGGGTATAGAATACCTTTTTTAGGTTCAACCTAGTCTTGCACTTATTTTGCAGCTTAAATACTAGGGGTTCTCATCCTGTTTTTCATATTAACATTTTCGTAAAGAACATTCTCATCTGTTTCCAACCATCTATTGCATTGTGCTGCAGGCTTCTATTCATCCTGCAAACTTACACCTTTCTACATTAGGGCCAGGTTGTCTATTTAATATGGTGCATATTCTCTCCGGATTAAAGATTTCTTCCTCAGTGGTTCCTCTGATACTTTTTTTATCTTGGTATCTTTTCAAGGCAGCTATCAAATATCAAATCTATTGAAGTAAAAAATGGTAGCTCCATCGGTCATATTTCTGATGGTTTTCTGCATTTTTTTATCCTCATTGCCTTGAACATGGATAGCGTGCTCTGTAGGTTTTGTTCAGTCTGTAGATCTTCAGTCTGTATCCTGCTGAGATGCGATTTATATATTGCACTGCAATTTTTAAGCTGCACTACATCTGAACTTGACAACATCAAGGAGGAGAATTTATTACTTCATAAGTGATGTGGCTGCAATGCCTCATCTTCAAGATTTTGGATTAGAATAGCTCGGCAAATTTTTTGATTGAGATCCACATTTTTATTATGCACTTTAGATATTTCCAAGGATTTTGAGTTCAGATCATTTTGTAACCTATGAATCTTCTCATCAAGGATGGTATGTTCTTCGACAGTTTTGCATTTGTGCATCACATCTCTTTCATAACCATATTGTAGCTTATATACTGCATTGTGGTCCACTCTCGGACTCAGCCTTGGTGTCGGTTCTTCCGGAGGTAAGAATGGGCGCAGGTTTAGCGTGGGCTATTTCGGCAGGCGCTTTGGCTGCTACGGGTGCGGTGCTAGCTAAATGTGCATCCTTTGAAGAGGTATTAGGGTCAATTTCCACTGGCAGTTAGGTTAGGTTAAATAGGACAAATAACGGAAACTTGCTTTCACACTAGCACTTAAGTTACTACCAGTTAGGTTAGGACTTGGTTAAATTTTAACTATGGTTAACTTAACCAGGTCACTTTCATACTGATAATAGTTAAGTTAAGTTAAGTTAAAACTTTAACTGGACCTCTTATTTTAAACTAGAAGTTAAGTGACCCAGGAAAGGTACACTTAACTCGGTTAAGAACTAACTTAACCTAACTGTTAAGTGAGAAAGGGGTAACAATCTAGTTAGGTTATTTTCTTTTCTTTTTTTTAATGAAAATGGCTTATTTCATCTCTTTGAACAGCTAGAGTAGCTTGAGGATCAAAAGTTTTTTGGATTTCCTCTGCTCAAGGGACAATTCATTAGAATCGAATTGAATCTAGGGTAGTTTTCGCATCTTAGAGCATATTTTGGGCATATTTTAGATTTTTTTCAGGGAGCATGTACCTATGGTTTTTCCAATGCCAAGAAAAATGTGACACCCACCAAAAATAATGAGACATCCAAATTAAGGTTAAAAATAGAGAGAAATACAGAGAGAAAAAAAAATAGAGACAGATAAAGAATATAAAAAATATAGAAAGAGAAGAGATAGAAAATAAACCTTGTATCTCATGGATTGTTGGTTTCAACAACTAAGAAATACTTTAGATATCTTTAACTTAATGGCATCTCTTAACTAAAGTGAGAATTGGACTTAGTTATCTCTAACCTAACAAAGCCTCTTAACTACTAGTGTGAAACATCAACTTATTGTAAATGTTAGGTTAAGTTGATTTTTTAAATTTAATGTAAGTGATCCCTAACAAGTCTAGTGGGAATGTATATCTTTATAATCTATTAAGTTAGTCTTAACTTAACGACTTTAATGGGAAAGCATAATCTCTTTTCGGTTAAGTTAAAAGATAACCAATCGGTTAAATTAACTTAACTTAATGGCGAGTGGGAAATGGCCCTTAGTCCCCTTTTTTTACGTAATTTAAGTTTGTTACAGAACACTATAAAATGGGCTGATGAAAAAACAGGGAACAGTTGAGCTTGGCTCAGAAAGTTGCAACATATTTTGGGGTCCTGTTGTGCAATGTAATCATGTGGATATGTCACCAGTCTTAAGATCCTTTCATCTCTCCAAGCTACAGTTGTCAACTTTGCAGCGAATTTTCTTCTCTCAAGATTCGCAGGGTTCTTGTTATTTGCTGAAGTTTTGCATATTCAGGTATGTCTTCTACATTTTTTCCTTGGTCGAGAAACTTAGCTAATTATATTAACACTTGATTGAATATCAACTTTAAAGTGGCTTGTAGGTGCTCTGCTCATTCTTTTAGGTATTATGGTCTTAAGCAATGCTGATTGTCAGGCTTCTCAGAGCTGCAACAAGAAGGACTCCTAAAATTTTGGGATGATGAAAATTTTTGAGATGAAGAAATTTTACATTGTTAGAACTTCGCTACATGCTTTATCCCACCTCTAGAAATTAGAAATGCCCTTACTTGATTCTCTTTTCTGGATTTTAACCAATGACATGTTTATTGATGTGTATTACAAATAAAACTAGCTTTAAAGTAATCAAACATATTTACTTTGCAAAAATTGTTTTCTTGTTTTTGGGTTGCCCCTAGGGGGGCAAACCCTTGTTTATGTGGGTTTGTGGCATATTCAAGTATATTCTGACATATGCCTAGAATATCCTCGTGACTGCTCAAAACTGGTTGTTGTTAGTAAAGTGGCGGTCGGACTTGTTGCCGGTTGGTGCTGTTCAAACCGACCTAACTGGAATGAAATAGAACCGATTCAATCAACTGAAGATTAAGCAGGCATTCGGACATAAATGCGGACTTGATTTACTGAAGAAGCTTCCCAATCAAATGTAGAGTCGGATTTGATGAAGAAAGAAATAGGATCCATGGGACATTGCAGTTTGCAAATGAAATGTCATTGGTGACAGACCAGGTTAGAAAGCAACCATTGTGGAGGACGCCTCCAATAAGAGATGGGGTCTAATCTACTCCCACTGAAGTGGCCATAATCAAAAGCTAGAAAATTCCTTTCAACACTTTGAGGAAATGTGAGAATGTGATGAAGAGCGTGGTAAATAGGGTCTCATGTTATCCTGCTGGAGATGTACCATGGATATATTTAGCAAGAGAAGGTAATCTAAAGATAAATTTGAAATATATTAGAGTGTCTTTTATTTCCCTGCTCAAACACTAAAATCTGTGAGATCTGTGTTGTGTGTATTTGTGCAGGAGGGGAGGATTCATGAGAAGTGGCATCTCATGTCACCTCTTTTCAAAGTTCAGATCCGTTGATTCAAACTAGAGGATTCAGATAGGAACTCTTCTAGCCAATTCATGAAGGTAAGGGAAATGTATCCTGACATTCTTTTTACGCTCTAGAGACCATAAGATTTCTAGACATTTTCATGCCTTTCGTGTTTGCATCAGAATGTCTAGAAATCTTAGGTCGGTGGCCCATCCGGCGCATATTTCCCTAACAAACAGGTGCATTATCCCATAATTTTTTCTTTCCATTCAATCTATTATGCACATGCAGGACCCAACGGACCAAGTTGGACTTGATAACTTAATGGTTCATGAACTAGATGGCACTCAAAACGATGGAGGTGGCACACAAAAAAGGTAGGCTTTGAAGAATGGTGGTTATATGAATTTATAATGTTGGTACACTGAAGCTTATTGTTTCTTGTTTCTTTCCCAGCTGGGTGCCAATCCTGTCTTAGCAGTGTCTCTAGCCATTTGTAGAGCTTGGATAGCTATAAACAAAAATTCCACTTTATCAGGTATTAAACAAATCGCATTTTACCAAGTAAATTATTTTGATTTTTATATAAAACCTATGATGTCTTGGTAATAGAATCCTGAATGAGGTTTTGTTGCAGTGTTAGATAAAGACTAGCACTCCTTGAAAATCGGAGGGGCTGGCGAAATACAATCATTCTAAAAAGGTGGATTGGTGATTAGATCTTTAATTTTCTAAGTCTGTTGTAGAAACTTCCCAGCATTCTTGAAACATGCACTTTTGCAAATGGTGTCACTGAACGCAATTGATGCATACTTGATTCTGATTATGCCTAGGTTATGCTTGGGTTGCCAGGATTATTCTTCTCAACCTGGACTTTATGTTGTAATATGCAGGAACTATTTTGCTGAAATCAGTTTAGATTTTCGACTTCCAAGCTACTCCCCGGTTGAGGAGTTAAATCTTATCTTAGATTCTGTGTGTGACAGTTTCAACAGCACATGGGAAAGAAGAAATCTTCTACACTCCTATGGCCAGCTCATTGGAAATGCTACTTTTTTCAGGTTAGAGGCAGATGGAGATATTCATAGTTACAGTTGGGATAGCATAGTGTCAAAATGGCAGACTTTGTTCAGCTTGTTTGAACACAAGAAATGTGATCTTTCTGACATATGTGGACCATATGGGATATGTTACAAGGGAACTTGTCAAGGTTGCCCTGACAAGGCCTACTTTGAATATGTGGGCCCCACCAAGAATCCAAGTCTTGGTTGCAAACCCATCTCTTCTGGAAAATCTAATCCAGGTTTTACTTTACTTTCTTTGCCAAATACCAGTTTTTTTTAACACTAGGTATGGCAATGCAACATATAATATGGTTTCTACTTCAGACTCAGAGGACTCATAAAGTTGAAGCACAAGATGTTCCATATCATTTTCTACTGTATCATCAGAAAATCTTTGCCAACCTGCTAATTTCATCTCACGAGCGGAAAACTTTTGAAGCCATAAATCTCTCCTCTTCCAACCTAATGCTTGCTTGATGTTGAGCAATCCGGCCACTAAAATCCCCCATCGAAAACACCAATTCCATTTAAATTCAGCAATACCTCATGCAAGATGGATAAAAAGGCTATCGCAAAAATTTGAGGGGTTGTGTTATCACATTGGTGACTCTGAACTTTGTTTGCCTTAATAGCCATCTTGATCCCGATAAACTTGAGAACCTGATGCAAAGATGCACAATTCTTTAAGAGCCTTAAGCTAAATGAAGATATATTTCTTTATCGATTGCACGAATGTTGATGAGACCTCCTCAAATGACAGATCTTAGCAACTAAATTGTACCTCGAGGAGGGGAGGAATTGATATGGTCTATGGGGTATGGGATAAAGCCTAGAAAGATTGGGGCCCATTGGATAACGATTTCTTTAAAGGATCCACCCTTTTGGTGTGTTGGTTATCACTAAAGGTGCTAATGTATAACATTTGGTATCAGAGCCAAGGTTCAATTCCTCGTGCCAACATTGGCATGTTCCACATGCTTGAGGACAAGCATCTCGAGGAGGAGAGGAATTGATATGGTCTATGGGATATGGGATAAATCTTGGAAAGGTTGGGGCCCATTGGATAATGATTTCTTTAAAGGATCCACCCTTTTGGTGTGTTGGTTATCACTAGAGGTGCTAGTGCGTAACAATAACCATCCACAAAACTCTTCCAATCAGGCACTTCTTCTATGAGAGACCCTATAGGAGTTGGAGTAGTACATTCATCCACAAAACTCTTCCAATCAGGCACTTCTTCTATGAGAGACCCTATAGGAGTTGGAGTAGTACATTCATGCAAGATTTCCATTAGTCTAGGAAAGTTAGTTGGTCATTGTCTGTTATTTTAATATACAACTATATTTGTCAAATAATGCATCCACATCCTCATGGGTATTCCGGATATTTGGAACTCCAAATTAACTCTTTCAAAAATACCAATAGCTTTAAGTAGAATAGGAAAGAAAACATCTACATGTTCTTATTTTGGCCAGCATAATTATCAAGCTGCAAGAGGAACCTTCTAGGTAGATCTCAAGGTCTAGCACGTGAAGTTGAAGCTCCAATATGTTCACTAGGTCCATGCTTCTTAAACCTTGCCTTGCTAAACTTCTCAATACCATTAGGGTTTTCATCCAACAATGCACTGTGTAGTGCCTGGCTAGTTGTGGAATCCTAGAGTTGACCATGATAACCACTCTCATAGTTTCTCAAACACCTCATGACACTCCCAATATGAAAATCTGGACCATCACTCCACAACTCCAAACTGAAGTGCCCATCGTAGGTTTAAGACTACCTATGCAAGATTGCCCCGTTCATTGAGATATGTAAAGGGTATAATCTACTACATGACTCTGGTATATACTTGAATTGTGGAAGAAAAGTCTTTTGCAAGTCCATCTTGTCATGTATAATATATAGATAGTTATTAGGTTCCAGTGGAGATAGGGTACTCCACATCCAATAAGTTGATCTACGTGATAGTTGATTGGTCATATGTTCCTCCATATGCTCCCTTATCCTAGCCCTTTGACTTAGTTGCACAGTCTTATCTGTGACGTTCCAAGTATTTATACGGTATAAGTATAAATACGTTGACACGACACCGAATATAGATACGCCACCATGGGGTATGGGAACCTAGGGGGTTGACTTAAAAGGGATTAAATTAGTAATTTAATCATTAAGGATAATAACCTATAACTAAGGAACTAATAATTAAAAGCCATAATTAAGTTAATTATGGTTTGGGAAGGCGCCACGTGGCCACCCTCGATTGGCTAACATGGTAATGCTAATTGGGATCAATAAGGTGGATCACCACCCCCATATCAGCCACAACTCACCTTGAGCAGTGGAGCGCCACCCTTGTGACCAGAGCTGAGCGCCACCTTGAGCAGTTGGACGCCACCCTTCTGACACGAGCTGAACACCAAGACCAAGAAGATGGAAATCCCCAATGACAACGGGTCCAGCAGAAACACAGGTGGGTGGCTAGTGTAGTTGTGAATTCTAGGATAGCGCCCCTGTTGGGCACCTGTTTGGGTTGTTGGTCTGTTCTCTCTGTGTTTTACTCGTAGGAACTAACCCTTGATTGTAAAGGTAAGTTCTCTTTATATTCTGATTCTGGTTTTGCTCGTAAAGGATGGATTGATGGTTCTTGGCCTAGTATTACTCTGGAAATGGGGGAATTAAGGGGGGGTAGAGACCTCTGAGCCCATTTATTGTAGTATGCTCCTAGATAGAGCCATATATTATCCCGTTAATTGCGGCCTGTGCACAAGAGCCCACCGGGTCATAGATGCTATGGACTGGCTTAGCACCTGATAAGGAACACAGTGGTGAAGTGGAGGTGGGGTCTTGCACGAACATAAAAGGCTCCTGAGACTCCTACAGTGAGCTAGGCCTGATAGCCGGTCACGTAGAGGGCCGGGTATGGGTCTGACACTCCCTGGGTGTAGTGGTGTGACCCGTATGGGGCACCTTGCACTTTGAGTAGATTTAGGGTGAGTAAGTCGGGGCACGGATGCGGGGGTCGCCGGATGCGCACACGATTCTCTAGCTCACCCATGGAACCACCGCGGATTCTCGAAGGAGACGCTTCCTCGACCGCCTCATCGGACCGGGGCTTCATGAACCCCGGAGTAGGCTCAGCAGGGTGATGCCTCGAGCCTGCGTCTCCGGAAGGCTATAGCGAAGCCATAGCGTGAATTGACCCATCTGCAAAGTGTGCAAAGGAGGGGCGGATGGAGCGGACAACCCTAGCCAATGTTCTATGCCAGCCTAACGCCATGCCAAGACTCGGCTCGCTGATCTCTTGAGGCCCAACCGGCGGTCGATCCTCACCGAGTCCGAGCCGGGTAGAACCCGAGGTTTGGGGTGTTTTCCTAGGTTAAGATGCGCATTCTTTGCCGTTGGTATTTGGATGGATATGCCACCCTTCGTGGTGGTTATTTATATGTGATTTATGCTGTGTGCTAACCCTTGTATTCATGCTTCATGACGAGCGCCCATTGAAGGTGGGCGAATGACCCCCCTCAGGTCCTTCACTTGAGCGCCTTATTATAGACGGCCCGAGTCGACGGAGGGCCCCGCTTATGGCAAGTTGGTTGCCATGGGAGGGAAAGTCCCGGTGATGTATAACTAATCGGTGGGTATATATGTTCAGGGAGCGTCACAATGGTATCAGAGCCGTGATTTCGGATACTCGAAATCATAGCACTGACTAAACCCTAACTCGCTAGTTCGGTAGTTAGGAGAGAGAGAGTTAAGCAAGAGTGATTGTTAAAGTCTTTGATGTTTGATTTGGTGCTAGGTTAATGTAATAGACTGTAAGTCCTTAACAATTCTGGGCCGACTGGAAGACCCAAGTTTCGAGGAGCTATAACTTTTTTTAGGTAGCTCGGATGGAGGCGAAAACGGCTCCAATGGATCGGGCACCTCTCAAATACCCTAGGGGGCACGTCTCCCGAGGTCCAAACGACAACAGGCCGCCGAAAAATGGAAAGGGGCGCTGCCTTACTCAGAGGTGTTTCTTTTCAAAATAAAAAATGGCGTATAAGCAACGAGCCCCATACGGTCGTGGCGTATTTTTTATGGCGCTTTGTTTTTTTTTTTTTTTTTTTTAAAAAAAATATATATATTTTTTTGAAAATTTTTATAAAAAGTTAAAAGTTGAAATTTGAATTTTGAACTATATTTTCGGATGTGTGCTTCCTCTGAGCGCCTTTTTTTCGCCATAGCCGCCGGACTTAAGCTCCAAATTCGCCATAGCTGACCTCCACGCCTCCCTTGCATCTGCCCTACACCTCGGTGGCCTTACTTACTCCTTAGCGCCGTCCCGCCTTGCTTGAGCGCCTCATCTTCCTCCTCCCTTGCTGTTCTTTGCTAGTACAACCATGCCGCGCTTTAAGCTAACCGTGGACTTGAAGAAGTTGAGCGTATTCCAGTTATTTGCCGCCCTGGTCGAGCATCTTGCCGACGAAGACCCTATGATAGATATCATTCTTAACCTTTTCGTCAAGCACTTTGTCGAGGGCCGACGAGTCCCCTACCCTATCTTCCACTTCAACGTTCCTCCTCAAGTTGAATGAAGCGGTCAGGACTACACTCTCGTGGAGCAGCCGGACCATGCATGGGATGTGGTTAAGTTTTACCCCTCGCCAGGACCAGATGACGACCCTGTAGAGCTTAGTCGGAATGAAGCCCAGAGGATCATGCATCTTGCGAGAGTGGAAGACTTGCACCAGATAGCCAGTGCTCCACCAGACATAAGAATGGAACGTTTTTATTACTTGGGGAAAGGTCGTATACTTACGTACCGAGAATACTTTAATCTTCCTACCTTCTCTTGGAATGAAGACCTTAACAGCTTCATCTTTGAGAATGTCCCGCCAAGGTTTAGTCAAGGCCACCTGGAATCCGTGCAGGAGGACATGCGAGCACGGCCGGACAGGTACCATACTGAGATTGCTCGGCGCATACAAATGCGTCTGGACAAAGAGGCCAGGGATGAAGAGCGAGAGCGGCTCCAAGAGGAAGGGGAGGACCTTCATAGCCAGCAGAGCGGGAATCAAGAGGGGGGCCAGCAAGATCACCAGCAGGTTGACCAGCAGGACCTAGGTGTTGCCCAAAACGTTAACCCCCAGGAAAACCCTGTCAACGTGAACCAGCCGGCAAACCCACAGCAGCCGTACGAGCGGGGTAATCGGAGATTGAAGAGAACGAAGTCCAAACCTGTTAAGAGTGGGGTGCACTATAAGACCCGACTGCAGCAGGATGCAACAATCGCCAAGAAGGCATCGGCTCAGAGACGGGACCAGATCGTTCAGCGGACAAAGCATCCTTCAACCGGCGGGAAATCCATTCCGTCGCTTAAGGCGACCCTTAAGCCGCGGAAGCCCCATAGGTTTCGACCGGGCACGGTAGCACTTCGGGAGATACGTAAGTATCAGAAGTCTACCGAGCCATTGATTCGTCGGCTCCCCTTCCAGCGGCTTGTACGGGAGATCGCCCAGGAATTTAAAACCGACCTAAGGTTCCAAGCTTTTGCGATCCTCGCTCTCCAGGAGGCTACCGAGGCTTACCTCGTCGAGCTTTTCAGTGACGCCAACCTTTGCGCCATACACGCAAAGCGGGTCACCATCATGCCCAAGGACCTCCAGCTGGCACGAAGGATCCGAGGGGATTTTAGGTGACGAAACGACCGTCTTTTTCTGTTGTAAAAATTTCTGTAACTTATCCATGTACTAGTCCCATTTTTGGGTTGTGAATATAAAAACAACTTTTTGAAAATATATTGTTAATTAAATAACATTTTTTTTAACAATAATTTTGGGAAACGTGCCAAAAAAAAGTATAAAACCCCTTTTTGGCCATTAGGGTTTCATTCTTTTCCTTCTTGTTTCAGCGCCTTCTTCCTCCTCCTTTGCGCCTTCACTCCTCATGGCTCGCCCAACCCTGCAGCAGTGGTATTTGGACGGAGAGCATTGGGACCCTGCGGTTCCCTTTGATCTTCTTCACCCCTACCTGCTTCAGCAGGTAGATCTTATCTCCAACATGCAGGCCCATCCAGATTATGCTGCTTTCCTTCAGTTCTATTGTGAGGAGATTGTACCTGCATGCGTTTGCAATGAAGACGATGAGCAGCTCTATCTTGACTTTCACACCCTGCACCAGATGTTAGGGGGTGATGAGCATGCCCGCAACGTCATCAAAGGCATCAGACGGCGAGGGACCGACCTCCCTATTGCTACAATAGATCGGGAAACCTATTTTGAGGCCCGATTTGCACTGGCCGTCATTATGGACCAGTACATAGAGGATGAGGAGATTCCTGCTGAGCATTCTTCTACGCCTCTACCTCCTGACCCAGAAGATGACGAAGTCGTCAATGAGCAGGATTTCGTAAGATGGAAGGAACTTGCTACAGAAGCCCCTGCCAGCCGACAGAAAGCCCTTAAGCTCGAAGGGTTAAACCTTCTCCCTGCAGTACTCTTGAATGACCAAGAGTACCTGATCTTTGAGGATATCATGTGGGCCTACCGCGTTCTTACTGGGATTCGCCGCAAGAAAATAGAAATTCTCTATGATCTTGCGGAGTATTGCCAAGATGACTTCATCGACTTCACCACACCGGTTGTGCAACCTGCCCAAGTAGAGAGCCTCTTGGCATATCGGCCCGAAGAGCAAGAGCCCATTGAGACTCTTTTGTCACTTCGCCAGTTCCTACTAACTGACACACCCCAGCCTCCAGAAGAGCAGTTTGCGGCCCCGACACGGCCATCTCTCTCGGAACCGCCTTTGCAAATCACCATGGGAGAAGTGGATCAGGACGAGGGAAGACCTGTGGGACACCAAGGTCAGCCTTAGGGATGAGAGGGAAGAAGAAGAGGAGGAGAAGCTCCCCACCAACTTGGAGAAAGAAGCGGAGACCTCCACCGACCCTCAGGTTAGGGCAATGGGCAACCATGTGGCCCGATTCTTCCTCTCAGCCTTCCGCCAAGGAGAGGTGCTATTTTTCTCTAAGAACCTAGGGCCTTCTTCTGAAGCTTCTTGGTGGGCGCTCCGAGCCATATCTACTTCAGCGGGCCATAAGAAGATTGACTATCACATCACCACCATTACTTTGGTCCGTAGAGATTTGGCTATAGCAGCATTGGGGGACGTGGCGGGCTGCGCTAACATGCGCCTCCTTGTGGCGGCACCCCTGGCTACTTGCTTACCACCTGAGGCAGCAGCTCGAGCCACCCTCTCTGCTAGCCCTAGCGCCACTTTGATGCGTTACCGTCCACCTCCTCAGCCAATGGACGAAGACGAGGGACCCAGCTCCTAGATTATTGTGTTATGTACTTTGCATTTGAAATCACTGTTGTTTTAAACCATGGTTATCACTCGTGATGTGATTACTGTTTATTGTATCAATTCAATACATAATGCCAATATCAATTTGAATAATTCTCTTCCATGATATATAGTTGGTACTATATACTCATTCCGCCGTTTTGCAGAAGAAACACTAGAGGAGTACGAGGAGAGGATTACGGAACAGATATTGAGGGATGACCAGGGACCCCCTGAACAAGATTACGGGCAAAGGTACGGAGAGTATCCGGAGCGAGAAAGTGGAGAAGAGATGATGGAACCTGCAGAGCCAGAAGAACCATATGATCCGGACAAGGGGATGGCGATAGTTACCCTCCTCCGAGAACGGGCTTTTGATGATCTGAAATGGACCCTCTGCCGCACATGGGACTACTGGAATATGTCCAGACATGAAGCTTTCGAGGATGCCAATGACCACCTCTGGCAAATCTTCTACGCGCTACGGAGGCTTTTCAACCTTCTCATCATTAGCCCCACTTGGGATTATCAACCCGTTATCATCCAGGCTTGGGCACGCTACAAGCTCGTCCGAGCTGTGCGTGAGAGTGTGCGCTATTCCGTCATGTATCCCTTTGCAAACCCCTAAGCCGGATCCTCCCGTTTGTGTTCCTATGTTCAGTATGAAATAAGGAAATGGCCTGTATCAGGCCCCTTTATGTATTATATAACTATAAGTTTATATACAAGTCCAGTATGAACTTCTTTAATGTAACCGTTACTTCGCTTGTAATTTGAATCTTCCGTCCTTTTTCGTGTTCACTTTGTGTTTCTCGATACTACCTAAAATGACCTTGTTGTGACACTTACTGTTATGGTACTTCTTCTTACATCATCGTATGTTTAATATAGACGGTGCACGCAATGCCGCATGGCAGACACCCTCAAACGCCAGTCGGTTAACACCCGAACAAGAATTGATGCTAATGAAAAGACAGCTAGGCGAGTTACAGGCCTATGTGTTGCATGCTAACCCACCACAGCATGTACAAGAAGACGGACCGGAGTTACCTCCGTTGCCGCCTAGTCCGCCTACACAGCAGCCGTCCCCACCACAAACTAGCCCGGTACCTGCGCGAAAGAGGCCCCAGTCTAAACGCCGACGGAGCTCCTCTAGAGACAGTGCCACCTCCTCAAAGTCTGCCACTTCAGTGTCATCTGAATCATCCGCATCATCTGGTGGCCATGCAAAGCGCCGAGATAAGGAGTACCGCAAGACAGTTGATACAGCCATAACTAGTATATGGAAGAATAGGAAATTGGCCCAGTTTGATGGGAAATCTAGAGGCGGCTTGAATGCCGAATCCTGGTTGGACGAAATGAAGGAGTTCGGAAGGTCTTATGGCATGACAGAAAAGGATACAGGAAAAGTTGCCACCACAAACCTTACCGGAGCTGCCCGTATTTGGTGGAAGGGCTATGCCAGAGCCAAACATCTGGACAGGAGTAGATGCAACTTCAGAAAGTTTGCCAAGGCCTTCAAATCGCACTATGTGCCCCGTGCACACAAATGCCAACAGATTCAGACTTTCTACAGGTTGGAGCAGAAGAGTATGTCCGTGCAGGCTTACACGGATGAGTTTATGCGCTTGAGGCTGTATGTACCCGGTATGAATGAGAAAAGGGCAGTAGAAGGTTATATTGAGGGATTGGCACCATCAATCAAACGGATGGTTAAGGCCATAGACCCGAAATCAGTTGCAGAGGCCGAGGCTAAAGCATTGAGCCTCGAGGAGGACATACCAAGGAATCAAGATATCGCGCCCCGGCTCCTTACTCGGCCACGGCCCGCCCACACCTTACAAACCCCGCTCTCCAAGTCCGGGGCCCTCTCAGCAGAACTCTTACGGTCGCCAGGAGAAGAAAGTCGCTTTTAGCATGCCAGATAAGCAGAACAATGCTGGTAAGGAAGTTCGAAACCTCTTACAGTCCATTCCTAAATAGGCGGAGAACATACCAAGGCCGAGATAAGGCATGCTACAGGTGTATGAGGCCTGGACACTTCATGCAGAATTGTCCATATGTTACCCAGACTGCCCAGCTGGCCATGGCCGACCTCGACTGGGACGATATTGAGTCAACATTACCTCATTGATGAGGGCGCCCCGAAAGTACATTCACGCAGTCGTCTCATATCCTTGCGACTATAGAAACCGGCAATGCTGAAAGTCACTGCTTTTGTCATTTCCACCATAGGCCAAGTAGACAGTAAGCCTTTTGTAATTCTTATGGATACGGGGAGTACACATAATTTTGCTTCTCCTAGAATGGCCCAGGTCCTACAACTGGAAACCCTAAGGTCACGCGACCGAGGCCCGCTGTCACTTTAGCCCGATGGTAAGGTTAGACATACTCATGAGTAAATGATCAATCAATTAAGATCACGGTTGCCAGCGCACCGGTTGCTATGGGTGCCGAGTTAATGGATATTGGCAAATACGACCTCATTGTTGGAATGGAATTCTTGGCATCTGCAAAAGCCAACATAGACTGCGAGAAGAGAGAAGTTACCTTCAACGCAGCTAATGGAGCCCAGCAGAACTATAAAAGGTGAACCATTCAACCCTATCATGCAGTCTATGTCCATCCGACAGTTAGATAAAGCTATACGCAAGCAAAAGCTTCTCTGCGTTATTAGACTTGCGTCCATTGAGTCAGATGCTAAGCAAAACCAAGTAATCAACACCTTGCCACGGGGGATTGCCAGTATTCTCCATGAATTTAGCGATCTTTTCCCAGACGAGATCCAGAAGCTTCCTCCTTTTAGAGGGGTAGAATGTGAGATAGCTTTAGAACCAGGTACTAAGCCTACCAGCAAGGCCCCGTACCGTATGAGTCCCCCAGAGTTGGCAGAGCTTAAGAAGCAACTTCAAGAGCTACTAAACCTAGGTTTTATTCGACCTGGCGTTTCGCCTTTTGGCGCCCCTATTCTTTTTGTAAAGAAAAAGGACGGCTCCTTGAGAATGTGTATTGATTATCGGCAACTCAACAAGCATACCATCAAGAATCGCTATGCTTTGCCGAGGGCAGATGATCTAATGGATCAATTGCAAGGGGCCAAGTATTTTTCAAAGATTGATCTTCGCTCGGGATATCATCAGATAAGGATTAAAGAGGAGGACATCCATAAATCTACTTTTCGCACTAGATATGGGCATTATGAGTTTACCGTTATGCCTTTCGGATTAACTAATGCCCCCGATACTTGGATGATTTTGTTGTTATTTTCTTTGACGACATTCTCATCTACAGTAAGACTCTGGAAGAGCATGAGAAACATCTTAAATTGGCCCTACAAAAGTTAAGACGTCATCAGCTTTTTGCCAAGTTCTCTAAGTGCAAGTTTGCCACTCCAAAGGTTGATTATTTGGGCCATATCATTTCTGCAGAGGGAATTGCTACAGATCCGGCAAAAATAGAGGCCGTAAGGGAATGGCCTATTCCAGAAAATGTCTCCGAGGTCCGAAGTTTCTTGGGATTAGCAGGATACTATCGAAAATTTGTAAAGGATTTTGCAAGGATTGCAGCACCTCTTACAAATCTTACCAAGCATGAGAAGGTGAAGGATTGGATGGAGCACTGGAAGACTAAGGTTCAGGGAAGTTTCCAGCAGCTTAAAGATGCCTTAACGTCAGCACCCGTTCTCACGTTGCCCGATCCTGACAAGGATAAACTGGTGGCCACAGATGCCAGTCAAATTGCCACTGGTGGAGTCCTCATGCAGGAGGGGAGGGTTATTGCCTATGATTCAAAGAAGATGAATGAGACCGAACAGCGCTATCCTACCCATGATCAGGAATTGCTAGCTGTTGTTCGCGCCTTACGAATATGGAGACACTACCTCCTTGGTAGAAGATTCCAGTTGGACACGGATCACCAAAGTCTCCGTTATTTATCCACCCAACCGAATCTCAACCTCCGTCAGAGGAGATGGATGGAATTTCTCGAAGAATATGATTTTGAGATCATGTATAAGCCTGGCAAGCACAATGTGGTTGCGGATGCATTGTCACGCCATCCCTTGGTAACCCGAACCCATTGTAATGCAATTTCTACCCTCACCAGTGAGTTTGGGAAACAGGTACAACAGACCTTGGCTACGGATCCTGAGTTCTGTGAAATTTGGAGTAGTCTGAATAAGGAGGCACGCACAGATAAAGAACGCGAAGCTTTCCGTTCATATAAGAAAGAGGGCAATTTGTTGTATCACAAGGATAAGTTGTGTGTACCTCATACTTCCGGAGTGCGTAAGTTAATCCTCCATGACACACACAACAGTCCTATAGCGGGTCATGCAGGGTTTATGAAGACCTACTTCAAGATCCGCTCTAGTTATTTTTGGCCTTCGATGAAGAAGGATATTGCTAGATACATTAAGCAGTGTCAAGTGTGTCAGCAAACCAAGGCGGAGCAACTAAGAGTTCCAGGAGAGCTATAGCCTCTGGATGTGCCCAACGCAAAGTGGGAAGTAACAACCATGGATTTCATTGTGGGCCTTCCACGTACTCTCCGTGGCTATGATGCACTAATGGTGGTCGTCGACAAATTGTCAAAAATGGCTCACTTCTTGCCATGTCGTACCACCGACACCGCCTTCGACACCGCCTTGCTCTTCGCAAAGGAGATCTTCAGGTTGCACGGAATGCCACGGGTTATTGTATCTGACCGGGATCCCAAATTTGTAAGTGCATTCTGGAAAGATTTCTTCGCCACCATCCAGACCAAGCTTGCTATGAGTACAGCTTATCATCCGCAGACGGATGGTCAGACAGAACGTACCAATCGTATTATAGAGGATATGCTACGAAGTTATGTGTGGAGTAAGCAATCCCAATGGGCTGACTATGTTTATCTGGTCGAGTTTGCCTATAACAGTATGAAACAGGAGTCTTCCAGAATGTCTCCTTTCATGATAAACTATGGTTATCAATGCCTTACTCCAGACACCTGGCATAACCCTATTTCTAAAGTGGAGGTCTCTCAACAACTCCTTTTGGAAATGCAGGCCTTGGTTGAAGAAGTTCGTGGTTACTTGTTAGCTGCACGCAGTCGTCAGAAAAGTGTAGCAGATAAACACAGAACCCCACGAGTCTTCCAAGTGGGCGAATTAGTTTGGCTTAAGATCAAAGTGAAACAAGCCAAGCTTAAAATTGGTAACTGCAAGAAGTTGGCACCCAGATGGGCCGGACCATTCAAAATTATTGAGCGTATTGGAGAACAGGCATATCGCTTGGATCTGCCGCCCCGCTTGAAGATCCACAAGGTCTTTCACGTGAGTCTTCTGAAACAACACACCCCTGATCCAGAGGAGGTTTTGGAAACCCCGACCCTCCTCGAAATGACAGAGGAGCAGCTGGAGATAGTGCCTGAAGCTCTCCTTGATCGGGCTTATAAAGAGACCCGGAGGACCCAAAAGTTGCAATACTTGGTCAAGTGGAAGCACTTGCCAGTGGAGGACGCTACGTGGGTGATGGAAACAGACCTTGAGAAACACTATCCAGACTTTATGCGCGCATCTCAAGGCCGCACCATCAACGATGCTATCAACCCCGCTCCCGGCGGTAAGCTTGAAGACTTGATTCGCCGAGAATCAGTAGAGGGGTAGATGCATCGTAGTTAACAACAGTTACCGATGATGGGATCACCTTCGTGTTCCTTAGGACGTGGTGTACTGTCAATGTGGACACGACCACGAACTGCTTGTAAAGCATGTAGTTCATAGCCGCATTCATCTTGGCTACAATAGGAATGAATTGCAAACCATAGGCATGATAGGTTCCTTGTAGATACATTTTCGTTTATTTCTTATAGGGGGTGGACCCTTCAACCACAACCTAATTATTTTATTATACGGACTGATATATTAACATGTGCAGGCCAGTGAGCAGTATGTGACCTGTCCATGTTAGAGGGTTGCTGATGACCCGACTTCTTCGCTTTATGTTATCTACATGTTCTGTTTGTTGTTCCACTGATGTTGATCTTGGACTTTGGTCCTTCCACTTTATAATTATGATAAGTATCTGAACTGCACTTTGGTGCTTAAACTGTTGTAAACTTGAAAGTTTTAATATATTACATTCTGAAATAAGGAATTCCCTTCCTTCAAAGTGTCATTTATTATATTTGTATCTAACCCCAATGCTGAGGACAGCATTATTTCTAAGGAGGGGAGAATGTGACGTTCCAAGTATTTATACGGTATAAGTATAAATACGTTGACACGACACCGAATATAGATACGCCACCATGGGGTATGGGAACCTAGGGGGTTGACTTAAAAGGGATTAAATTAGCTATGCTAATTTAATTATTAAGGATAATAACCTATAACTAAGGAACTAATAATTAAAAGCCATAATTAAGTTAATTATGGTTTGGGAAGGCGCCACGTGGCCACCCTCGATTGGCTAACATGGTAATGCTAATTGGGATCAATAAGGTGGATCACCACCCCCATATCAGCCACAACTCACCTTGAGCAGTGGAGCGCCACCCTTGTGACCAGAGCTGAGCGCCACCTTGAGCAGTTGGACGCCACCCTTCGATGGAAATCCCCAATGACAACGGGTCCAGCAGAAACACAGGTGGGTGGCTAGTGTAGTTGTGAATTCTAGGATAGCGCCCCTGTTGGGCACCTGTTTGGGTTGTTGGTCTGTTCTCTTTGTGTTTTACTCGTAGGAACTAACCCTTGATTGTAAAGGTAAGTTCTCTTTATATTCTGATTCTGGTTTTGCTCGTAAAGGATGGATTGATGGTTCTTGGCCTAGTATTACTCGAAATGGGGGAATTAAGGGGGTAGAGACCTCCCGAGCCCATTTATTGTAGTATGCTCCTAGATAGAGCCCTATATTATCCCGATTAATTGCGGCCAGGCACAAGAGCCCACCGGGTCATAGATGCTATGGACTGGCTTAGCACCGATAAGGAATTTCCTGGTGGTGAAGTGGAGGTGGGGTCTTGCACGAACATAAAAGGCTCCTGAGACTCCTACAGTGAGCTAGGCCTGATAGCCGGTCACGTAGAGGGCCGGGTATGGGTCTGACACTCCCTGGGTGTAGTGGTGTGACCCGTATGGGGCACCTTGCACTTTGAGTAGATTTAGGGTGAGTAAGTCGGGCACGGATGCGGGGTCGCTGATGCGCGCACGTATTCTCTAGCTCACCCATGGAACCACCGTGATTCGGAAGGGGACGCTTCCCCGACTGCCTCATCGGGAGGGGCTTCATGAACCCTGGAGTAGGCTCAGCAGGGTGATGCCTCGAGCTTGCGTCTCCGGAAGGCTATAGCGAAGCCATAGCGTGAATTGACCCATCTGCAAAGTGTGCATAGGAGGGGCGGATGGAGCGGACAACCCTAGCCGATGTTCTATGCCAGCCAACGCCATGCCAAGACTCGGTCTGCTGATCTCTTGAGGCCCAACCGTCAGTCGATCCTCACTGGAGTCTGAGCCGGGGTAGAACCTGAGGTTTGGGGTGTTTTCCTAGGTTAAGATGCGCATTCTTTGCCGTTGGTATTTGGATGGATATGCCACCCTTCGTGGTGGTTATTTATATGTGATTTATGCTGTGTGCTAACCCTTGTATTCATGCTTCCGCGACGTAGGCGCCCATTGAAGGCGTGGGCCGAATGACCCCTCTGTGTCCTTCACTTGAGCGTCTTATTATAGACGGCCCGAGTCAGATGGAGGGCCCTGCTTATGGCAAGTTGGTTGCCATGGGAGGGGAAAGTCCCCGTATGTATACGGCCGAGGGTCGTATATGTTCAGGGAGCGTCACATTATCAAGAGTATCCTTCAACTTTGCACAGTCTTATCAAGAGTCTCCTTCAACTTAGCACATAAATTGCACTTTGAAAAGTTGTTTAAAGTTGCTATAGTCACATGCTTGAAATGCTTATTCCATAGCCTATTAAAGCTAGGTGGAATATTGGGAGAATTTCCAATTCTCGAAGTAGAGAATTCAATTCCTCCAGAATATGCATGAATAACTTCCCAAACAGACTCTACAATATAATGCTGATAATTCTACCTTCACTGCCTTTCTCACGGTAGAAAGTATACAACGGCAAGGGTACACATATTTCAACAAGTCCAAGCAAGGTTATGTTATAGGCCTTGTGCTGGGATTGGTAATACCTACACTAATATTTACAACAGTGACTCTTATATGCTTAAGAAGAAGGATAAGATGAATGGAAAAAACGGAGGATAAAGGGGGCTCTACCAGGGCAAAAGAAGAGGCAATGTTGCATTCTCTTGTAGAAGTAGGGTTGAAAAGATTTACATACAAAGGCATAGAAGGTGTGACAGGTGGATTTCTACAGATTGTAGGAGCTGGAGGATTTGGCACAGTTTATAAGGGCAAGTTATCAGATGGGATCATTGTGACTGACAAAATTGGATAATTCTAGGCAAGGGTATGAAGGAATTCACCTCTGAAGTGCAATATTGGGTACAGTTCATCATTTTAATGTGGTCAGACTTCTGGGCTACTGTGCTCAAGGCGCAAGCCGAATCCTAGTTTATGAATATATGTCAAACGGTATCGGATCGACATTCTAGGATGGGGCGAGCATGCATGTCTTGCATGCATGCATGCGGCGCATGCCCTTCCTGGTTGGGGTTTCGCTATTTTAGGCGCGGTTCTGCATCAACGTCTCATCGGCGCTTCCTCTTCTCTCAGCAGTACCTTATTCTCTTTGAACCCACCCTCCCCCCCCTTCTTTATTTATTGTATTGTGCACAAATTTCTGTTTATCATGTTTTTTCTTCCACTCGCTGGATGATGTTTTTTTTCCACCCCCTGGGTGATGCTATCCTCTGGTATGTTTGTGTTGTTTCGTTTGTTGTGTTGGTGATGTGCAGGTACAGGTTGGCGAGCGAGATCTGTTTCGTCTTCTCCATGCGGGGGTTTTTGGGAGCGATTTCTATGCCTTACGTTTGTCCAAGCCCCTTGCCGAAGGCTTATCACTAGGGTTTTTCCTCGAAAACCCGAAAGGGCGGGGTTTTTTAATCCCGGTGATAAGCTTTCGGCAGGTACATCAGCCACACATCTATTAGCATTGTATTTTTTTGGGGTCCAAATGATATAATTGGATTTTCCCTTTATTTTTCGTGGGTAGTTCGCATGTGTGCGGCTACCCACTGTCCACCATTGTAGAAAATCTGCTAGAGAAATGGCTATTTGGAACATAACATTAGGTGTTGCAAAGGGTCTGGCTTACATGCACCATGAATGCATAGACAAGGTCCTTCACCTAGACCTTAAGCCACAAAATATACTTTCGAATTTAAATTTCTCATCAAAAATCTCTGATTTTGGACTGGCTAAACTTATCAACAAAGACCAAAGTGGTGTGATCACTACAATGATTGGAACTCCTGGCTACTTGGCACCTGAATGGATAATGGGTCAGTCCATTACTGATAGAAGTGATGTGTGCAGTTTTGGAACTTTGTTGATGCAGATTGTAAGTGGCAGAAAGCACAAGGATGTGATGAATGACAAGAGTGTTGTAAATCTTATTGACATATTGGATTCGTGGGTGCGCGAAGAATCAGATTTGGAGGAAGTCTTGAGGGTTATAAAGGTTGGTGTTCTTTGCAGCCAGGCTGATTGTTCTGTTAGGCCTTCCATGCATAGTGTAGTGCAGATGCTTGAGGGGTCAGTTGCAATTCCTGATCATATTATTCCAGGTTCTTGGCATTCTCCATTTGACAGCACAAGTAACATTGCTACTACAAGTAGCAGTGGCATTAGTCAATTTTCCACTAGTTCCAGCGTTCCTTACAATTCTAGCAGCACTGGCTATTGTAGATCTTCCCCTAACCCTCAGAGTAGGAATGACATTGATTTATCTGAAATTGAAGTCAGATAGTCAGGAAGCATCAAAAAATTTCAGTGAAAGTGTGTAGACAATTTTTTTGTAAATAAATTATAGCTTCAATATCAAGTTTTCTTGTTATACATGCCCCAAAATTGTAAAAAACACGAGAACAATATAGATCGAATTATTTTTTTATCAATGGGCATGGGTTGGCATGTTGGTTTCCAAAAGAACTTTTAAAGTATTGACCATTGATCACGATATTAGATCTTGCACGCCCAAGGTCTTGTTATTTTATCTTCTCATGAACATTACTCAACACAAATATCAAGCGTATCTTTACTATCTTTAAATATCCAACTTGGAAAGTATCTTACTATCCAAGAAGGTGATCTCATAGGGAAAATTATTTTTCTATACCGAGGCCCTACATATTATATGGTCTTGACTTTTAAGATGTGGTAAGCTATTCTTGGTGCATGTTCAAATAGCTTAAAAAATGTGCTACACATAAGAACATGAATTTAGTTTGAGTTATTCACGATAACGAGTTGGACAAACTAAACGGCCTAGTCTTGAGGGGGAACTTGATGCCTATGACCCATGCAAATGTCAATAAACAACTATCAATGACCCACATTGCATGTGCAGTAGACAAATTTTTGTAAGAGAATTATAACTTCATTCACAGTTTCTATGAAGTCCATGCCTAGAATTTATCATGGTCCATAAAAACATGACAATAATACGTTGAGTTGTATTTTATCAATTAGCATGTTGCTTTTACTTGAAAGACTAGTTTTAGAACTACCCATATGTTATTATAATCTAGACCTTAGTTCTTGCACATCCATGGCCTAAACTTGCATCACATATTAGCCCACATTACTCACACGACACAAATATCAAGCCTATCTTACTATTTATAAGAAGTCCAAGATGAGCACCAAAGATTTCTTCAGGCGAATTCTCATAAAGTCATGGTATCAAGTATTCTATTGCTTTGAAGTAGCAAACATGACTTGGAAGTATGATTTGAGCCACTTCACCCTCCGGCCATGGAAGGCAACCCGGCGTGCGCAGCGCCTTGTTTTAAATTGGAAGGTATTGATGTCTTTTTAATGTTTCACAGGCTATGCAGTGGTGGATTTAGATCACATGATGAGCTAAATAGCATGGAGAAGAGAGAGGCTATACATATTGGTATGACAGAGACCATACCAGATAGCATGCAAACACCTGCAGATACAAATGATTTAGAAGGGGAATGTGCAATATGCTTTGAAATGATGGAATGTCCCACTAAAACACTAGGTGGTCACCGGTACTCTCTTTTCGCCCTGTACAGTAACATGTTTTTAGAGTTTAAATAGGCTGAATGGTTATATCCACAATAGGCATTGGAGGCATGTCAAAATGCCCTGTATGCAAACTCTCAATCACCACAAATGATCTTGTAACATATAGCAAGGGGCAGACTCTTCAACATCCTGCTCCTGCAGCAGAAATGACAGCTTCCTAGAATCCAAACGAATGCGGTGCACATGGAATCCAAACGAAGAATCCTCCTTGCAGATTTAGCCATGGTCAGAGAACAGTTGAAATAAGAATGTTTCCACCCTAAAGTAACAAACGACAATTTTCATTCAAGGTCCTTATATTCAGTCAACTTATGCAAACTATTGCATGGCTAAAGGCGGAAATTTAAAAAGCAAGGCATCAATTATCGATTTATAAGTGGTGACGTGCCAATGAAGAAACGTTGGCAAGCAATTGAAGTCTTCAAAAAAAAAGAAAAAAAAAATAAAAAAAAAAGAAAAAAAAATAAAATCCCATTCTAAAGATGTCTTAAATACTGTATACGGTGGTGTTAAAACTAGTGTAAATTGTGAGTGTTGTGCAAAATATATAAAAAATGTGAGCATGTGGTTATAGCATGACATTTCCCATATAAATATTTGCCATAGAAATGCAGAACAATGTAGAGGAAATCAGTAGTTTATCTGCACAGAACCAGAAATCATGTCCCATAGACTAAGGAACCAAACCAAAAAGCTTTACGCTAAGTTAGTGTGCACAAGACAAAAATGCGATCCAGGCATGAATGTAAAGAAACAATACGAAAAGAAAAAACTCAAAAAATGGACAGGGAAGAACATCTGCTCTGCCAGAAGAAACTCGTGCAAACTAGAGCAGGGAAGAACATACGTCCAAAAGAACAAGAATAATAAGACAGGGAAGAGCATCCACCTAGCCAGGATAAAAGAACTGCAAACTAGTGTGGGGAAGATCATCCGCCTATGAAAAAAGAAACTAGAGTAAAAAGAGAAAAAGATATGCGTCAAGAAACTCAATAAATGCAGAAGCAAAACATGGAGATATAAGAAAGGGTGGGGAGAGAGGGAAACTAGAAACAAGAAGGAAGAAAGGGAATGCCCAAAGAGAAGGCCGATAGGAATAAACTAGAAGACAATAACAATATATAGAGGAACAATAGAAAAAATGGAAAAACTCTGATAAAAATAGGCAAAGGATATGCCGTCTTCCCAAGAATGATGGTTCTATGATGGCATAGAACCATTGCATTCCAGAATAGAGAAAGAGCATACACTTTGTATTCCAGAATAGAGACAGGGAATTTGAATTTGAGAATGGAGAAAGGGCTCTCGGCCAATTTATAAAGTAGTGTATTTCACTCATTTCCAAACATTAGTGTTTTTTTTTATAAAATAATACATCGAGAATACTGATGAAACAATTTTGTGTAAATACTGGCGCATTAGCATCGAGGATACTAGGATACCAAATTTGTAGTCCATAATACTCGGTTTGTATTCCAAAGTACTTTTTTTTTTCAAAGAGACAGAGACGTCGTTTTTCTTGCCGTTTTGCTCTGGCAATTTTTTCTAGAGATCTTGAGCTATCATTTCAGTCCAACGATGGCTTTGGCATTGGTTCTGGCTACAGGTTAACTATAGTAAGTTTTGGCACTGGCTACAACAAGATATGCAAATATAACTATTTCTTCTTCTATTCCGACCAAAATAAGTAGTTGCAGGATGCACTTGCTAGTTGTTAAAGTCTATGATGGAAGCCCCTTTGATTTGGAGTTATTTTGGTGATAAAGTACAGACAAAGAAACCTTTGCCTTCATTTAGAGGTTTGTATACGAGCTTTCCCCTTCGTTTCTCCCTCTTCTATTTTCAAGTTCGTGGAGGCTCTCTTTTCGACCTTATTTTCTGCTTGCAACCTCTTATTCAACTGATTTCTAGCAAATTGTTCAAAATCTTTGAGCTGGGATGAGCAAGCAGAGGATGATTTTGCCTTTTTCATAAGGTAGAAAGATGAATAAAAGATGGATTTTTTGATACATTTCAGCTAGTTTGGGCAAGCAGAGGACCATATTTTGTTCTTTTGATGAGGCAGCAAGATGAATAGCGGACCAGACAAGAGATTTTACCTTTATTGGAAACATAAGTAAGCAGATAATAACTTGCATGCTAAAGATAATAACTTGTGGATCTGTTGCAGATAATAACTTGCATGTTACAGATGTACTTTACATCTGAATTAATCAATTGTTGTGCAAAACCATTTTGATAGTTCAATGCTATTTTATTGCAATCTTTCTAGATTGAAATGCTAACTGATAGGGGAAAAGGCTATAATAGGTGGCACAATTATATTTAAACAATTATATTCGACATTGTAGGTGCAACAGTAAATGGGTTGGAGATTGAGTATGGATTTATTCAGTCAGGGTTCAAACCCCTTTCTCAAGTTCATCATTTGCAAATTCTCTACCTTTATTTATCTACTACTATTTGCTAATAGAATAGAATAGAATAGAATAGAATAAGATAAAGGGTTTAAAGCAATATGAAAAGGTGAAGGGTTTTAAGCAATTATATATCATTAGCAAAATCATGACTCAAATAATCATATAGATTTGTTGCCAAATACTCAATAACTGAAAGTTAGTGTGGGCAGGGGCACCCTAGTATCGCTCTTCTTGTACTTATTATATATTAATTAAGTTGATCCTTCAAAAAACAAGGTGCTGCGCACGGAGGGTTGCCCTCCGTGACCTGAGAGTGAAATGGCTTAAATCACACTTCAAAGTCATGTTTTCGAGCATATACTGACATATACTTGGAATATGCCACAAACCCACATGGATGAGGGTAAATATAATATAGCTGGCATAGGATCTGTAAGACCACAAGGAAAGCTATACCTCAAAGCCAATCAACTCTCAGTCTCCAGGATGGATGGATGGAGCTAAAAAAAGGTAGCAGCTAAAAAAGAGCAGCCAAGCCAGTTGAAACTTTTGGCATAAGACGAAGTAAACTTTTTGTGGCATGCGATGTAGTTCTTGTTTTCGTGGCAGTGGAAATGGCATTAACTATATCTAAAATTTGCCTTTGAAGTACTTGAAGCAATAATCAAATGCTTCAAGTACTTGGTAGTAGATTGTTCATCTGTGTCAATCATACTATTGTCCAGAAATATTTGGCATCCTAGGAATTGGTGCCCTAGTGGTGCATTGGTCATCTCTCAATAACCAAAATCTTTTCCTAGCGTTGTCATCATTGTTGTTATGGATAAGGTATGTCTGGTTGCTTTTGTGTATCTAAGGTTGTCTGTCTTCATGGAAAAAGGACAGTGTTCATGTGTAAAATAGAATGTTTTATGGGTAGTGTTTCATATAATTGTTTTTCAAATCATATTCATTCATTATATATACCTTTTGTGTGCATTGTTTCACATCTTATCACTCATTAACAATTCCACCATGTTAGAATCAGATAGTTCTAGACAACCTTTTTCTTGCCCTACCTTTCGCCAATGCTTCCAAATTAAGCCTCAAAGTTTTGTTCCCAGCCAAGCCAAAATTATCTGAATCCTACACGTTTCTCACTGCCCCAAGGTCAAGCTTTAGCACCGCTGTATTTTGATGCTTGCTCTGGACCTGTCTGTTGTTCTTGCCGATTCTCATCTTCACAATTTTCATGGTCTTGAGAAATTGAAAGAGACTCAAAAAGGGGGCCAAACCCTTGAAATGCTTCCAAATTAGGCCTATGTTTTGTTCCCAGCCAAGCCAAAATTCTCTGAATCCTGCACATTTGTCACTGCCCCAAGGTCTGGCTTTAGCCACCCCCCAACTTTGTCAATACCCCAAATGTACGTTGGCCTGGTAATTACGTAGATAATAGCGTAGATAATAGCATCTGATACTGATGCCCTCTAGGAAATCAAGTTTAAATGATACTGATGCCGTCAGAATGTGGGCACTGTTTAAATGAGGTGCAAAACCCAAAGCCCATTCAAGATCAACAAACAAATCCATGCAGCACAAATCCCGACCTTGGTATCAATCTCAGATGAGTTCAATTTAAGTTTACAACTACTAGGACCCCCTTTTAACATTTCAATCTGCAATGAGATGGCATGAATATTCAGACACAGTCCAAGTAAAAGTATGAAGGTGTTACAAAAGAAATGAAGTCAGGAATTTGGACCGTGCATTTAATTCCGTATGTTCATCATCACTTGTTCTGCAAAATCACAACCCTTGGCAATTTTAACGTCCAAATAACAATGCCGTGCATATTGCGTGGGCCTTCCTACAAATATAGAAAATAGAAACAATTGGTCAAATTGGAGCGTACATTTTGGTTGTCAACCATGAACTAGACAGGGACAACAGCTAGAAATTACCGAAGGAACTGGATTCTTACATCATGTTCTTCCATTGCACTTCAGATAACGCAGAGAATTCCGTTAGAAATTGAGAGTACAATCGTTTGAATTAGAAGTCTGAATTAGCAGAAGAATAGCTAGATGGCTTTGTAGCTACGTGAGGTTCCTAGGAGCAGCTGCAAGCTGCAATAACGATGCATTTTTCTACAACCTTATATCAGAACGAATAGTAGTACGCCGATGCTCCAAATCCTCCAAAAAACATATATTAAGACCTGAAATAAAAAGAAACATTGAAATAAGAATAAACCGACATGAAAATTCGTTCCACCATACCATTTCAATCTGGTCTTTCACAACGCAAATCAATACCACGTATTTCACTCCTTGTCAAAATATAAGGTTCTTAAATAGCAACAGACTATAAATAGTTCTCAAATAGCATCAGACTATAAATAGAGGAGATATCCAAGGCACCGACTTTGCCATGTGCTTCGAAGAGAGCTATAGATGCTCAAAAAAATTCTAGAAAACAAAACCGGATCAACAAATATAACAATTTTCCAGACTTGTCTGGAAATCTGCAACTGGCACAACGAATAAATTTACAATACTCCAACATGCTATGTAATGCAGCCACATGCTTGCAAAGCATATAAAATCTAGGAAGCAGCATACTGCCCTGAGATAACAATTGGACGGGTTGGACAGAGCAAAACACGCACCTTACTCATATTTAAGTTAATGCATTCATTTCCATCAAAGATCTGCACATTCAGCAAGAAGATCACCAAAGAAAAGCATACAGAAAGACATACTTACACTTCTTGCAACCTTGGAATGCATTATCCGAGCCACATGAGCGTTCACTGGGCCAAAACTGGCATAGCCCTACTTTCTTTCGGATTGAATGAATAAATGAGCTATTTCAGAGCTTTTTAGCCTTCGCAAATCCAAAATATTACTGGTTCCAAAGCTCCAGATGTACTCTACTACCTAATCAGTGCATCGGCAACCTATTTAGGCCCTGCATTGGAAACATACTCAGAATCCAAATAAAATTTAACCAACAAAGATCCTTACCACCGGAGTTAAGATACGATCCATTACCATTGAGAACTTAAAGTCAAAGCGGATGTAAACGGAGTTGGTTCTAAACTTTTCCTGTGCCTGATTTGTGCTAGCCCTTGTATTTGAATCATTTGGGTTGCCATTACGGTATGGAGCCTGAAACAACAAAAGTTCCCTCTAGTATAGACCAAAGGAAATGTTCTTCATACCAATCGAAGAGAAAGAAAAGGCAAACTTGGAGCTTGATCTCATGATGTCTAGCTCTGTTCTGAAGAAGTGAAAGGACTACATGCTATGTGCAAAGCTTGCCTATATGCTGCTGCAAGGTCCATACCACAGAAAAAAGGCATAGCAATTCGATTACAATAAATGATTACCGCATCATGCCGCTGGAATTGAGCGGTGTTTCTGGACCTTAATAGAGGGTTGCTTGCAACAGAATCTTAAAAAAAAAAAAAGCCCCATCAGGGCAAATATCAGACTATCCCTATATTGGCTGCTAATCTTGGTATTCAAATCTTGCTTGGCAAGCATTAGCAAACTTCAAAGCCCACGAAAATAATTATCATGAGAAGCTTTACGAAAAATGAAAAACATGAAGCACGCAGCGGAAAAAAAAAGGGCGTGTGGGGTGCTTACAACATTGGATGCGGTACCTCGAGGACAACATGCCATTAAAATGAGACCAAAGCAGATCTGGATTTGATGACTAGAGCCCGACTAACGGCATTATACCATATTGTGCAAAAGCAAACCCAAAGAAAACACGCAAAGAAGTTTAGTCATATATTATAGAAAAGGAGCGAGAAGAGAGATAGAGGATGGATTACGGTGAAGGTTGTTTTACAATAATTTGAAGCAAGTTCGAAGACTTAAAGTCGGACCTATTGCTAGCACAATGGCTCAAAGGAAATCTTGTATGACACGGGTGCCGGCTTATAAACCATGAGAATGCTAAAGGCTTGTGCCGTGATAAAACCGCACCAAACAATCATATAAACCGGATATAAGCTTGTTGCATAGGTGAGAAAATTTTCCAAGTGATGGTTGCCCGAAATTTGTACTCCATCGTGTGCCGGAAGATGCCCGTCTTGTTAATTGAAAATTTAGAACCTCACGGTGCCCTCATGCTAGAAGCTACACCGGGATGCTTGAAGCCCTAATGTCTGTTTTATGTATTGCAACAGAATGATTGAAATATTGTCAACGTAACTCTGTTGAGCTTCGCACACTTTTCGCTGCCATAACCACACCTCGCCATATAAGAGTGTAAGAAAAACAAAGGCATATGATCTTGGCCCGCTTCAAACATCATGAGAACAACCTTAAGATGCCTTGGCCAAACGCAACTTCTGCAACGAGACAAAAACATATCCATTGTCAAAATAAACACGAAAGAAGGCACTTTCTGGACCATCCAGGTACCCCACGAAATGCACAAAGGCGAAGCTCCAAAGCATGGCCGAATCCGTCGCCCAAGCTTCTCCTCGTGAGAACAGAGGCGGTGCTCAACTTCGCGCCGAACCCGGCGGAAGGCGCGGAAGGGAGGGATGACTGAGAGCATTTTCACGCGGAAGGACCGGTTTTTAGCGATCATCAAGATATGCTAGGTATATGCCAGCATATACTTGAATATGCCCACATACCCACATAAACGAGGGTTTGCCCCCCTAGGGGCAACCCAAAAAATAAAAAAACTGAAAGTTAGTTTTATATTGCTCTCTCACATTTAGACAATCATTATCATTATGGCAAACACCAAACAATGATTGTCACTACACCAAATAATGAAGGTGCAAAACCTCAATGAAGATGCAAAAACTTGAATGGATCTGCTGCATCCAAAATAGGGCTTAATCAAATATAGCTTATGTGCATGTAAATATTTAGCCTATTATGGTATAGAATCATAGTCCATACTATGCACTAGATAATAAAAATGCTTCTTACTTAGAATGTCTTAAAAGCTTGACACTTTCTCAATAGCACAACTTGCACTTTTTGTTTAATGTTTGTAGTCTTAGTTGTGATGTATAACACATTCAGGCTCTTTTCGTCATGTGTTCACTAACGATCCCAAGATGTAACTAAAATCGCATCATAGCATATATTAAACTATAATTACCCTGATCTTTTAGGCTTAACCCCTAAAAGTCCCATCTTCAAGTTGTTGATATGTTGATTCGATAGTAAGAGAATAAAATTTAGCTAAAATAACATATATTAAATTTTAATCACCATGATTTTTTGTACTAAATCTAAAAAAAGCCCATTTTAGATGGTTAAGATGTTTTCCCAAAGGGAATCTTTAAATGAGAGTGGTACGACACTCCTATTTAACATTCGACCTTGTTATTTGTGATGATGAGTAGTTCAAGGGCTTCCTTGACGAGTCTAAGAAAAAGTACTTACCAAGGCTGATAGGGATCCTCTCAGGAATCTGCATCCACCTCAGAAATTAGATATTCTTCCTATAATTTCAGCACATGGGGTATTGGATGTGGTAGAATGCGCAAATAGCCACATAATCCACGAGCAAGAAGCTAGAGTAGAAGCGTGAACTGATAGAGATGTTCTTAACAAAATGATGAACAACGCCACCTGCTAATTTAGTTCCTTAAAATGCAAAAAGTATCGAAACTAAATCATGAAATTGATACTTCTGGCAGTCGAGGAGTAATTTAGACGATGTTAGAATAGATATCCACAAAGATTCTGATGATGAAAAGTATCTTTCTTTATTTGATAAATGGTAGGCATGAACGTAGTGATATACAATTCACGACAGGCGTGTGTTGCATGTCCGCTGATTGATTTTTTTTCCTTTTTTTTTTCTTTTTTTGACAAAAGCCTCCACCTACTTGTGACAAGAGCGTTGTTTTTTTATCTAAATCGTGTCCTGAGAAAAACATTCTCTAAGAAGTGTAATACTAGAAATGACTTCTAATAAATTTCCCTTAAGTCCAATATTAAGTGAATCTATCCTCGACTGCATATAGAAAACATGATTAATAAGGCTTTGTATTAGGATCTGGTTGATCATGGAGTGCAAAAATATCGAAGAAGTTTTGTCATTGTTATCAGGTTAGGTAGAGATTTTGTGACAATTAGAGATCGTAGCAAATGTATATACTTTTGATAACCCAGAGATCCGAAGAAAAAGTTGATGTTTGTTCGTTAAATATCTAGACACTATGATAGATCAGTTTAACCCAGAGATCCGAAGGGAAAGTTGGTGTTTGTTCGTTAAACATCTAAACACTATGATAGATAAGTTTGGCATTCAGAAAAAATGAGGACATCATAATAGTAGATGCGGATGCTCACAAATGCTTGTATAATCAAAGTCAAGCACTGAATCCCCCCAAGTAATACTCCACTTGAATACTCAAGGGATGATTTTCTGGTGCGATTCATGTCCATCATGAGTGAGTCAGCTGATGGTATGACAGCAGCAGGTGTTATGCAAATGCATCTAGAACTAAATAGCATTAAGGGCAAAGATCCTTATTATGAGTCTTATTTAGCTAAAAAGAAAATAATCACTCCGTGGTATAAACTTTAGATACAATCAATACAATGTAAAAAATGTTTGTGTATATGAATGTATTGTTGTCTGTAATTTCTAATCAAACATCACTTTCCTTCTAACATTAGCATTATCTCCTTCTTGGTAGTCTTTTAATATTTGGTTATTATGTTTGGTGATGGGACCTAGTCCCCAGGTTTTAGATGGGCTGTTGCCCTTGCATGTGTCGTCCTATAACCCGTTGGGTTCCCGTCAATGTCATCTTATCTTATCTTATCTTATCTTATCTTATCTTATCTTATCTTATCTAATATTTAAAGTAATAGTCAAAGCACCTACTAAATATGGACTAAAGATAGCACTCTGGAGAGCTGGCTTTACATTGATCAATTGGAGAGCTGGCTTGCTGATAATGGGGGCGATGGAGCTCACCTTCTCTATCAGATCATCAGACAGTTAATATATGCTGATGATGTGGACCTCCTAGCTTACACACAAGCAGACATGCAACGACATCTCGATGCCCTGGACACATTCTGCCAAGCGACTGATATACGCGTCAACCTGGCCAAGACTAAGGTGGTTTTCATATCATCTTCACGTCAGCCGAGGGTCCCCTCCTTCAGTTACCGAGGCCAAAATGTGGAAGTTGCATCCACATACAAATATTTGGGAGTGGAGTTTCCTTCTACTATGCACTGGGACACATCCATACGGCTACGAGTGACGACAGGCTGGAAGGCACTATATGCAATGCAAAACAATAGTCATAGAGCGGAGTTGTATGATTGGGCCCATCAGTCACGCCTGTTCAAGGTCTTAGTGGAGACTGTCCTTTTATACGGGGTGGAAGTATGGGGCTCAGTAGTATCACTTGCTACTTGGAATGACTTGGAGCAAGTCCAGAAAGCCTTCTTAGTACGAGCACTAGGGGTGAAGTCCACAGTCCCATATCAAATTCTACTGCGCAGAGGCGGATTCTTGCCTCTTGAGGGCGGCCCTTGATCGCCACATTGTCTATTTTCAGAAGGTGGTCAATATGGACGATGCTCGTCTCCCTAAACTAGCTTATATCATGGCAATGGAGCCGCAGCGCCTCAAGGCCTGCTGGAGGGAAAAGAGAGCTCAATGGTTGGCTAGATGGAATGTGCAGGAGCACAGGTGCATACATGTGCAAACAGAGGCAGATCGCCATAGCTTGAGGCAATATCTTGACGATTGCTTCCTCAGCAAGCTTTGGGATGCCAATGCCCTTGAACAGGTCAAGACAAACATACTACCGCCACATAAATCCCACATTGGAGCGAGGCCCCAATGCTACCTGCGTACCCACTTGCCCATGAAAAGGCGCAGACTCATTGCCTCCATTCGCACAGGGGCACATCATCTTCGAATTGAGACAGGCAGATGGATTGGTGAGCCACGCCAGGACAGGCTCTGTCAATGCTGCCAAATGGGAGTCATTGAGGATGAATCTCATACTCTTCAAAGTTGCCCAGCATATGATCAAATTCGGACACGATATGCTGAGTTGGTCAGGCCTGGCCAGCCGTTACATGTGACATTGAGCACAGCATCCGTACGGGTGCTGGGATCATATCTTCAGGAGGTTATGGACATGCGAGATCAGCTATGTCCTCGGGCACACACTTGACATGTATATAAACATTGATGTATACTTGTACAGTTTGACAGCATTCTTATTACTGCCACGGTTTTTCCCTCGAAAACCCTTCGGGGCGGGGGTTTTTTAACCCGGACAGTAATAAGTTTGCTGCGCTCCTTATGGGTCCCATAGGCCGATTGGCCTCAGTGGACGATAAAAAATCATTCTCATTCTCATTCTCACTCTTGCATAACAAATATGAATCACTACCTCTAAATGCTATTCAAACATCACTTTTCTTTCAATATTTAAAGTAATAGTCAAAACGTCTATTAAAAGTGGACTAAAGATAGTACTCTTGTATAACAAAATACGAATCGCTATTCAGTAGTTACAAAAGTGGGGTGCATTTAATCTTGACATAATCCCAAGTTAAGTAAATAACTAGTAATGGTGCCCAGCGTTGCTGGGCATAAGGTGACAATGTATGAATGATAAACTGGAGTTATAATTTTAAACCATATCAGAGATGATATGTGCATAGATTGGAAGATATTAAGGTTCAAAAACATGTTTGTAGGTAACATGTAAAACTATAGAACCTGCCCATTTCTTGTGACATTGCAATTGTGATAAACAATGAATACATCAGTACTTATTAGAGCACGTAGTGGCAATAGGCAAACTTTTCAAAAATAATTGAAATGAATATGTACGGTTTGCTTGAGTCTCTCTCTCCCTCCTTCCCTCCCTCCCTCCCTCCCTCCGCCTCCCCTCTCCCTCTCCCTCTCCCTCTCTCACACTCTCACAAAAATCCTCTCCCTCGGCCTCCCTCCCTCCCTTGTTTTGTGCCTGAAGCCAAATCAATGCTATGATACTGCAAAGTACGTGTGCATGTTATACCTGTTGAGTATATGTCTATTTTCTTTCTCTTGCTTGATGCTCTTTGAGGAGGCATATATTGATTGTGTGTCTATGTTTTTTTTTCTTTCCCTTGCTTGATGCTCTAGGTATATGTTGTCTCATTGACACCTAGGACGTTGTAAGATGCAGCGCCCTTGCTTGATGCTCCAAGAATAGCTATATTGTCTTAAAGTTGAAGTTACCCCTGGGATGTTATGTTCTAGATAAAGTAGTGAGGATTTTATATGTTGTTCAATGGAAGGCATTCGTTCAACACAGAAAGTATGATCTATTATGAGACAACTTAAATATCCTAAACTGAATGTTTTTTGGCTAGCCTTAGCTAGATCTCAGGAGACCTACATCTCCAAGCCAAAGATTGATTATTTCTCAATGCTGGCCATAGTGGTTAGCCCACCAACCCAACAATTCACCTATGCAGTTTTTGCAAGATATGTGTTAGGGTCCATATATGTTAGGGCCCATAATTCCCCTCTAGTTATAACTGTGCGTGCAAGTGGAAGGGATGAGCTTTAGACTGAGATGGTACCTTGGAGCACCAGCTAAACATTAGAACCAAATGGGATTTCTGTGAGCCTGGTACCATAAGTTGGCGCAATTCTAAGGATATCAAGCTGCTTGCTAGTGTAATTATAAGTGGTAAAGGTTGTGAAGGAAAATTTGCAGTGTACACTCCGCTGATGTTATAGTTGTAAGCATGCAGAAGGGCAGTGTTTGGTCTTCAAAAAGTAACGTTGTTGATTGAGCTTGCAAAGCTTCTGCCACAAACATAGAGAGGTGGAGCTTACAATGCAAGGCTCTATATTTAAAGATAGCATCCAGAGCAAATTCAAGTCTACTGCCTTTGGAACCTCTGCAAGAAACTCTTTTGAATCCAGATACCTCACTGCCCTTTAAGATTGATCAAAAAATGCACTATCAATTAAGTCTGGGACATTGTCTGGTCTAATTGGAGGTAAAGACTTGTTTCATCCTGTGTAACTCCGAATTCCCAGTGTTGATATGTTTTGCGCTCCTTGTACAGACCTCTGATACAGTGATGATATGTTTTGCGCTCCTTGTACAGACCTCTGATACGTCTATGTAGTACTGCTCTATTGGTTGATTTGCGTTGAGGAGGAAAGTATAGATTTGTGTAGGATGCATCAATTTCTACCAATATAAGACTGTGTTTTGCAATTGTAAGAAAGAGGTCTCTAAGATTTTGTTGATAACCCTTAGAAGATATAATCTACCCTTGCTTATCTTTACAATCCCTGTGTCTGCAAATAAGAATTCAAAAAAGATAAGGGTTTAACTTGAACAACCAAGAAATTATTAAACTGATCTTATGCCCTTTCTTTTTACCATGTTTAGAGCACCAGGATAGCCATTGGACAGGTAAGCATTGGATAAAGAACCAGCTAATCCTTGTAAGCTTGCCATCAACATTCCATCATTCCCCTACAAATAGACCAAATATATTGTTGTTAATTAATGTCAAAGCATAAGAAATGTTAGAAAAGGTTCACTCATTTTCTTACCCAATATCAGAGTGTGTTCCACGTGAGTCTTTGCAAAAGGAAGTTTTATACGATTCAGGGGGTCTATAATAATTGCTCCATAGACTGTGCCTCTTGCACAGGCTATATGAGCATGGTAGAAAAGGGTTCCTTGTTGATCTGGTACACAAAAGTTGTATATATCGGATTGGCCAGTTTGAATTGGACATTGCGTCACATATGTAGGACCATCTGCCCAAGTTGAATGCCTTTATATTCCATGCCTGCAAAATCACTCTGTTATGAAAAAATCATTATGTTCTGCAGAATATAGAAAATGCAAACAAAATTATGAGGTTTCTTGTGACCAAATTGGTCATGTTTACGATAACACGGTCTCCTTTTCTAAGACAAATTGTTGGCCCTGGAGATTTGCCATTTACTGCCACAATTTCCTTTAGTGACACAACCAACTATGTAGTCTACATAATCAATCTGGTAGAGAAAAACCAATTGTGAGAAATCAAGACTATTTGCAAGAGAATAAAAAGTAAAGCCTCCTAGAATTATGAAATGAACATTGACCTTAAAGTAATAGTAAGAGATAGCAGCATTTATGCCATCACAGTAACTCAAACATAATAAAAGCAAGGGTAAGAGAATTCTTAGTCTACAGATCTGCATTTAAAAACAATTCAATTCAATTCAATTCAATTGTTCCCAAGAAATGGGCTTGTGAGGTTGCCTGTAACCAAATTGGTCACGTGTATAATAACATTGTCTCCTTTTCGAAGACAAATTGTTGGCCCTGGAAATTTGCCATTTACTGCCACAATTTACTTAGTGGCACAATCAACTATGTAGTCTACATAATCAATCTGGTAAAGAAAACCCAATAGTGAGAAATCAAAATTATCTGCAAGAGAAAAAGTATGAGAGCTAAACTATGCTCTATTTGAGAACATTGCAGAAACTACATGCATCATAGAGTTTTGAAAATATATAAGAGGATGTTAAAGGAGACTGACCAGCTTGCACCAGAATTCGATTCCTCATGGCCATGGCTGGGGATGAAGCAACCAAAGTGGAATGGGATCCAAATTTGAGAAACACAATAAGACCATAATTCTTGGCAATCTCATAGAGATTTTGATGAGGACCTTCAGGTCCAATCCTAAATAGATGCTAGAAAATCGTGCAAGATTCACTAACCTGACATGAAGAATATCCGATGGTTAGAAAGGGATAATTAGAAGGACCATAGATGCTTCCATGGTGTATGTATATGTGTCATGCTTCAACTTCTTCATATCTGCAACAGAAGGATGAAATCAAACTGGAAAAGGATGCAGTAAAACTAAATGAAAGAAATTGACACCCATCATTTGTTGCTCATGTACAAATACCTTTGCAATGCATAAAATTGCGTCGAATGTAAGAAAAGCATAAAAGCCTAAGTTATAGTAAAGAAGACTCTTACCTTGATTCATAGCTTGGAGCAATAGTTTTGAGTTTTGCTTGGAAGCTAAAACATAATGCAAAACGATCTTCAAAAAACCTTACAAAATGCTTTGATCAGAAGTACAATACATGTGAATTTTTGAAAGTAAATGAAGACATAGAAGTTGTTTTATTGTGCAGAGATATTAGTTCCTTAAAAGATAATCTTGTCCCTGAATGTCGCAGGGAATCATGACATTTATCAGGAGCACATTTATCCGGGAAGTTACCATTATCTGCATTTCTGCTTGAATAAAACCTGTAGAAAGTTGATGCCAGAGGAAAGAAAATGCTTAGCTTTTCAAGTAAAGCAGAGTATTGGAGCTCGATGGGGAACCGGTTGGGTCATGGAGTTGCAGCTCAATATCTGAACAATTCCAGTTTTCATAACATCACTAATTAGCAAGCATGCTTTAGATATGGCACAAAAAACATGAATTGACACTATCGTGAAAGTAATGTGATCCTATTAAGACACCCTAACAACAAATGATCTTCATTTGAAGACCATATTTGCTCGCATTACATGGTCTCAATCTGCAAGAATAATAGTGAAAAAGGCTCTTCCCAAGCAATCCACATTTCAGTGGAACAAACGTACCTTCAAATAATTACTATATAGATTGGAGTCTAATGGATAACACTCCCAACACTGGTGCCAATGTGCTTATCAAATTGTCTCCATCAGTTGCCAAAATTATAAGAATGTGTAACCATTCCTGTACAGTCTTTCTAAGGATAATCAAATGGTCTACGTATATCATTTTCTCAGGACTTTACCCATGCTTGCTGGACCACTATCACTTGCTAAGCAAATTATCATGGCCAATGTCAATAATATAAGACCACCATCATCAAAGAAATAATCATGAGCAAACACACCCTTGATACTGTTATATAAGAGATGTTCATTGAAGGCAACAATGATCCACAACATGACGGCAAGTAACTGCATCAAAATGGCTGCTATTCTGCTGCTAGTAATTTAGAGCATCAAAATGGAGGATATAAACTTGCCCATTCTCAGCTAAAGCATCATGTTTGCACATGGGATTCTAAAATGCTAGACATGCTTGCCATTTAGCATCTGCACATTACAAAAGAAAAAATATACCTTCAAACAATTACTGCATGCATTGGAGTCCAATGAATTTGTGAGCTTGTTATCTTCTCGAGCAAAATCAAAATCAAAAGTATTCAGGAAATGGATGGCTAAACTTGAAGATTAGATAACAAACCATGATGCTGGAACAAAATTCAATCTCGAATCTTACAGAAGATGAAGTGATCAACTACTTTAGAACCATCCTCATGCACCTGTTTGTAATGGAGATATAAGATATCCACCTATGAGATATAAATACACAATACAAATGCATGCCACTGCAGAGGAACAAAATCAGATGGTAAAGGCAGAAAGGCAATAACTTCCTTGTGGGAATGCTAAGATCAATCTCTAAGCCGAAAGAAGAGTCTGAAAGAGCCTTACCTGATTAGAATTTTTTTTGCACGATTTTAATAGCTTGAAGACAATAAACCACTCCTTTACAGTTCGAAATAACTCTACCAAAACCTTATGCTCACACCATTTCGCAAAATCCGTTAGGCCATTCGCAAGGAAACCAAGCCACAGTTTCAATCAAACCTGGGGCAAAATAGAATCTCTCCTTGCCGCAGAGAATACCTAGATGCCACAGAAATGCATGCGGGTTGTGTGTGGCATCATGCCCTGTCGACCGCATTAAGGAGGGAAATCGAAGAAGTCTAAGGCGGAAATGGAAGAAGCCAGAACTCTAAAAATCTTAGGAAATCGATTTAAAAAAAACTCCAAAAATATTTTCCACCTAACCGGAAAATCCCAAATTAACAAGATTGAAGATTGATTGATTTTTATGAATTATAACAATTCAATTGTTTTAGAGGTATGGTTTATGGTTTTAGGTATGGTCATTTATATATCCAAATCAAATTCCACTAGAACCCCTTGCTATTGTGCCACTTGATGTTGGACCTACCTTTAGTAGGCCATGCAACTCAGTTGAGATGTTTGATCTTTATCATGTTAAGAAGGGTTAGTTGTTGCTAGTAAAACCGACTGACTTGTCTTCTACATGGATGGCCTATGCCGAAGAGGATTCCAGCCTGTAGCCAAGAAGGATCTTCCTTATGCATAAAGATATATTAAATGCTGGAATAAAATGTGGACATCAAACCCTAATGATCGACCATGGTACCAACATGTGAGGAAAATAGATTATGGCTGGTTTGTTTAGAGTAAACCATCAAGACTAATGATCCCCATTACTATAAGGATCAAGTTACAAGAGTTATTGGCCAAGGAATAGAATAGAATAGAATAGTTTTTTTAACGTCCATGGAGACCAATAGGTCATGGGACCCATACAATGGGCTAGTACAATCATTACTACTAGGATTAAAAAACCCCTGCCTCGAAAGGTTTTCAAGGGAAAAACCTTTGCAGTAAGGATGATACTAGACAAGCGGAGATAATGACTACTGAGGGCTCAGTAATTGCTGACGTTTATCTAGAACCTCAAGTATGTATAATGCCAAGTCATGCACAGATGGTGCTCTGAGAAGTTGTGGAAGCGTGGAATGGAATGCTAAGGTCAAAAAATGATTCCGGACTACCTCAAAAGCAGGGCAACTCAGAAGAGTATGGCTTTCATCTTCAATAACCTGTAACTGGCAACAGGCACATAGTCTCGCTTCTCGCGGCAATTGCGGCCGCTCCCATCTACCTGTCTCAATCCGTAGCCTGTGGGACCCCGTGCGAATTGATGCAATAGCTACAAGCTTGTTCCTGGACAATGAAGCAAGCAAATAAGCTTGGGGCCCTGGTGCTAAGGTGGGATTTATGTGTGCATGATATTGACCAGTTTTCACTTGGGCCAAAGTAACTGCGTCCCATATCTTTTGAGAAAAACAACCATTGAGATATTGTTGCAAAAGCTCAGGATCAGAACTGGCAAGCATCAGGCAGTGCTCTGGTTGCACAGCCCAACGGGCAAACCATGTAGTGCAATGCTCTTTCCAACATCGTTTCAAACGCTGAGGAGATTCAGCCATGGCAAGTGCAAGAACAGGATATCTAACATCATCCATGTGGTGCACCTTGCAGATATAGTGAAGATGGCACTTCATGGCAGAATGTTGAAGAGGCCAAAAACCTGTCTCTTGTAAAAGAATAGCATAGGGCACCGTTGTTTTAACTCTGAGGCTGTAAGTGAGAAAGGACTTTTGCACCCGCTCCAAGCTCTCCCAAGCACTAGCACTAATGGCAGGCCCCCACACTTCAGAGCCATACAGTAAAACAGGCTCTACCAAAGCCCGAAACAAGTGGGCTTTCCGTGGCCAATCATGAATTTTTGCGCGAAAACAATTGTTTTGCATTGTATAGAGTGCTCTCCCCACCCGCTTGGTAATACACTGTTCCCAAAGTGTGTTCTTACAGAATTCTACACCAAGATACTTGTAGCTATCTACAACTTCAACTTCGCGGCTATCATAGTGCATAGGGGGAACATTGTGACGAGAAGATTGAACTACCAAAAGCTTGGTCTTTTGGAGATTAACACGCAGACCTGTGTTCTCACAGAAACTGTGCAGAGCATGTAAATGTTGCTGCATACTAGCAGCGGTATGTACCAGAAGTGAAACATCATCAGCATACATAAGTTGCCTAATGATATAGTGTGCCAAATGTGGACCTCCGCCACCATGATTATCAAGCCATTCTTCCAATTGATCAATGTACAAGCCAAAGAGTGTAGGAGATAAAGGGCAACCCCGATTTAACTCCAATATTGCTAGTGATTTGAGTACCGATCTTTGCCGGAAATTTAGCAAAAACCCTTTCATAGAGCCGATAAACTGCATTTTGAAGATCTTGTGGAACTCCAAGTGCCTGCAAGCGCTGCCAAAGAAGCTCGCGTGGTACTGTATCAAAAGCAGAAGTAAAATCCACAAAGCATATATAGAGGTCTTGTTTCAAACTTCGACTATGTTCAATAAGCATGCGCAATGTGAAAATATGGTCTATTGTAGAATGGCATGGACGAAAGCACGCCTCGTCCTCTACAAAGACGCACACCGGTATGTTACGCCCATGATGTCAAGCGCTTCTCAGTAAGACTGGCTAAGAGCTTTGAAAATATGGAACTTACCATGATCATGCGATAATTAGAAGGGTCATGCTTATCACCTGCTTTGTAAATTGGTACGACCTTACTGACAGCCCAAGTTTCTGGCAAGCCTTCTTGCAAAGCTTGATTTAAAAGAGTAGTGATGATTGGAAGCAATAGCGGACCCCCCCATTTAAGCAATTCTGCTTGCAAACCTTGAAGATCGGGAGACTTGCCATTAGATAGATGCCGCATCCTTCTTTAACTTCCTCCATTTGTGAATTGAAGAATATCACCCAAAGGAGGCACAGAATTAAGGACCCCGGGATGATCATATAAGTGGACCAATCGCTCATCCCATTGCTGCATAGAAATATGTCCAAGGGTAGGAGGTGGTCGATATAATATTTTGCGCCAGAAGGTCCGAGGCTCACGTGAAGCGAAGAATTCAAACATTTGCTTCGATGCTCAAAGAACAAAGCGTGCCTTCTTGCGTTTCAAAACGGACTTATAATTACGAATGGCATTATGTCGCCAGATCGGCTCAACTATCATTCGCGAATTGTTTTTTAAGCCGCTTGCGTCTTCATCAAACTGTGCATTTCTAGGAAAGGATTTCCTACCAAAGATGAGAAACACCAGAAGCGTGTACCAAAGCAAGAGACAGCGGCAGAAGTAAGCAAAGTATCAGCAAATGCTGCATTACACTCTTGAAGAGTTGGGTAATCCAAAATACCTGCAAGCGCAGGAGCTAATGTCTGTTCGTATTTAAAAGATCTAGAATAAGTCAAGCGAATGCGAGGGACAGGAGCCTGGATAGCAATGGGTTGAAGAGGTGGAAGTCGCCACTTTAATGACAAATAAAGTGGATAGTGATCGATTTTATCTCCTCATCTCTATGCCTTGTGCCAATTCGAAAATCTGAAATGAGATCCAAGGCTTGCACTTGGGAAATGACATAATCAACAACAATAGTACCACCACCCTGCCTATCCTGTCTGCATGTAATACCTTTAGAGTGTGGCCATTGCTCTAAGCCATTACAAAGTACCATCTCAAAGACTTCACACAACTGGATGAGCTCCCTTCCAAATGTTGAGACGGGTTTGTTAGCATCAGGCGATGAACGTGGAAAGACTGTATCATTAGCAGACATCCATAAAGGGTCACGAACATCCTCAAGTATGAGTTGAGCAGCTTGCATTTCAGCAGTGCGAGCATTGAAATCACCAAGAAGAATAACATGCCCCAACTGTTTGAATTGAGCAATGTCATCATAAAGATCACCATAGGGATCACTGCGAGCGACATCATATTCATCATAAAAAGGTGATGATGTAGGTGGGAAGTAACAGGCAGCAACAAAAATGGTACTACTATTGTGGCCGACTCTCTAAAACTTCTTGAGGTCAAGCCTTCTATGCTGAAATTTCTCAAAAATGTAATGTATTCTCGAATTAATGACATCATGCTTTTAAAAATTATTAGCTCTTGTATTAATCTTCATAACAATAAGTCATTCATTGTTTGTGGAACTCTCTAAAAAGGAAGCAACCGACTCTCTAAAACTTCTTGAGGTCAAGCCTTCTATGCTGAAATTTCTCGAAAATGTAATGTATTCTCGAATTAATGACATCATGCTTTTAAAAATTATTAGCTCTTGTATTAATCTTCATAACAATAAGTCATTCATTGTTTGTGGAACTGACTTTCTATCATTTCTAAATGTTGTTCAAATTTGGAACATTGCATTGGGCATTTAACCATCATGATGCACATTTGCTTTTTCTTTCTTTATTTTAAAATGGAAATCACATTTTTAATTCCTTTAATCGAACATTATGGCTTATAATTTGCTATGTTTTTTTTAATTGTATCAAACCGCTGTAGTGATCAAGATTTCGATTAGCTTCAATGGATTCACAAATTTGCTTCAAGAGTCTAAAACATCGTATCTACAAGGGGGCTTCATCTTGTGGAACCTATAGAAACCACGTGCATGAACAGCATGGGGTTGTTTTTTACCCTTTTCGGTATGTATACTAGGGGTCATAGGGGTTTTTGGATGTTCTTCTAAGGTTTTCCCCTCGAAAACCCTTCGGGGCGGGTTTTTTAATCCTGACAGTAATATGCTTGCTTCTCTCTCTTTGTTTGGGTCTCGTAGGTCAGTTGATCTCCGTGGACGATGAAAATATATTCTATTCTATTCTAATTATAAAATCCATCAAATTTACCTACTAGGGACACGTACACTACGGGGTTTTGGCTATGCACGCCAGTCAGGGCGTATTCCCCATCAAGGGACATGTTCACTTTGAATGGAAAATACCTGCATGTGCGAATGATGCCTAATTAACGTCAAAACCTTAAAATTACAATCAAAATCAAGACTCCAATCAACCATTGACATTTAGAGGAGAAATAAAAATGAATAGATCTATATCTGCCCAATCTCATGGAGGATTGCAAGAACATTTAAATGAGGCAGCAGATCAATATTGAGGCTTTGCAACTGTTGTGCCAGTTTTGAATTGTCAAAAAGGCATACCCTAGGGTTGGGGATGAGGATTTGGCATATGCTATAGAATATGTGATTTGGATGTTGAATATATTGCCTATTTGAGATTTAGATGGTGGAGATATGGCCTAAAGCTAAGAGTAATGGAATTCTGTTACTTGGTTCTCTCATTTTTTGAGTGATGATGAACTGGGAGTTTTCTTCGGATTAAAGCAGATTGGCTTAGATCAGGACGTAACTGCATACTTATCGAGGATAATTCGTCAGTGGAAGGCCACATAAATATGGGGAACTCAAACTTGATAATCAAGCACCGTATATCTTTGCATCTGGTTAATTCTGCTGCAGTGATGATCATTGTACCAGGAGCAATGAAAGACCACCAGAGATGGTGTCTAGCCCATGGAAATATGGACAGAATTATTGTAAACAAATTCTGCCAGGGGTAGCGAGGATTCCAGGGGGTCCCGCGACTGGCGGGAGCCAGGAGCGGGTCCTGGAATCGTCGACTCACTTTCCATCCGCCACAAAATGGCAACTGCGAGCTTACCTGCGTGTGACCTGTTGAGCAAAATCATGCTGCCACTTTCCATTCCGGAGGCAGAAATAGCAAGCAAGTTGCCATTTTGTGCTTGCATATAAAAATGGGCATTCAATGCTATAAATAGATAGATAAATACATTTTTTACATCTTGACTTGACATAATAAATATCCGTTCATAAATCAGTTCAAAATCTTCAACTTTCTCTGTAAATCTAGGTTCGTTTCCTTATGGGTTTTTTTTGCATCTTTTATTTCTCACCATTGATCTCTAGAATATTCCGTATTTTATGCCAGATCAAAGGCCATTACATTTTTCATCAACAATTTGCCTGCCACTTCCAATGGTCCAAACCAAACATATAGTTGCAAGCAAAAAAAAAAAGGGGGCGAAAAACCTCCAAACTGAAAAAAGCAATGTTGCGTGGGCGCGAAGCCTTCACCAGGCATTCTGTGAGTCTACTCCGGCCTTCTGAGTCTACTCCAGCCTTCTGATGCCCCCTTCAATCCTTGCCCCAAACACCCATTTGCTTCAAATCCATGAATACCCTCTACACAAGGAAGAGGGCTAAGCACACCCAAATTTTCACATGGACAGACTTCAACTTTCATTTGCTCTGGCTCTCTCGAAACGACCACAAATGCCGCTGACAATGATTTAGTCGAGATGATATAGGCAGGCCATCGATTTGTTTGATCCCCTTGATCAAACAAGGATCTAAAAAAGAATCAGCTTAAAATTCCCCTTTTGCTTTTCTAACCTGGAATTGGATGGCCAATTTGATTCTTGTCAAAAAAAAAAAAAAAAACCTTAAACCTGTTCAAACAGACTTTTTACCTTTCCAAGACCTTTTGCAAAGACCTTTTTAAGGTACAATTAGCAGCCCTAAGTTTAAAACAGGTGTATTTCAACTTAGGCCATAACATGGTTACGGATTCAACAATTTCACAATTAGTATATTTGAACTTAAAACCGACATTAATGTCAAAGAAACTTGTTTTATCAAAGTGGTCACATTACATGAGAAGATTCCTGATATTCGAAATAGAGATCAGAATATTTCCATTAAACTTACTGCAATAACTAGCAGGCCATATGAAATAAGAATGTACAGCACTTCAAGAATTAAAAATTCTAGATTTCAAAAATATCCAATAGTACAAACGTATCTCAGCATAAAACTTCCTTTATCATGTCTTGTAAGCTTATCCAAATTTGAAATAATTTGAACGAACATACACAGGAGCAAGAAATCCCGTTACCTGCAGTGAAACCAGAGGACAGTTAGCCTAAGAAGGGTAAGAGCCTAAGTCACTAGCAGGTAAGCTACGGATCTCTTGGGCTCATCGCCCTTCATCTTGCATGTTTGTAAAACAAATGCAAGTAGGTCCAATCATGTAACTAGCATTAGCATCAACAAGAGCATACTGTGTTTATAGCCATTATTACCATTTAGGCATAAAGCAATAGAGGAAAAGGGAATATGTAGCATTATAACAGGGGGTTTTTTTTGTGATTTTATACGCTTTTTAGCATGGTTTTCATATGATTTCATGGGCGTATTCACGTGGACGTACTAAATGGTATTTCTAGAGTGCACCCATTTGTTAGCCATTGATTTTAAAGAAGAGGGAAAATCGTGTGGTTGTGGGGCTTTTATTGTTTGCATGTTTTTTTAAGTTTAGGTTTTAAATATTAAGATAGGATAATATTAGGTTTGTGGTTTTCGCAAGAAACGTTTTGAAGCGATTAGGGTTCGGATTTGGTCCGATCTGAGGGTTAATCGGTTTGATCTGTGGTTGTCGGATTTGGTCCGATATTGCATCTCCAATCTCGGCTTCGGTGATGGGGCAAGCGAGGCATCTTGGCCCAGAACATTTATCCAATGCATCATCCAATGCATATATCTCTTCGGCCTTTCCCTCGCTCCTTCCCGTTGCATTAAGTTGCGAGTGGTGTTGTGGCACTTTAGTTTCTATTTGTTGGCTCCAATTTGCGAGGATACTAGGGATTTTATAAAAACTCTATGCCGCCCTTATCTAGTTGGTGCGCTTTTGTGTTGTTTGCTGAGTAATGCGTTGAGCACAATTCGAGAATCCGAGAGAAGAAAATTTGCAAAACAATTTCCATCGAAGAACTTTAGCAAGGTCCACGAAGTTCACTAAAAGATCTTACAGATGTTTTCTACTCTTAATTGAGGCGGTATTGCAGACACCGGTGTGTGGTCATCTCCTAAGCTTATTTTACGGTATGTCCCTCTTATGCGTGGTAACTAAAAGTTTTTGATAATTTCTAAGAAAAGAGAAATCAATTTCGAGGGCGTGCAAACCAATAATACACATTGATTTTTCCAGGTTTGGGAGTTTCAAAGACTTGAAATGCATCCACATGAACAAGTAAAAGGCTGGTTTATTGTGGTTGGAATTTCAAAGCAACCCGCCCGACTGATGTTCTTCTCATGATCCCCGGCCCTTGCCCCGCCTTCTAAGTTGGCGGTGAATTGCGTTCCTTGGCATGTTTCTTCTTGGTACAATCATTGCAATGGGAAGCTATACAAGATTTCTTGGGTCTTGTAGTGAAGCAACTGCAAAGAACGACTTCCATGGATTACTCGAGAAGTTGACATTTGGATCCTCCTTTGTAGCTATTGGTTTCGGTGTGGCGTGCCTTTAATGAGTTTTTGGCATAAATATTTTCTAACCACTCTCTCATCTTTGCAGCCTTCTCCCTTGGTCTCACAATTTTGAGGTAGAATCCAGTTTAGTTCTTGCAACCATTAATTCAAAAAGTGTCCTTGACTTGAGACTGTATGGTGGTGCTTTGCTTTATTGTTTTAAAGTCAGCACAGAGATCCATTTTTCGGCTAATATTAAGCTACTTAAAATGGGAAACTAAGTGTCTCCCAGTGGTAATATGCCTCGCAAAAATCAATTCTTGCAGGGGAGCTTGGGAGTCGATGTTATCGGCAATCAGAACTTTAACTCCCGAGCAAGGTTGTTGGTTCTTTGCTCCAAGAACTGGCGAATTGTCTACATTCATGACTCATTCAAGGTTGTCAACTGTCTGGAATTTATGTATGGTGGGTTTTTTTTCTTTTCATTAAATGGAAACAATGTAGACATGTTAAGATCTAAGCTTGAGAAGCAAGTGGCAGCGATGAAGAATCGAGTGGCCCTCAATTATGGACGCTTTCTTTGTTCCACTGTGAAATATTGCTGATCTTACGGGTTTACAAGCTCTTATAGGTATACAAGCTCTGCCCTATTTGTTTGTTTCTGGATTTTCTGTTGTGTGTAGCCAAAGATCCAGCTATTTTGGAATGTTCTTTTGAAAAGTAACAGATGACCAGATAACCAGATAACAGATGACAATATGGCCGTAGAGAGCTTTAAAACTAGGTTTATCCAAGAAGTCTCATGCCTTGGCTACCTTGCATAGCGAATTACATGTAATATTATTTGCTATAGAGCACAACTCAGCTGAGGATCTAGGGGCTCGGTATTTTGCCATTTTTGCAGTTTCCTATCTTACAAGTTTACAAGCTCCGACTTCCTATTTGTTTTGTTTCTTTTTCTGTCATGTGCAACGAAAGATCTAGCTGTTTTGGAATTGTGGAGCTTCAAAACTAGGTTCATCCAAGAAGTCTCATCCTTGGCTGCACTGCATATTACTTGCTAGATATTTACTACTCAGCTCAGGTTTGTGTTGTGAACGGATAGGTATGGGTTCAAATCCCGTATAAAACAAACTCCTTGTTGTAAGGCTGAATTATGTTATGGTTTTTAGAAGATGCAGTTTAGTCAGTCTACAAATTCTACAACGTAATCCAAAGCTCCCTGTTATTATGCTAGGTATTATTACCATCTTTCCATGGATTGTCATCGTCTCAATTCTATTTTGCATTTTCGATAATTTCTCTTATTTGTATTTGAATCCAGCTCCAATCTTGAGGCATTGGGCCTCCAATGTCGCTACTTCGTTCACGCAAATCTAGTCATTCTCAAAATTTGAGGTGAGTCTACTTCTGAATATTATAATTTAAAAGCAAAGCATCCTTTCATTGTCATTGTGAATTAAGTTCATTTTTATTGGTGCAATACACAGAATTACGATTGAGTTCATCTTCATATTGGCAATTCACATAGCCAGACTGCTTATTGGGCTTATAAAAGGATTCCAAATGGAGGGTGTTTTGTTTTGACAATTGACAGAGCTACAAAGTTCAATGGAGGGTTATATATAAGGACTTCTTATTGGGCATATATAAGGATCCCAATGGAGGGTTATTCGTAGACGCTATCAAATATTCTTCCAATTCAATGTCCACTAAATAGAGCAAGTGCTACATGTGTGGAATTAAATTTGTTTTACATATGCCATATGCTTATGAATGCTTGCCATGGCAAAACAGGCTTGCATTGACACCAACACATATTACCATATGAACTAGCATATGCATGAATATCTAATATTGCAATATTGAGATTACAGATAATGAATATAATGACTACATAAAATGTACTTCATAGTTGTTTGCAATGGAAATAATTTGTTTGTTTTGATGCTATTGTGTTTTTTAGTAATTAATATTTAGGCCCATAAAGTTTACCTATGTTTGCTTTAGTTAGGGCCCGAAGGGCCCAAAAATTTTTTTAATATAACAATCAACACACAACTACCATTAACATTATTAACACAAACCATTGCATTTAACACATTTAAATTAAAATCCCCCTTAAACCCCCTTTGGTTTGGGTGCATATTCACCTGGGTTCGGACCGGAAGGTAGATGGTTTTGTCTTTGTATATTAAGGGATGGGCATATTTGCCCTTTATTCCAAGATCCGGACCGTATACATAGCAATCCTCGTTTGTGGGGTATGCATGTATAAGTTTTTTGCTTGTATATTAAGGTTTGCAAAATACTATAAGGTTTGAGAGAATGTACTTAATGGTGTTAATTTTGTACATGTATTGTAAAGATCTGGACCGTACATAGCAATCCTCGTTTGTGGGGTATGCATGTATAAGTTTTTGTATACTGTATATTAAGGTTTGCAAAATACTATAAGGTTTGAGAGAATGTACTTAATGGTGTTAATTTTGTACATGTATTGTAAATATATTTTTGGAGCTCTCGCTGCCCTTCGTAACCCCCCGTGTGAATATGCACCCAAACCAAAGGGGGTTTAAGGGGGATTTTAATTTAAATGTGTTAAATGCAATGGTTTGTGTTAATAATGTTAATGGTAGTTGTGTTAATAATGTTAATGGTTTGTGGGAAAAGGACCTCAAAATGATCAAGTTCCAGACCTGCTCAGATTTCGCCTTGCATGTTAACATAAACACAATAGATGGGTATATTTATCAAGCAGAGAATATGAAAAAGTACTCTGCCTTTAAAAATTAACTTACATGCCTACATGCAACCTTTATATTCTGCATGCATGCTCATTAAATGCTTTCAAATCAGCTTATGACAAGGTCTGGAAGCATCATTACTGGTAACCCAAGCAAATACCCGGGCTTGTTGGCGGTGCATAAGAACTAATTTAACAAAACCATACCATTGCAGGAGGAAGTAACCAGTTTATTATGCCCCATTGCTATTTCAAACATGCACATCTATGAGCTTCACCCTTTACGTCAAGGATGCACTCAAGATCATCTTTGTGTAGTTGCTAATAAAATGTACAAAGCAATCATTACCCATAGGACCAGCATTTGTAGCAAAGCCCTCTGCAAATCTACCATGCCCCTAAAGCTTAAAATTTAAGGCTCAATCATAACACTTGCATCTGCTCCTATAAGCCTTGCACTTACTAAGTTTAGCCAAATGCTAGATCTACCAAGAACATGGCCAAAACTAATGTCTTCTTACCTATGTAAAACATAACAGAGAACTGTCCATGATCATTATATCCCTCCATAATGCTAAAGTTAGCTTATTGCTTATGTGAAATCAGTAAAAATAATTTTATCTCACTTAATGCTCAATGCAAAATGTATGCATTTCATAAGCCTAAGTTTGTGGAGGAAGTGAAATCCCAAGAGAACACAGGACGAAAATATTAACAATAAATGACATGCACAATTACCAAGTGTAGAACCCTACAAAAGCGTTCCATGACCATAGCTATTTTAGATTTGTTCCAGGGAAATAATTTTGTCTAAAATCCTTATGTCTACATGAGATCACCAAGACACAGTTCAACACAAGCACAAAGGTGCGAGCACGGACTAACTTATCATAGCAATGCAAGCATAGATATGCCGTTCTTTTTTTGGCTTAAGGCAAGATGTAGAAAGCCCATCACTAGACTAAAGGTGTCCGCAGGATAATGCATTATAGCAACGAGCCACGATTTAATAAAAATACATCAAGCATTTTACACAAAATAGACAAGGCATTTGAATAGAATTAATCAGACACGAGAGAGGAGCCCTTTGTCTCAGCCTTTAATGCCTTCCATAGATTTCGAATATTTTCCATCTCCTTGTTCCTTTCTAGATAGCTCTTGCCGATTCTCAGCGATTCGGTGAGCCCATAAGGAGTTCCTTGGCAATTTTTTTTACAGAGGAACACAATATGCAAGCACATGCCTTTCGGCTATTCTCCGAATTGAACTGAGCAAGTGTATTCTCTTAATTAGGGCTCTATTACAGCTATAAATTAGGCCATGAACAGGCCGATTCCTTGTATAAAAACGAACCTAATCCATGTAGAATCAGAGCCTTGCCTTTTATCAAGGGTTCAGGATCTCTCCAAGCATTTGTATGCCAGATGTGCGGTGGCCGGTATAGTATAAGTTCAAGAAATCGTGCAAAATTTTAGGGCATAGAATGAGAATGTATTTCGTCCATGGTATATTCCATGGTTTTATTTATTCAAAATATTGTGCACATAATGTAGACCATCAGAAAGAAATACATGGATGACAATGTCAGTTCTTAACACAAATAAATGCAATTTAGGATCTTCACTAATTGTGAGTTTAATACCAGAATCCAATCACTATGCTATCATTAGATTCCATGTTGTCCATGAAACCATGTTCATTCCATGTCTTAACACGTGCACCTGCTTCGTAGAGCCATGAAATGTGTAGAAAGCCTCATTCATCATTGGACCAAAGTTGAACCATTGAATCATGGAACCAAGTTGAACCGACTTATTTGATTCCAGTTTCATATCTTAGCCCGCCCTTAAAGATCTAAACAAGCTTCAAGAATTTTTCTTTTGTCAATACTGAGTTCTCCATGTAAACAACTGTGTCCATAACTTTGGAATCATTGAGCGCAAAATGAGCATATTGGGGCATTATCATGACTGGCCAGTAAGCCACCAAATCTCTTAAGATATAGCTATATTGAGTCTTGTATAACAAGTCCATCATTTGTAATAAAAAAAAAAAAAAAAAAAAAAAACAAGATCCGCAAAATTTGTAACGATTGAGGAAGATGGAATGCAGCATGGCTGTAAGGAACCTTATGACAAAACGAGATATATGTTTATACATATATTTATACAGTATTTTTGTACGTGTTTTTTGGTTCATGTCCTTTCACATGAACAAAAGTCCACAATTTTGTACATTTTTATTAACTTGGAATAAGAGATAATAAGAGATGTAGTTTAAGTACTCCGGCTCTCTTTATGTATACGTCTTTTGTTCCTTGCATTTGGTATCAGAGCCACAAGAAGATCTTGTGATGTTGTGCCTTTATGGTTAATTAAGAAATCTAAGAAGTTTGCAGCAAACAGATTGCTTTTACAGCTTACATGTTTGTTCCTACATATTAAGAATGAACCACATTAAGGATTAAGGAATTTTAAGGATGATGCATGCATCTAATGCTTGCAAGGCGATTTGATAAGCATTTGCTGAAATAAGATAAGGAAACTAAGGGCACATTCGAAGCAAGGATGAGTAATTGTTCAAAACAAGGTAAGAGAAAAATAAGACATAAGCAAATAAAATAAGACAAGGCTGCTAAGACGAATCTGTATCGCTGTGTCGAGATCTCTTTACTAGATCTCTAAAACATGAAATAGTAAAAAAGAATTTATGTTGTGAATATATCTCTTCCAACTCTGGACTCCAGGATTCCAGAATAGCTTTGTAACTTCTGCAGATCACCAGATTGTCGCTCTGGAAAATGCATCCTTTTGATTTTAGTTTCGAATTGATCTGCCCCATCGATCTGCTAGTGCCAGCCACATAATCTCTTGCAGGAATAATAACTATAAGTGCAGGGATAATAGGGCAAAAGAATCTGCCTTATTTGACAAAAAAGTCACATGCAGAAGTTTCATCCATCTTTGAATGGATTAAGAATTGGGGGAAAAAAAATATCGCAGATGTCCCAGCCCCAGATCACTTCCACCTACAGAGAAAAATAAGGAAGATGATCCAAGAAGATTTCATTGCTAAAATTCGCAATGACATCTACAAAATTTCAAGGTAAAGAAGCAAGAACTTATCAAGATACATTTGGAATCCTGGATTTCTAAGCATCATCCCTCATGGCTATTGTTGCAAACGAACCAGTAAGTAAATACGGAGCCCATCAGGCAGGAAGACTATGGTGCCATCCTTGTTGCCGGAATTTCGCCATAGCCAGGACTTGGCGCTTTCAATGCGTCACTGCGAATAGGCATTTGCCACTGAGCGCCGGGAAGAAAAAAAAGACAAAAAGGGGGTAAAGGAAAAGAAAATATTGAAGCTAAAAGCTAGTTTTTATGTCGTTAATAAACGCTTCTATAAGTTGGTTAAGAGGCAATGTTAAAGTTACCTAAAGGTTGAGAGTTCAATCCTCTTTTAAAATAAGCACAATCGAATTTTTTTGAAAAAACATAAGAAATTTTATGACACTTGGCAATTGTCATGGTCAAGGATCTATGTTCCTTTAATGGGACTATAGGAATATGCTAAGTCTAAGAGTGTATGATTTTACAAAAAATTTGCAAAGCATATGAGGACATTAGACGAGATGATAGCAAGGTTCTTTTAAGGATGTTGTTTACTCTTGAACCACCTAAGAATGAAATTTAAATTTTGTTTTATTAAGACATAAGAATTTGTGGATTGACATCATGTTGGCCACACATGAACATGATCTTTCAAAGATCAAGTCTAGAGTTGTTTGATGCGTCGAGACTGGGAGTCTTGACGTTTCAACACTTTAAAAGCATTCATGAATGTATGGACCCTAAGGTTAAGGACTATGATGACAAGACATTAAGAACCTTCTCATATGAAACCCACACTATTGTCTCCTTGGCAATGGTGTTCTTAAGTAACGAGATATACGTTTATACATGTATTTATACAGTATTTTTGTACGTGTCTTTTGGTTCATGTCTTTCCATGAACAAAAGGCCACAATTTTGTACATTTTTATTAACTTGGAATAAGAGATGTAGTTTAGGTACTCCTGCTCTCTTTATGTATACGTCTTTTGTTCCTTGTTCATTACAATGGCCGTCTCAGCTTTATCCGCCATACACGCTAATTTCAAGAATTGGAACCCCTGCCTGGAAGGCCGCCCCTGCCCAAAGAAGAAAGGGGCATGCATTCTTATCCTTCCATTCTCAAGCCATACATAGAAACCACAAAAAAAAAAACCCGGGAACAACTAGCATAGGCAACAACCAACTAGCAGTCCAGGCTACATCGGTCGAATTTTTTTGAAAAAACATAAGAAATTTTATGACACTTGGCAATTGTCATGGTCAAGGATCTATGTTCCTTTAATGGGACTATAGGAATATGCTAAGTCTAAGAGTGTATGATTTTACAAAAAATTTGCAAAGCATATGAGGACATTAGACGAGATGATAGCAAGGTTCTTTTAAGGATGTTGTTTACTCTTGAACAACCTAAGAATGAAATTTAAATTTTGTTTTATTAAGACATAAGAATTTGTGGATTGACATCATGTTGGCCACACATGAACATGATCTTTCAAAGATCAAGTCTAGAGTTGTTTGATGTGTCGAGACTGGGAGTCTTGACGTTTCTACACTTTAAAAGCATTCATGAATGTATGGACCCTAAGGTTAAGGACTATGATGACAAGACATTAAGAACCTTCTCATATGAAACCCACACTATTGTCTCCTTGGCAATGGTGTTCTTAAGTAACGAGATATACGTTTATACATGTATTTATACAGTATTTTTGTACGTGTCTTTTGATTCATGTCTTTCCATGAACAAAAGGCCACAATTTTGTACATTTTTATTAACTTGGAATAAGAGATGTAGTTTAGGTACTCCTGCTCTCTTTATGTATACGTCTTTTGTTCCTTGTTCATTACAATGGCCGTCTCAGCTTTATCCGCCATAAACCCCTGCCTGGAAGGCCGCCCCTGCCCAAAGAAGAAAGGGGCATGCATTCTTATCCTTCCATTCTCAAGCCATACATAGAAACCACAAAAAAAAAAAAAAAAAAAACCCGGGAACAACTAGCATAGGCAACAACCAACTAGCAGTCCAAGCTACATCGGTCAATCCCTCAGTAGCCTTATCATTCTGTACAATTAATCGAGCAGACTAAAAGACAGTGCATCAAACTGTGGTCCAAAGTCTATTGACTTTTAATCCCTTAATGTCATTTTTCCATGGAAACATACCATCATCTTGAATCAAAAATCTATTGCCAGAATACTTATACACATGCATATGTTCAGAATCATATAACCTAGACCTTCTGAATATTTTATCTTTAAGAACATTGTGTAAATCTAACACGTTCTCATTTTCTTTGCATCTATATTTGTTTCACTATTCGTCCATGATGCATAACTCGTTTTTCTAGTTACTAAGAGTTGCACCCCTATCCACATTTTTTGGATTTCATTGCATCACAAAGATGCATCTTTTTCTTTAAAAGAAACCAGTGTCTTAGTCAAAGCTCATATACATTACATCATGCATATTGTCAATCTGTAATAGAAAACTACTGTTTTACATATTTATGAAGCCATCTTACATCCTTTCATATACTTTGCAGTCAAAGCACATCGCAAAATTTAATGTACAGACCTGGATGCGATATTTTCCTTTTGCATTTGGTATTTTCAGTTACCAAACCATATCTAATGCTTGAAAGTGGTAGCATCATAATAGCTAGTCTTTTCCCTAGTAATTTGCCACTCAAAGTCTTGAAAAACTTGTGATCAACTAGCCTGTATTGGCAGTTACATCCACGAGCTTTTTTCTTTATCCAAACATCCGTTTTAGCTAGAACACACCATAACAGCAAAAGGAGCACAATGGGAGAAGAAATCACGTACCTGCAGCCAACCATGCAAACATTAGCGATAGTCTCGGTAATGATGCAAGGGCCAAAAGGTACTTTGGGTATTTCTTGGCTTTTCGCCCCTCACCCATTGTACCTTTTGCCCTTGATTAGTAACAGCTTAATAAGAATGAATGAATGAAAGAAAAAAAGCACACCAAAACATTTCACATCTGCTAACCTTTTTCAGATGTGTGCTTTGGCATCATTAAGGTCTATTTATTTACTAAAAAGTCTGCCTTACTGCTTAAAAACATGTCAAACAGACTATTACGTACAATATACAACCTTGAGAGTTAGGTAACGCTTATCAAGGCCCTTATTTTAACTCACTTGCACTCTGTTTATATCATCAGAGATGCTAGATGCATAAACCTCATGGTATAAATATAGGCAGCGAAAATAACTTAATGCTAGCATATAGTAAGAGGCTTTTCCTAAGCTCATGTATCATGTATTAATCTGCAACTAGAAACACAAAGAAATACCTGAAGTTTCCGTTCATCGGAAATCAAGTGTCCATCTAAATGTGTCTTGGACAAACTGTGTCAGAAGAAGCTACTAAGCGCATGCTACACTCTTCCTCAGCTATGTTTCTTTGAAGCACATGCTTTTAATCATGCTTTTAGCTAAAAACTTTTGCTAGAATTCGTGGTTAATATTTCCAGAAACTCTGCACCTCTTTGGCCTTGGATAGATATTATGAAACAGCCATAGTTTTTTAATCTGCATCTCATTCCATCATTCCGGCTTTGCCACTGTGGCTGATTGGCTGCTACATCTGGAATGCCTCCTCTTTTTCTCAGTTACGTGCTGTGGCAATAAGGATCTTGCCGAAACTGCTGTGGCAACTAGGATCTTGCCGAAACTGCTGTGGCAACAAAGATCCTTCCGAAACTATCTCCAGGCTCATCTCTGGGCGCATGCACAGGCCGCAGGCAGCCATAAATATGAAAAAGGATTTCCCAAAAACGAATTTTGCCCTATTCTTGTTAACCTAACATTTAGAGCATTACTATTGATGTCTCCATTTTTTTATTTTGTCTATGTATTACCACATTTAAGTGGTCTTTCTTGCATTATCTTAAAGGCTTTTTCCACTATATTGACCAAGTTTTTACCTTAGGCCATTCATAGATTCTTCCCAAACAGATTGAAAATGCCTTATGCAGGCACTTGCATGCACTTGCAGAAGCCCAAGGTTCAAGTTTGTTTTCCAAATATTGGCTAACCCAACAAGCAGCGTGGGCATGCTCTGCTTTGACGCTCTGACGCTCTGCTTTGTTACAAAGTTAGGCATCTGTTTACCATTTCTTAACTCATGTAAAATATGCTGCACAATATGCCAGAGTGTTTAGCTATGTTCTTTGACAAATCCCCTAGCATATAGCTTAAATTAGTTGTGATCTAGCAATGTTAGTACATATGCTAGGACATGAAGAATGAAATATTATAATGTCCTTTGGACATTTTCCTTTAGTATAGATTTGTCCATAGGCATATAGTGCCCTGCTACATTGATTTGAAGATCATTCCCAATAGGTTGGATTTGCTTCATGCAGGTTATTCAAGGCACATTCCTGTTCTGCACTTTTTAACTCTCGTTAATATATGCACAAGTAAAAAAAAAAAAAAAAAAAAAAGCATCCCAGAGCCGATTTTGGAATGCTACTTTGACTGGCCAACAAGCAACTCAAAATCGCTCAAAAAATACAATTTGACTACGGTTTCACATACAATACAGGGGGCGAAATCTTGGCCAAACCATGCCAGAAATATGCCCGCAAATATCAAACGAAATAATTGGAAGCTTACAAATATCATTTCAAAAATCAGTTCAAAATCTTCAAAATTTTAAGATTCTAAAGAGGAATTTTTTTTGGCTATCCGTTCGATTGCTCACTTCTAGAGAGAGGTTTTTTTTTTCCAACATATAACTTTGTAAGTAACTAGTCCTAGTAAGTATGGACTTGCTTTCTTACCAAAAAAGTCTCGAATATTTCCTCGTTTTAACTACGCATTGATCAAGATGTTATATGCTCTAATGTTTGCTCTTTCACATGCACCATTAACTAGGAAGTTGAAGAATGTTAGTTGAACAATGTTGCATCTGGAAGTATTGTCCAAAATCAAATTTGCTCGAGTAAAACCGAGATTGTAAGTACCATCAATCGATCAACATGTCAATTAAGCGTCCTAGGTACAAATTGACCATCACAATAGTTTGTACTCGTGGAGCAATGCAATATACTGATCTAATATTGTATGATTCTTTCGATCATCATTAACAGGGTTCAAGTGTTAGAGAGTCATGATGTTGAAGGCCAACATGCCCAAAATCTACCGGTTCCAAAAAAAAGGGCCGCCCAAGGTTAGCACAATTTAATAGCCATCGTAATCAAATTCCATTTCTTGACTTTTTTTTTTCTATTTCACTTTCTCACAGTTGACTTTTAATGGGTTTCCATTTTTTTATTTCATTATTTCACTAGCATTTCTCACATCGGACTTGTGACTTTAATGCCCCTAGTTAGCTCAAATGATGTTGCACCCAGTGAGACCGCAAAAGTTCTGAGGCACCACAACAACAAAAGTACTACACTCAGAAAAAATTGAAGAAAACTCCTAGGTAAGCAATTATCCAATTTGATCTTCTGCAAATGTGTTAGAATAGAATGATATTTGCATCATTTGCTTGCAGCAATGAAACATTACAAAGTTGTGATATGAGACATGAACATAGAGAAAAATCGTCAAGCATGAAAAAGCATGATTGTCCAAAGTAGGTACTATGTAATAGCCATCTCGATTAAATTTCATTTGCTCGCTTTTCATTTTTGTATTTAGCCAACATTCCGTGCACTTCCATTTTTAGCAGACCACGTCCAATTATCTCACACATTCTTCTACCTGATGAAAAAATAAAAGTTTTGAGACGTTGTGAGCAATAATGAGAATACCGTTATGCCCTCATTTGCAGGTTGCCTGGGATTGGGTCAGGGCTCTGTTTCAGGTGAGATTGAATAGCCAACAATTGCTGCTTCATGTGTATCCTGGTGTTTGGCCGCTCGTACGGCAGCAAGCCTTGCATCTGTGCGTGGCTTGGTTGGTGTGGTTGATTTGGAAGCGGCGGCGGTTGTGGATCTTTCAGGGGATTCAGCAGCCTGCAGCCTCTCTGATTCCTCGACTCAAGTACAAGCTATTTCAAAGCTTTTTGGTGTTCCCGGGATTAGTAGAGCGGAAGTTTTCCATTTGGCGGGACTTCTTGGGTGTGGTAGATGGTGATGGTCAGTTTGTACAGCAGTAGAGTTGCAGTTGTTGTGGAGTGTCGAGGTATCACTGTCTCTTTGGGGCAGTTCTCCTTCCTCCTCACTTGCTTTGTAACATTACCATTCTTTTAATATATTGCTGACACAGTTCTTCAAAAAAAAAAATAATGAGAATACCAAGCTCGAAAAAAATTAAGAAAGCCACCGTAGAAATCGAAAATCAACAAGTTCCCACACCTATAGAGCTTGAAGCTTCAGGGTGCGAATCACAAACTTAAAATCCTTCTGGATTTACCGACGCATATAATATTGCTAATGAAATGTTTGAATGGATCAGGGTTGACCATCCAAGACTAGACAATAAACAAAAGCACACGAATATCAATTTTGAAGATAAGCAAGAATCGTCAAGCACAGACAAAAAATTTTGTGCAAGGTTAGTATATGTCCGACATTAGTTCAAATTCTATATATTTATTTATTATGAGTATGATATTTAATTCTCGCCTTCTAAATTCATTAATATATACAGTATCATCAATCACATATTCAAATGGAACAGGAATGACCATCCAAAGGCAGACAATAAACAGAAAGCTACAACAATTGCCATTGAACATGAAGCGAAATTGTCAAATATAAAGAAAAGAGGTCGTTCAAGGTCAGTACACATTTTATATTGGTTCAAATTTTGTGTACAGTGTTTAGTAGAACTACCTGGTTTTAATATTTATAACTTATATATACATCATTAGACGAAACATCATTACGGATCATTATATGCATATCAAGTGTATCTTTGTAATAAGCTATCTCCAGCTAATTTAGAAGGGCTTCCTGACGATGAAATAAACAAGATCCTTAGCCGAATATCACTGGGACTATCAAGCCCAAAAAAGATTGAAGAAAATTGCTACCTCAGCAATAAAGCAAATACCAGCATGCCCAATAGATCCATTCTCAGTTGGCCCAACAAACGAGCAAAAGAACAATATGTGCAGAGCATATAAAAGACATCGTCGAGATGTTAAGAGTTATGAAACTCATAAAGATGTGAAATCATGTTCCATGGAGGTCATATCGAATATGGCCTCCATAGAACAAAACGATCAAAGTACACTAAGCATTACTCTCAACATATCGAATTGCAACATTGCACCTCGACATTGGCAAAAACAAATAGTTATGATGCAACGAGATATGAAACTTGAAGGACATGAACCATTGAAATGGACAAAAAAGTGCAGCATATGCCACATTGACTTACTTGACTCTTAGAACGTGTCGTTTTGTTGCAACAATGGTCGCCGTCGACTCCCATCCCTTGAACCTCTACCACTAACCCTAGAGGAACTACGCATGAGCAAAAGTTGTGAGAAAAGGAGTATGAAAATTGCATATGCAATGGGGGATATAAAAGAAATTGAAATAAGGGAATATTAATCTACAAAATCACAAAGGGGGGATTGTGGCCAAATACCCCGAAAATCATATCCATTCCAAAGGGGGATTTTGAGGGGGTTTTTATGGGGGATTTTAGGGAGGATGTGGGCATCATTTTTTATGTGCGATAGAGGATTAATTTTGGCCAAAGCGCCTCAATCCGCTATATATTTGAACCGGTTGTTCTTCTGCCGCAATGTCAAAACTATGGCGGATACACTGATGGTCATTAATACATAAATCGAGAGACCAGTTGGTAATCCCTTCATATGACTCAATCAAGCTCAGTGCCGAGGCCCAGCTCGAGAAGCTCTGCACATTCCAGGATGATCTTCAACACCATCTTCTCCAGGCCCAAGCTCAACACCATCAAGATGCTCTTCCTTTTGTAGTTGGTGACTTTGTTTGATTCCCGTGTCAGGAATTGCCGATAGCTCATCCCTGTAACAAGCTCGACTACCAGCGCTTTGGGTGCCTATCAGATTATTGAACGAGTTGGTAATGCTGCTTTTTGTCTGTAGCTTTCACCGAGAGTGTTCCATGTCTCTTTATTGGAACTCTATATGGTGAATCCATTCCAGTACCTCCATCTCCACCATTTGTCGAGATTGATGATCATGAGGAATTTTACGTTCGAGAAATTTTGAACTCCAAGTTTCTATGGCGCCGACTTTATTATTTGGTTGATGGGGAAGGATATTCCCCAAGTGACCGGAAGAAATTTGATTAATCATCCTGATAAAATTGCCGAGTTTCATCATGTTATCCAGACAAGCCAAGTCTTAGTACTTTGGCTCCAGCTTCTTCGAAGACTCAACATCGTCCGTAAGAGGGGAATAGTGTGACAACTACGTGAGTACATACTCGTATACACAAATATGGTCGTCCTCAAGGTCTCCCTTAAGCGGCAGATACTTTCTATGCCGCCATGCATGATGCCCCACTCTTTAGTTTCAAGCACATGGACTGCCCACCGAAGCCAAGGTGGTAATTTTCTAGTTTTGCAATAAATTTGTATTGGGGCGTACAAAGCGAGCCTACTAGTAGATGGAGCTCCCTGAAGAAGTTGTGGTGCTGATCCTGGAGAAGCTGCAATTGCCAGAACTGAGATGCGCTATCTTTGTATGCAAATTATGGAAGAAATGGATCCTGAAGGAGCGTTTTTACCCATGCCCTATTCTTAGGATTCGCAAGAAAAAGGGCCTGCACATACGAGCTCTGGTGAACAAAGAATGGTATGAGATTTCTATGAGTTTTGTAATGGATGCACAATCTCTACGACATCATGGAAGAGCGAAGTATAAGCGGCTGCTTGAATCATTGGTTAGTTTACATGAAAACCGCCTTCTTTACTTATTAGTCGAGCAAGAAGAAGGAAGCAAACCTGTCAAGCTAGTTATGGTGTTAACTAGCAACTATTGGACTGGTCCAGTTGTAAAAAAGTTACCACTAGATCCATTGTTTAATTTGTCGGAGCCAAATCATGTAACACTGAACCTTGCTAGTGTCTGGATAGATAATAGGGATTGCACAGGTTCTTCTTACAAGGTTCTGCTCTTCTTCTACTACCGTCTGGCACCCCAAGATGGCTTTGTCATGGCCTTCGACTCCAACAAAGATGAATGGACTAGAGCTACTATGGACTGTGAGGGAAATGGCTTGGAGGCTCCAATTGTCAAAGGAAATCTCTGTTATGCCTTAAATGGTTCCAAGACAAAACTGGTTTTCTATGATTTTGAAGCTGGAGGTGTTTTTCAAGATGTTGCTGCGTTTCCTCTTTGCCACATTAATCCGAGTTTCTTTACCGAAAACTTAATGGTGGAATTTCAGGAACAGCTTTTGTTCATAGAAAAAGCATTCCTTTATTCCACCATAAAAATATTCATAGTGGAGCTTCATAATGTAGGAATAGAGATAAGGAAACTTGCTGAAGTGGATTTACTTGGTGGCAGTCCTCATTATATTTCCGGTATCAAAGCTGGGAAGAACAAGTTATATATTGACTATATCGCAGATGGAAAATATAAGCTTATGGAGTGGTCTTTGGAAGAGACTAGAGATGTTCCCTTACCAGAGGTACTACGCGCAGATGTAAATTCCTGCATCTGGTAAAAGTTAGCAAGGATTGGAAGCTTAAATGCTTCTAATCACATACTTTTACCAAAAAGGACGCTCACATGTATCGATTATCATAAAAGAAAAGTATGGTGGTCTTTTTGTTGCCATTTTACGAATTAGAAGAACATGAAAGTGCATTCTATAAGCGTCTGGCGCTTGATTGATGCACATTTGTAATTTAGAAGCTAGAGAAGATCTCTGCAGAAAACCAGGTAGGCAGTTGTGAATAGCTGGACACAGAAAGAGGTTAATTGTTCATTTTGCAAAATTATAGGCCTAATTCAACTTTTGTTCTCTGATTTTGCAGCGCTGATTCATGGTTCTTCCACTATGGACTGTTTCTTTGAAATGGCATAAGGTACTCCATCATTTATTGTTGTAATTAATGAGCATAACACAAGAGTCACCTCTTGTGTTGTCTCTCGGCCTTTTTAGCAACCACATATAAGCGAGGACTTTAGCACTTGCTATGGAATTCTCTTGCAGAAATTTAAACATCTTAGCTTTCTTGTGCAAAATCCTGGCAGGCCGACAGATGCAGGCTCAGCGAGGAAAGGGTTTGTAAGTTCAACTTAAATCTTTAGAGCCTCATGGAATTGACCCGATTGCAGTTTTGAGACCACATTCTTCAATTATTTTGTTCTTGTGATATTTGGAGTAGAAAGCTAGTCATTTGACAGGGTTCTACATCCAACTCGTCATACTTGGAATGCAATAACCTATACTTTATGCTAATCCTGCTTGTTTCTTGTTTATGGAAGATCATGAACATATCATCCGAAATAAGCTCCAGGATTATGTTTTGTGGCCAGTGCTCTTATTAATACGTATGGCAGATTTGGAAGCATGGAGGAGGCTGGAAGAACCTTTGATGAACTGTCAAGTTCAAAATTCATGGAACACATTCAGTGATTGCATCTTTTAATAGATGATGCACCAAGTCATGATGGGCCTTATGGACTATCATGACTAGCTACGTTCACAACATTTCTGAAAATCTATTGAAAAGTTTTGACACCATGCATCAAAAGGAGATAAATCCAGGGAAAATTGCATTTTTAAGCATAAGATTGCAGTAACATTGGTGCCTTTGAGGAAGGCAGGCATATTCATGAATATCTTTTACAGGTTATGACATAAAAATGTGGTGATGTTACTGCCTTACTTGATAGACGGTTCACAGAGCTTGGACTTGAACTGGATCCTAGTATGTACTAGACATATTGATGTCTGTGGCAGTCTAAAGGAGGATGTAAATTACCAAATTCTAATATCAGTGCATGGAACGTGATAATAACATGTTGTACCAAACATGGAAGAGCTGACATGCTGCTTTGCTGTTCACTGCAATTGCATAGTTGATCTTTTTGGCCGCATTGGATGGTTTTGAGAATCAGCTCAAGCAAAATATGGGTTCTGATATCATTGGGTGCATTGCCTACAGCATGTAAGCTGTCCTTTGGACCTTTTCAGTTTCATATTTTCTTTATTCTGAACTTTTTATGCCGGACACTGAGAGGAAAAATTGAAATAATTATTTTTGTGTATTACTTCCCATTTCGTATATGCCATATTGAAGCTTGGTGTTAGTGGTCAAGTTTATTCAACAAATTGACCAACCTGTATTGATAACATTTGCAATTCAAGGTTCGAGTAGATCTATTACATATGATTTGCAATAGATAGATAGTGGGGGCTATTTGTATAGAAAATGTAGAAAAGATAAGGTGGTGCATGAGGCAAAGTTTTCAGGGTTTAGGGTTATTTTTTCTATGCATACCTCGAGGGTTTCAAGTTTGCCGGATTTAGAAAGGAAGACTCGAGTTTAGAAAGGAAAAGATGAGTCTAGGATTTAGGAGGCCGGTGCTCTGGTGGACACCAATCTGATCTTTGCAGTTGCTGCCCTGGAGATGGTCGCCTGTTGCTTTAACCTGCCTGTTTTATCTGCTTTTTTGAAGCAACCAGCTCCGACTGGATTTTTGGAAGCAGGATGTTGCCGTGAGGGTTCAAACGACTGGATGTTGCCGCTAGGGTTCAAAAGATCGGGTTCAGAAGATGCCTGTTTAATGTGAAGAAGGCCAGGTTCAAAGTCGTTTGGTTGAATGCGCTGCTTGGTGTTCAATGCACTGTTTGTTTATGAAGAAGGTCAGGCTTAGAATCGTTTGTTTCCTTGCATCTTGAACAAAGCTTCCGAGGTCCACAAAGCGAAGGTAGATGCCCTATTTATTTTGTATTGGGTGAATTTGGTTTTAATTTTAGTAATCTGGAAGTTTGTAAAAAATAAAAATTTGTTTTGTGCTTGTGTTGCCTGCCATCTTCTTGAATGCCTGCATATGCATTTTGCATGGGAGTAGCACCCGACCCTTTCGCTATGCGCGTCGCGCACAAGGGGTTCGATTCCCCTAGCCTAATTGTCTGCTGCTTGTTCTCCTAATATGCACGATGCAAGGCTTCAGCAGGAAGCCGAGTTTTGTACCAAGAAGATGTATTTGTATTCTAGAAGTCAGCTAAGGCTTCAGCAGGAAGCCGAGTTTTGTACCAAGAAGATGTATTTGTATTCTAGAAGTCAGCTGTGTATTTGGTTGCATTCATAAGGTTGGATTAACCCTAAAAAATTGAGCCACATTGGGTGGCTAGAATCAAGCGCCTTGGCATATCCCATGGAATATCCTTCAGTAATAAACTTGACCAACTTGGTATTATTTTCTTGAAATCGAGGGAGCCAATTTAGTTTGCATAATCATTTTGTACGTCTTTAAGGGTGTGGTTTAGGATATTTGGTTGTAGAGAACCTTATATGTTTTTTTTTTTGCTTGGGGTTTTATTTCTATTACTGGAGGTGATGGTGGTTGTTCTTTTATACAATGTCAGAAACGACGAAGGGACTTTTGTTTGTTAACGAGGTTGAATGGTCGGCTTGGTCCTTGTTTCATGCCAACTCTCTGTGTGGGAAGATTTCTACCAGTAGTATTTGAGAGCGGGATGGAGGAAGTTGGTGAGAAGTTTGGTTTTGATTGCTTTTTCTAAGTGATTCGGTTGCTTTTTGGTAGATTGGTTCAGAGTGTTTTTTGGCCTCTTAGTAATTTTTGGGGAGGACTCTGTGCGTCTTTATCAATGGCAACATTATTGGCTATTCAATAGATCTATATTGTTTATCCAAATCCTTCATAAAGCATATAACTGTAGCTCCTCATATGAACCACAAAATCGGCTACAAACCAAATGTTGTTCTACAAATCAAAGATGGTGTTGTCGCATGATGGTTACCATCTAAACAATTCAATACTTGATGTGCAACAAGGCTTCTCAAATCTCTACATAGGCATCATGAGCATATAGGAGGGCAATAGAAAATTGAGCTGCCTAAAAGCTGCAAATCAAGCCCTTTCCACGCCATACATATAGGAAGACAATGGAAACTGTGATGCATATAGGACATCAGTAGAAAGTTGTGATGCTTAAAAGATGATGCCCACATCCTCTTTAAAATACCCCCTTTTGGAAATGGGAGATTGACGAGCAAAGGATAATTTCTTGAGGAGAAGGGGATTCTAGTTCTATGTTAGGGGTATTGAGGGAGTAACAGGGGGATTGCAGTTTAGAACATGGGGATTTTCTGTAAGAAATGAAGAATAGTGGATGAGGAGAAATGGGGTAGTCACGGGTACTAGGGGTAATGAGGGAGTAATAAGAGGATTGCAATTTAAAACATAGGGATTTCTACCAAAAAAACGAAGAATAGGGGATGACAAGAAATGGGGTAGTCTGGATTAGTAGGGGTAATGAGGGATTGCAATTTGGAACACGAAGATGTTCTGTAAAGAAACGAAGAATAGGGGATGAGGAGAAATGGGGTCATCAAGGATACTAAGAGTAATAAGAGGATTGCAATTTAGAACATGGTGATTTCCACTAAAAAAAATGAAGAATAGGGGATGACGAGAAATGGGGTAGTTAGGGTTAGTAGGGGTAATGAGGGAGTAGTGGAGGATTGTAAATTAGAATGGGAGATTGCAGTTTAGGACGGAGGATGAGTAGAAATGGGGTAGTAGGTTTAGTAGGGGTAATGAGGGCGCAATAGGAGATTGCACTTTAGAATAAGGAGATGAGGAGAAATGGGATAATCACAGAGACAAGGGGATTCGAGTTTGAAAGAGGGAATTCACATGAAAAGGTTTTGAACTTGAACTCCATAGAAAGCAAGAAAGGAAAAAAAAGCTGACGTGCCATCATTGCACAGCTTTGGGTTCGAGACAAAGGATAAAAGGGCAATGAACAAAGTTATCGACAAAGCCATATCATTGCATATCCAGGTGCCGCCAATTGCAAGCTTCTTGTTGCGCCGCGAAGCCCCGGGTATGTGCACGCTAAAGGATTATCGTTCTAGTTTTGGTGTTGCAGTAAAGAATGTAACTGGCTTTGCAAAATCGAACATAGGTGTGTTGTCGACGAGTCGGCATCCCAAACTTTATTACCTTGATACTTTGTGGATTAGAAAATAGATCTGCCAGCTTTCTGGCAGAGCTCTGCAATTTGTTTAATGTCATGTCTGGTCTCGTATTCAGGTTTCGGAAGCCTAGGTATATATTAAGCTTCTCAGATATGTTTTACAGTAAATATTCAAATGCTCTCCTAGGTATTTCTTGACAACTTTTGGATCTAATATAGTTTGCTGTTTGCAGGGTTTTTATAGGCGATTCTCATTCCGCCTTCATTGCATTTGCAAAACATATTTTAAGATTTGCAAACAATACTTTTCCACTCTTACATTCTGTTGCTTTTGTTTATGGCTTGGAATGATCTAGTGATGGATGCTTCATATGGACATTGAGCTTTAGGCGGTTATGTGGGATTAAAAGCTGTATATGCAACCAGAAGTTTGCATAGCGTATTGGCTTAGATGGAGAGCCGTGAGTTTGAGAGCCAAGACTCTGTCTTTCTTGAGGTGCAGTCTATGTGCTAGGTAACCGGCCGGAAACCCCGAAATCCGGCCGGCTACCAAACGTAAACCGCCGTTTGATGGAAATTCCGGTCTTGTTTTCCGGCAATGATTCTTGCAAGCAAAACAGAGGGGGATTTTGCAAGCGAAAACAGAGGGGAGTTTGTAAGCCATTTCCTACATTCTTCAAGCAAGATTCAAGCTTACATTCAAGAAAGATTCAAGCTTACATTCTTACATTCTTCAAGCGGCTGTAACTTACATTCTTCAAGCAAGATTTTCAAGCTTACATTCACACGCACATGCAAGGTTTTCTTGGATGTCTTTGGACTTACGATTACCCCCTTGCTGAAAAATCATAGCTCCCACTGATGGATGAACTCTGATGCGTGAATCTTCTGTTGAATGAACTCCATGCGGAACATGTGAATCTTCAAGCCCATTCCCTGTTTGTGCAGAACATTCCCTGTTTGTTCATTCCCTCAGCCCATTCCCTGTTTGTTCGTCGGCCGCTGCTTGAAGAATCAAAGAAACAAGATCTTCCCGGAACAAAGAAATCATACATTTCATGTTTGTGCACAAAGGAAGCTAGCGGTGCTGTTGCAAAAGAAGCTCTGGCAAAGAAAGCCCTGGCAAAGGAAGCAAAGAAAGCTCTGGCGCTGCAGAAAGCTCTGGCGCCGCTCCAACAAAGAAAGCTCTGGCGCTGCAGCAAAGAAAGCTCTGGAGCAAAGAAAGCTATGGCGACGCTGCTGCAAAGGAATGGCGTCTCTGCACAAATGGCCGGCTGCTGCTGCAGGGGAAGTTAATGGCGGCGCTATAAGCGGCGCCACCAGAAGCCCGTAAACCCTAAGTTACCTAAAAGAAAAAATATGGAATATTCGAGGAATTTCCATCAAACGGCGGTTTACGTTTGGAGCAATGCTTAGAAAATAGCTTTACCTATTAACCTTTGAGAGCGCTAAGATGCATTTGAGTTTTCCAATCGTTTTTATGATGTTGAATTTGAAGTTGACGACTATTCCTATGGCTGTTCATGATGTGTTCATGTAACAAATTGTAAGCTAATGTAGAAATGTTCACAATTATTTTATGCAACCATTGCTTAGCTAGCTGCAGCAATATGGAGGTTTCTAAGTTATTCTCATCCTTTTTTCCCTTTTCCACATGTGTTTCTTGTGAGGGTAATATCTAAAGTTAAACTTCTAGAAGATATTGAACGTGACAAAAAACCATGGATAGTTAAGATCTCCCAGTTTAGATATGGTTCTTGAACGCAAGAGCAAACTTATGTTGAAGATTATTTATACAATGCTGACTAGCTTTTTGTTATTTTTTTTGCTTGGATCTTGCTTGGACACATGACATGCTTTTTGTTTGCGTGCATGGACATTTAAGGCCGAAAGGTGCATGATATAGATAGGAAGTCAACAAATAGTTGATGTAGTAGCCATCATCTTTGGAGGTCAATTAGAGGTGTGTTTCTTATAATTGTGGCATAGCATCATGCTTTGTGCATGACATTTTTAATGGCTAGCACAGAGTATGGAGAACATATGGTATTTTGTTGTTAGATACAACTAGAGATAGTAGAATTCATATTTTGCAGGTGGAGATTGTATCCAAGGGTGCAGCCTGTATATCTTTGGCAGGGTACCAAAGCCTTGTGCTTATGAACTGCTTCATTAGATTTTATGCATGAACATACTTCGAATAGATAATTGGCAGGGCGTCATGCTTGGAATCGAAAATGGTCTTTTTAGCAGATAAAACATTCCAATCAATTAGAGGGTGATGCAAGGTTATGCATTCTCGTCTTGCACCTTAATGCTGCCTTGGTCTGTAAGCTGCCAGCATTTTGTAAAAATGTGTATACTTGGGGCAAACAAGCATTTACAGGTTAGATTTCAAGCTGGTTGTTGATGCTTCTCTTGGAACTATAAGTTGAATGTCTATATTGAGTCCTTTTGGAATATTTCTATTTTTTTTTAATGACATTCTGCAACATCTTTCGCAACTTTATTTGCTATGAAATGCATGAAGGATGGTTTCTGGATGCATTTTCATGTCGATGTATCTCTTCTTATCACAACAGCACATTGTGATCATCCAGTAGAGGTAAGTCCAATAGTCTATAGATCTATTAGATCCAGTAAGGTTTCTGAGTTCGTGTTCTAGCTTCTCTTCATTGTGCTTAGTTATTCTAATGGGAACCCACAGTTTTCTACATAGGCTATCTCAACATGGGCTTTATTGAAGAGCAGACAAAAAAGCCAGAGTTTTGTCTTTAACTTCTTGCCGAAGAGGCAACATGGTTAATTTCTGGTTGCTTACTTGCATTTGTGCATAGAACCTCGTACTCAGGGATCGGTTCAATACTGTATATGTTTTATACTCAATACATATTATTCGAATGATACGGCACAAATTTGAAGCATAATACATCAAAAATACGGCAAAAAAAAAAAAGGTTCGGAATTTTTCACGTAAAGTTTAAACGAAACCTTTTTTGCTTACATCTAAACTTTTTCAACAGTAAAAACTAAAAAAAAAAAAAATCAAAACCTTTAGTTTTGCTTACGCAAAAAAGGTTTCGCTTAGGCGAAACTGAAGATTTCGCTTACGCGAAAATAAAAAATATAAAAAAAAACCTCTTTTTTTTTTTTTTAATTTTCACATTTTCACATAAGCAAAATACTTGTTTCGTTTACGTGAAAAAAAAAATCCGATTTTTTTTTTTTTTTTTGAATTTTCACATAGCGAAACTCCTATTTCGCTTACGCGAAAATATATAAAAAAAAAAATTAAAATTTTCGCGTAAGCGAAACCTTCATCGCTTTCGCGAATTTTTTGGGTTGCCCCTAGTGGGGCAAACCCTTGTTTAGGTGGGTTTGTGGCATATTCAAGTATATGCCAGCATAAGCCTAAGATATGCCGGTGACTGCTCAAAACTGGCTGTTGCCAGTAAACTGGCGGTCAGCCCTATTTCAGGTCAGTGCTGTTTGAACGCTGAGTATTAGGAGATCCAGAAGTCGAAAAGCTCTCTAGTTGTTGCATCTCGCTCCTGTTGCTTTCTTCCTAACGATGGTGCAGTATCCGGCATTCAATTAGTTCCAAGAAATTGCTCTTCTTCCAATTCTTTCTCCACTGTCAGCCATCAATCTACAGGATTCCTGGCTTTTCAAACAAATCTCCAAACTGGTGGACATAAGACTTCTGATACCGCATCTGGGTTCTGGAGTCTGTTGTTGTAGTACCGTCATTTTTCTTTGTTTGAAGACGAAGCAGGATCTCTCACCCTCTCCACGTTTTAGGGCAGCTTGATACCTCGAAGGAAAGTGGCTTTGAAATAGGGCAAGAAGCAACGAATTTATGTGCGAGTCTGTGAGCACACTATTTCCTTCTTTTTCTTTCCGATTTCAGTTGAATCACCTTCTTTTGTTTCTCCAATCCGCTTGCAAATCTAATGAATCCGCTTTCAGTACTTCGTCTCTGCACAAATAGGAAGCAAAAGAACAGGCCGAGCTGTAGCAATAGAAGACATGGCAGTAAGGATTGATCTAAATAAGAGCCCTGCTTCTGGGCCCAAACGAGCAAAAGAAGGATCTTGGATTCCAAATGATATATTTGAAGCAGTAGGTAATGCAAATGAGCAAAAGAAGGATCTTGGATTCCAAATGATATATTTGAAGCAGTAGGTAAATATCAATCTCTAGGTCGGAACTGCTGTCTATACCACCCAAAATCGTTGCATATTTCTTTTGATTTGTCTATACATTCCTTTCTTCTCTTACCCAATTTGTTTTCCTTCGTTGTCATACCTGTGCTTCTTTGGGTTGCCATTTTGCTCCTTTCTCTCAGAGTTGGATTTAGTCCGTATGGCTTTTCTTTTCTGATTTTGCCTTTTGTGGTGATTGTTTGCTTAATTGAAGCTGCATATAGAAATTCATCTGAGCATGCGGTCTCTGGTTTTGGTTTCTGCACCCGATCTTTTTCACAGGAGCAATTCTGGAGCAGATGCATGTGTTTCTTCCTTAGGGCATGTTTCTTACCCCGGCAAGAGGCTTCATTTTTCAGGAATTTGGGGAAACAGAAGAGCCCAATACAGGCAGAAATCAAGAAGAGTGCATAAATTCATGGCTTCATTTTAAGAAAATCATATGGGCGGGATCTCTGATCTAAATCATGAGATTATGTCAGGTCCTGTGGGTATTTCACTTTCTTTGAGAGATTTGAAGAGGCAGAAGCACGGGAAGAAGCTCATGGAAGATGACACAGTTACAGAGATAGCGAATTGTTCCATTAAGAAGGCTTTTTCTTCCACGGTATTTATGATTAGGACCCTTCAAAGCCATACCCTTCGCATGCGCCATGCCTTATGCAGGGGCACAGATTTTCACATCGTATCAAACCTTGTGCAAAGAGAACTGCATTCGTCCTTTGTATGGCTTTTCCAGCAGGTTTTTGCATGCACACCTTCCTTATGGGCAAAAATGGGCACGGGGCCACAAGAGATGGAGAAGGTCACGGCATATTTTCTTATTTTCTAAAATAACTACCCAGTTGAGATAGTGTTTGCAGATTTCGAAAACACGGCCATAATGGAGGAGTGGCGAAGATTGAGATGGCCACTGCTGACAGTCTGATCCACTGCCCTAATCTATTGATTTTTGGAAATATAAAGTTGCCCACAACCCAGATTATTCAAATCTGCTCGAGGCAATCCTCTTAAAATGCAAGCCAACATCAAATCTGGAATCTAAAATAGATAGCTGGTTGTGCTATGGATGAAGGCAACTCGTCATCCCTTCAAATTACTACTTATAAAAGAAAAAATTCTCCTCCTAAGCCTCACTTATTACAGGCTAATGCTGCAGTGCCTGCACCTGCAAATAACTCTCCACAACAGGCGCCAACTTTATGCTTGATAAACCTTCATGGTTATTATTTCTAACTTAAGATCATATTCTTTTCATATGAATCTGGAGATTGAAAGTAACTCTAGCAGCACAACAGAAAAAGAGAGTAGCAGAATTCGTAAATTTTATGATTAGGTTGTAGACGGCTGTGCCAGATTTGTGGACGATATTCCAGGGTAAGCATCATCTAAGATATGAGTTGTTATTTGTTGGTCTTAAATTGTTTGTGTTGCAGAGCCAAATGCCATAAGGGGAGGTCATGGTCTTTGGACCACTTAAGACGCCAAATGCTATATCTGGAGCTGTGCTGATCCAATTGGCGAAATTGATGGCTCATTGTCTTGCTTGAGTGTGGATCTGTAAAATGATATCATGAAATCAGAAATTGGAACTGGTATGTACCATTAAAAAACTAGCAAAAGTAGACCCCTTTTTTTGACCCTAATTGACCTGGCAGTATCCAAATGGACCGCTTTGGATGGACCAGCAATAGAACCTAAATGGACTATAGTGCAACCATGATGAACCTTCTACAAACCATAGCTGGAACTTACCTACCAAGTTAATGGACCAATATGCAAATCCAATGGACCCTGTGCTTACCAGCATTGACCTCTTAACAACTTGGATTGGAACTGCAGAAGACCTCATGAATTGCCTAAATCAGTTGCAAATGAATATGAATCCTACATGAAATCTAAACAGGGGTGGAAGGCTTTGATCCTTCACAGCCTTAACTATAGGCTATTTCCAATCACCCCTGCTGCAGCACACGGATCAAAGGATTAGTACTTGGGATCTCATGTTGATGGAAGCATTACCAATGCAACCATCAACCCGAGTTCCCAAAAAAAATATGAATGCAAAACTTGAAGATACCTTGCGAGACCAGCTTGTACAACAGCACTTAATAGTTCATGGCAATGCCTTCAAAATACAACAAGGTCAATTACATGCTAAACTAGAGAGGGAGACTTGATTAAAGACTTACAGCTGAGTTCTTTATGGCTATGCACACCACTGTAGTGGTTTAAGTTAAATTTCAGTATTACTTGTAACTAATCAACAAGATTGCTGCAATAACTTGACTACACACATTAGAACCCGGGATCTAAGACTCGGATCAGCCCTAGATCCCAACAAAATAGATAATTTACATGAAACATAACTTTGTTCTATTTAACAGCACTGCTGCCATGCAATTAAATTGAAATACAACAATAGACACACTAACAATGAAAAACAATTCCTTTGATTAGTCCAAAAGACAACAAAACTTGAACATAATTCAGCCACAAGAAAAAGAAAATTCCCATCACACCCCCAGGCCTCGAAGGACCAAATCTGCCTCTTTCCTGTAAACATCATTTAGAGCCATAGTTTTCTTCACTGCAGGTGTTGGATCAATGGCATCTTCGTCACTCTCTGCCACCTGTGTTGCTGTAAACTGGCTTATAAGCATGGTGGATCTCATCCACCTTATCATCAAAGACATTGTCTCTACCATGATATGCATCAGGGTCAGTCCAGTGCCAATCAGGGTCCACGTTAGCCTTATTTCCAGCCTTATTTCTGTGAATGTCCCAAGAACAAATGTGCGTATCCTCATTACTACATCCCACAAGCTCATCCTCGTCATCATGATCACTAACTTGGCTGTCCATGTACATGTCAGCATCTTGACCAGCACCTGGATAACCATAAAAGCCTGCCTGCTCATGTTCATAAAGCAAATCCTGGACAATTGCTTTATGAACATCATGCTCATGTTCCAAAGGCACATCCTCAACAATCGCTTCATAAACATGAGCATGCTCAACTGCAACAACAATTGGATTAGCAACAACCAAAAATGGTGTATGCACAGCTGGAATTCCAAATGGTGTGTAGTACAACCAAATGGTGTATGTCACTTCTTTTCTGCAATTCCCTTTCCAATCTTGCATCTGCCCTTCTCTTCATATCAAGTTCCTTGGCTGCCTTTCTCTCCAATTGTATTTTCTTTCTATTCTCTACATGATCCTTTCTTGCCTTAGCTGCTTCCTTTTGTTTCTTATCAGCATCAATTCGAGCTGCAATCATTTCATCACTAGTTACCATTAACTTGCCTGCTAGCACCTCGGGAAGATTGGATCTTCTAGCAACAATTGGTTGATGGTTGGCTTGCTTTTCTGCTGCTGCTGTAGGGGCAGGTTGCATATTCACAACAGTAGGAGATGGCTGCATGTTCCCAACAAGGGCGGTGGTTGGAGAATAGGTGTAATAGGGGGTGGCATGGACACATAATTAGCCATATCCCTGTTTTTCTAAAGCCTGCAACAATATTAGAAGTGGTCAATGCTTCTCGCAAGGATGTGGACATAATAGTAGCCATGTCTTCTTTGCTAGGCTCCCCAAAATGTTGACCCCTCATGTAATGGCTCCTATTCCTTTTGAATCTAGTTTTGAAGGGAGAGAAACATGACACGTCTAGAGGCTGCAATCTGTGGGAAGTGTGTGGAGGTAATTTTAGAATGTGTAAGCCTATGGTTTTGGCATGTTGAATGGCAGCCAAGCTCACATGGGATCCATGGCCATCACAAATTAGAAGATGTGGATTATCAGGAGATATGCCACCAGGGACATTGGTTTGGAAGTGTGCAAGCCAGCCATCAAACAATTCATTTGTAATCCATGCCTTTTTCTGGAAGGCCATAGCAGCTCCAGGTTCACATCCCAACATCAGATTTCTATCCCTCATCCTGGCACCTTTAAAGACATACAAATTAGGCAACACATAACTTGCAGCAGATACACATGTGAGAACAATTCACCACTCTCTATTCTTTGGTATAGTTTGGGCAACATTTCTTGCTCCTCTCTTTGCCAAGATTCTCATAGATGATCTGCTGCCAGCCTGAATTCCTGTCTCATCACAGTTCCAGATCTTTGGAGATGTGAACTTAAATTCTGCTAGCAGTTTTTCTAATGCACAATAAAATGCCTCCAGGTTATTGGAATTTATGGCTTTAACTCGTTGAATTTCTACACATTGGGCAGACCTAAGACTCAGCTGTGGATGCCTATTTTTGAAGCCTCTCCACCATCCTTTACCTGGCAAGCCATCTTTAAAACCAGTGTTCCTGTTGATGGCCATCTCACTTACCCTTTCCCTCAGCAGCTCCAATGTAACTCCTCTTCCTTCATCACACATTTGCACACACCAAGAGACAAGTTCTGCCTCCTCATCTTTTGTTAAACATCTCGGAACAGATCCAAACTTCTCCTCGGTTATGCCATTAATCCAATTCCTAAGAGTTGTCTTAGGAATGCCAAAATGCAAGGAAGCCTTTCTTAATGACATGAGGCCATCATCTACAGCATCAATGGCTTTCTCCATTTGTTCACGAGTCCAAGAACCTCTACTCATAACTCTAACCCTCTGGGATCCTGGATTTAACACTGGAAGCTGGTCATGAATCAATCTCTTAGTCCTTGGCTTCGAGGCCTGGTGTGCAGGAGGATCTCTCACAACTCTACCACTCTTTAATTGCATGGCAGCAGGCTGAGAATTCCCTAACCCCCTCTCTTAAAAACTTAATGCAAGCAAATAAAAGTAGTAAGAGAGACAAGCACTAAGAATGAAGCAAAAAATAGAGCTCTGATTATGCTCATCCGATTTTTGGCAGCATCTTTTATACCCTGCAGAAGTGCAAATGGGGGTTAGTTTCCATCTACAAGCTGCTTGCCAATAGGGCAGACCCTTACCTAACAGATCAATGGTCTTGGATGCAAGGAGGCATGATCTTGAGGCCAAGATTTGCTAACCTCCATCTGCATGCAGATTTGAGTTAGTTATAGGAAATTTGTAGGCTGCCAGAATGAAGGATAGGATTAACAAGGACGAAATCTTTACCTTTGCATTCAAAATTCAAAGCCAGCAGCGTCATAGCTAGAAATCTCGCGCCCTGGGCCTTGATTCAAGCTCTTGGCGCCATATTTAGCCGCCCAAACTAGACCCTAAACCATGTCTAAGGATCAGCCTTCACAAATATTTCTACTTCCCTTCTCTTGCCACCAAGAGCCGGAATCGTGCCATAACCGTCTCCTCTGGTGCTGTCCTGGTCCAAGCATGTGCATGCATGGTGTGAAATGGAGCCATCTCCACTCTGTCGCCATCGCCACAGCCCTCGGCATAGCTTCGTCTCTGTGAGCTAGCTGGTCCATTAGGGTTAGGGTTTCGTCAAAGTCTTTACCACGATTGAGCTTTCTTATTTTTATTAAAGTCTAATGGCTTAAAAAAGTGTTCTCATTTTGGGGGGTGGTCCGGACCATTGAACGTCAATGGTCCAAAGACCATGACCTCCCCTTAAAAGCAACCCAGGAAGGGATATAGGGCGAATAGCAGTAACAATTCTTACCGGAGTTTCGTTCATGGTTCTCCTTGCTGTGGTTATTGCCTTTCTTCTGTAAGTCCAGAGCAGACAGAAAATGGATCAACAAGGACCTGCTAGATCAAACTGACTTATTCAGCCCTGAAAGAACTAGCGTGTGCCCTTGTGAGAGATCCAACATCAACTGGCCTACCTATGCTTCCTTCTTTCCTTTAACCAAAAATACTGCCAGTGGCACTATTCACAGGCATGGCAACATCACATGCACTTTGTTTTTGTCCTAGCCTAAGATTAAATGGTTCTAGCTTCAATGGTTCTACCAGCTGCCAATTGTTGGTGCATATTATTGTGCAATCTGACATTTCCCAAACTTGTATGACTGGATCTATTCTAGTGAGTCCCAAGGAGCTTAATGACACTCTACCGAGTCGAATCTCTGGTACTACTTTCTAACCTTCTCTTGGTTCTCCTTCCAACCTTTTTTTTCTTTTCTTCTTAACATCTTAACTCCAAATGGATCTATGATGCCCTCCATGCCTTCAAGAAGTCATCTAGTGAATATACTAGGATGGAGAACATGCATCTGCTCTGGTCTACTATGGTTGCCCAATTTGTAAGAAATCCAAATAGCACTTACCAAGATTATTGGCATGCAGTCGAAAATAAAGTTACATAACTATGGCATCAAGGACACAAAGAATTGCATCAAGGACGCAAAGAATGGCTTTAGGCATGGACATTAATTGGACAACGTACTTGGACCAGTGTGGTGCACGACGAAAAGCAATCGAGGACGAGGATTTGTCCGACAAAAAGCAGTAGAGGACGAGGATTTGTCCGACACAGAACTGAGGCAGCATCTTCACCAAAGAAGCGTAAAGTAGACAAAAAAGAAAGAACCAAACCTCAGTCCAGTAAAGCAAAAGTATGAAACCATAAGGAGGAAATCTTTAAGGAAAGGCTGCAGTTTTTCTTGTTTTCAATTTCTTTCCCATTTGGTTGTATGTGGAAGCTCTTATGAATATGGTGTCAGTTCATTTGCGTCTACTAAACAATTTTCAAATTTCTAGGGTAATCTCAAATTTGAAGAATGATGCGATGGTGCTTGCAAAATTTGTGTTGAACTTTGTTGTTTATCTTCAGAATCCAAAGTTATCTGTAGCTATTTGTAAAGTGAACATTCCATAGAATTGCCTTAAAAAGAGACTTCCACTTCTCTGAAGACTGGTTGTCTATGGCATATGATAATTCCCTTCTGTAGAATGGTGCAATGGTGTATGTAAAATTTGTAACATCCTCTGAAACTTCGTTATTTACCTTCAGAAGCCAAAGTTCAATATACTTGCCAAACGATTTAATAGAGGCTGGTTGTACAGTGACAGAATTGCCCATGGGGACCTGTTGCCCATTTGGGTACCTTCTAGAATGACTACCTTAAAGGGGAACTTCCACTTTTATGAAGACCAGTTGCCTATGTGGTTTATGACAGTGGAATTCTCATAGAATTACTTGAAGTTGTCTAGGTAATCTTGCTTCAGTACCAAATTATTCAAAAATTGGTATCAATGTCATAGATACCTTTGATGAACGTGTTGTCTGGTTCCAACATCGGATTATATATTAAAAAGTTATAAAATGATATGCACTAATCTTTGAATTGAATGGCCAGACTTTTGACTTTATATAGTGTTATTATGACAGGGCATATATTTACATATCCTTCTTTTATTACAGTTTCTAAAATCCCTTTTGAGCCACAGACTACTGCTGTCCTAGAGGATTCACTAGGTTGGATCTATTTATAACATATGCACTGTACAGTCCTCCATGTCTTAAAGAAAATTATGCAGTTTTACGAAATATGGTATCCATTGCTACGTATCCACTTGTCTAATGGTTCGGCAAATCTTAGATAAACTGGTATGAGTATAGTCCTATCTGGCCTAAACCAGTTGATTTGAATCATATCATGGAAACGACTATGTAGTTAGCTTGCATCGCTTTGATTCTCAATTCTTTGTTTACACATTTTGGACTGCCCTAAAAGAATCTAAGTAGAATATATTGCTTCTAAAACTTCAATCCAACATGTTGTTTTGATTTCTAGGACACCTTAGGTCCAATTATTTTGCATCCCACTATAAAGAATATTGCACGAAAGTATTATTTTGCATGCTAAAATTGGAGCAAAGTGAGCACTTATTTTTCCGAAGGCAATGAAAACTACCTAGCAGCAAATAAAACACGCCATGGAGATTAGAAATTATCTTCATAAGTTAAACCGTGCCATAAAGATTAGAAATGATCTTCATATACTAAACAAGACGATGATGTGTACGGGGTTGCCCTTTGAAAGCGTGTTGCTTTATAATTGCCAAGGACCAATTGATTTCTTTCTAACAATTATAGTATAGCTTGATCCCGAGTTGCCAAGAGGGTCAACTCGGCAGGCTCGTCACAGTTGGCCGAAAAGAAGAAAACTCTGCTCTCCTCACAGATCTAGGTGATTTGGTTGATAACTGTAGATGTTGGTAGTAAAGGGGGGAAGCCAACGAGGATACCTAGAAATTATGATGTGAACTAGAAATCATAAGATGCCTTTAAAAAAAAATGTTAAATGAATATATCAAATGGGCCATAACCAACTAGAATGCAAGATATGAAAATGGTTTTGGACTAGAACAACAATCAGGATGCGACCAAAATCCAGAGATGTGACGTTCCAGCATAACATATGATCCGAATACGTATATTATACTGCCACGTCACACGTACATGTCACCACGACAAGTATTTGAGAGCCGTAAAGAGTTGCGCCTAGGGGGCAACCTCGTATGTTGCACATGTATATTAAACATATGCAATTAAAACCCCCTTGCCAAGTGGCAATACCCCATTTGATCCCTTCTAACCTAACCCTAAAAGTTCATATATAAGGAACAAAAGGGAAAATCCTAAACCTTTCCCCTTTTCGCATTTTGGCTTCCCTGAGCCATTCCAGCCAAGGCAAGGTACCATTCCGCATTATCAGGCGCTGCTGAGCCGCCTTTGCACATTAGATTCATCAGGAGCAGCTGTCTTCAGCAAGAACGAAGGCATAGACGCGATTCGGGGAGCTGGAGCAAGCCAAGGATCAGGTAACCTGCGATTCTATTGTGCAAAGCCGACTCTTAGCCCGGCAATGAGCTAGGATAGTATGCTAGATCAGTCTATCAGCCTTGTAGATCCTAAGATCACCAGCCATAACGAAAGAACCTAACCATGTATGTTTAGGTAAGATAGATTAGATCTTATTAAGTATTTCAGTTCTTGATGATGATGATGTTCCATTCTATGCTCTCCTGTGTATGTGGGAAGGGGGGTAGAGACCCTGAAACCTTCAATAGCAGATGATCGTAGATAACCTCATCAATTCCCAATTAATGCGGCCCGTGTACAAGAGCCCGCCTGGTTGTGGGTGGCGGGGCTAGACCGGTGAATAAGGGATACTTGTTGTGACGGCCCCAGCTCCTATACGATGCCCCGATCGTATACAAACTGGAGATCATCCCTCAAACCAGCATCTGCTCGCTGACATGAGGCCGTCCACCTAACATCGGGCTCTTGCTGGTGGCCAAGAACCCGACGGGGAAGAATGGACGTGTCATTCATCCCGTCTCCCTCGGGATCGATCTAGCTGCGGAATCGTAAACACACATGAGCACATGACATCAATCAACAACTAGTAATGGTGCCCAGCGTTGCTGGGCATAAGTTGGGAATCTATGTGGACAAAACCCTATTCAGCTCAGACTCCTTTTCATAAATCTAATATAATAGAAACTAATCCCAGCATTGCTGAGCTTTAAGAGGCTTTTGTGCATTCGACACCCTTCCTTTTCCCTTTGCCCTTTGCTCTATTCCGCATTTACCTTTTCCCTCATTTCCCTACACACTTTCCTGTTTCCTTTTCCCTTTTTTCTTATGTTTCCTACATATCTTCTTTTTTCCTTCCCCTTTTTTTTTTCCTTTTTTCAACCCCTTTTCCCTTCACTTCCCTTCCCTTTCCCCTTTTCCTTTTTCCCTTCCCTTTTTTTCTGACGGATTTTTTCCCTTACCTTTTCATCCTTTCTCTGCCCTTCTTATTTTTCCCTCTCTTTTTTCCCTTCCTTTTTCTTTTACTTTCCACTTTCCCTTTCCCTTTTCCCATGCCCATTTTTCGTTCTCTTTTTCCCACCTTTTCATATGCCCTTTTCCTTCCTTTACCCATCCTCTTCCTCTTTATCCCTTGCCATTTTCCACTTCTCTTTTCCAATTTCCCTCTCCCATTTTCCTCGTGCCCATTTTCCCTTGCCTTCTCCGCTTTCCGCCTTCCTTTTCCTTTTTCCTTTCCCTTCCCTTTTCATTCTTTCACCAGCCTTTCGCTTTTCCCCGTGCCTTTTTTCCCTTTCTTTTCTTCCTTCTTTTTTCTTTTCTCTTTCCCTATGCCTCTTTCCGTTCCCTTTTCTCTACCCTTTTATGTGCCCATTTTTCTCCTTTCCCCACCCTCTCCTCCTTTTCTCTTTTCCACTTTTCCCTCTCCTCTAATATTTTTCACCTTTCCTCACTCTTTCTCTCTTCCTTTTGTTCCCGTGCCCTTTTCCACTTTCCTCTTCCTCTTTTTCAATTCATTGCTCCTCACCCTTCTCCTGTTCTCCTTTTCCCTCTCCCTTTTCCTCCTTTTCTGACCCTTTCCCTCTTTTTCTTTTCTCGGCCTTTTTCTTTTTCCCTTTTCATGATGGACTTTTTCCTTTCCGTTTTCCTCCTTTCCCGATCCTTTCACTCTTTATCTTTTACCTATGCCCTTTTTACCTTTCCTTCACCCTTTCTCCCTTCCTTTCTTTTTCCCATGCCCTTCCCACATTTTTTCTCTTTCCGTTTTTCTGCCCGTTTTCCTATTTTCCCCCACCCTTTTCCTCTTCCCTTTTTCTTTTTTTCCATGTCTTTTTTTCACTTCCTTTTTTCCCTTTCTTCACCCTTTTCCTCTTCCTTTTTGTTCTCGTGCCCTTTCCCCCTTCCCTTTTCTCATTTCCCTCTTCCCTTTGTCTAATGCCATTTTTCAGGTTCCATTTCCTACTTTGCCTCTCCTTTTTTTCTTTACCTTTCACTTCCCCTTTTTTCATGCCTTTTTCCCTTCCCTTCTCCTGTCTCCCCTTTTTCCATGCCCTTTTCCTCATTTTCCCAACCTTTCACTCTTTTATTTTTTCTCGGTGCCCCTTTTCCCTTCCCTTTCCCTCTCTTTTCCTTTTCCATGCCACTTTTCCCTCCCTTTTCTTCTTTCCTCACCCTTTCCCCTTTTCTCCTTTTTTCCCATGCTCTTTTCCTTTCCTTTTCCCATGCTTTTTTTTTTTTCCTTCCTTTTCCCATTCTTGACCCTTTTCCCCCTCTTTCCCTTTCTCCTATGCCATTTCCCTTTCCCTTTTCCCCTTTACCTCTTTCCCTTTTCCTCATGCCCTTTTCTCAGGTTCCGTTCCTCCCTCCCTTTTGATTTTTTTTCTTTCCCTTTCCCTTTTCCCATTCATTTTTCTCTTCTCTTATCCCACCCTTTTCCCCTTCCCTTTTTCCCTTTTCCCCGTGCCTTTTTGCCCCTTCACGTTCTCTCTTTCCTCCTCCCTTTTCCTTTTCCTCCCCTTTTCTTTACCCTTTCCCCATAAGACATCACAATATGGTCAATGACGGTGGTAGGAAGTTGTGCGAGAAATCTCGGCCTTTAGATGCACCTAGATGATCTCGACCATTCAAATTAGGGCTTGATCCAATCCAGGAATTACGGTATAACATTATAATATAAGATAACAACCCACCTCGAAGGGTGGTTCACCATATCACAGTAGCTAACATGGGGGAATCCTACCCAGGCTCAGACTCTTGGGGAAAGACTGACGGCTTGGGTCTCCAGATAACAATGCAGACAGAATTCATGGCAAATGGATTTGGCTGGCATAGAACATGGTCGTTGGGTAGTCCACTCCATCCGCCCCTCCTATGCATACTTTGCAGATAGGCTGAAAAGTATTGGAGCCCAAGCCCTTTGCCGGGTTCATAGCCAAAGGGGCTACTCGCGGGTTGCATCTCTCCGGCTTCCGATGAGTTAAGGGGGAGATCACTCTCCTCCGGAAGGTTCATGCCAATCACAGGCTGAGCTAGAGAGCCTTTGCCAGATCGACTTGAACCCCTAGAAGGCGGCCGCATCACCCAAGAGGTCTCGAGCCCATACCCCGCCTCGCGCCGCGTGCGGCATAGGCCTAGCTCACAATGTTCCCGGCCGTCGCTCTGCATGCGGAGGGATCAAACGTGATTGGACAAGCCCTTCCTTGTCGGCCGGTCTAAGCTCCGCCACCCACTGCCCGACGGGCTCTTATGTACGAGCCGCGTGGTGGGGAATTAATGGGCTAAAACTATGATCATATAACTACTTGGGCTCGGGTCTCTACCCCCCTTCCCAATACACAAGAGTGGCGCATAGAATGTCAAAACATCATCACAACAGAACTAAAAATAACAGAATACATCTATTCTAATCTACCTAATCATACATGGTTAGGGTCCTTTGTTAGTGTCTATCATTCTTAGGCTGTAGGGGTCGCCTATAGCTAAGAATGGATGCTAAACCCACTTTTGAAAGAGGCCGATAACTTCGGATCTACCTATTGAATCAACCACCCACCCGCATCTTGGCCGACTCCCACTCCTCTGAAAGCGTCCATGCTGCTGATCTCGGGTCTGCTGATCTTGGATCGAGCTGCAACCTGGGAGATCCGACTTCTCTGCTTCCGTTCAGGCGGAAATGCATCCTCTGCTGCTCCAATCCAAGACTCAGGGGCTGAGAACTGAAAGGGTTTCCCTTTTAGAGTTTATGCCCCTTTATCTCCACGCATTTAGGGCTGGTCCCTTTTTGGTCAATGGGTCATTGCCACGTGGCAAAAAGGGATTATATTCACATGTTGCTTTAACATGTGCAATATAATGGTTCACAAGGTCGTACCCTAGGGTACTACCCTTTACGGTCGCCGTGTACATGTCCTCTGAGTCGACATGTACTAGTGACGTGTCAGTATAATATACGTATTCATACCGTATGTTATGCTGGAACGTCACATTCTCCCCACCTTGAATTGATGCTGTCCGCAGCATCAGGAGTCTCCCCACCTTGGAACTTGATGCATACAATTTATTACTATTATACTTACACAATTATTAGAATTACTCTAAGGTAATATTTTTTTAAAACATTACTGTACTATTTCATTATCTAATTAACTTATCACTTCACAACTTAATCAACGCAAGGTAATTACTAACCTTACTTAATACAACATTTAAGTTTATCAAAGTTTATCAATTTCATACAAAATTTACACTTCCAAGGTACTCTTCATCCCTTGCAACACGTTATAACAAAATTTGTGTTGCAAGGTTTTGCACCTTGAAATCCTGCATTAATTTTACAATATCTATAATTACATACTTACTATCTCACACAAGATTTAAGCGATCAGTTTAAATGGTAGAAATCATAACTACTCTAGAACTATCTATACAAGTGCTCGTGATGCGACTCCCCGCCAGTTCTTCGTTCTCATTGGCCTCCTGGATTCACACCACGCTAGAATATTAATGTAAAGTTGGTTATAATATTTATGAATTAACATTATCATAGTATCGGATACATTACTTCCGACAGTACAATTATATTTACTCTAAGCTTTGCAATATTTAAGGACTTTTAGATCGCGATTATTTTAACAATAGCCCTGGTTTAGACTTATTGTTACATAGACAAGGTTTTAATTATCATACACAAGAATTAGATGTGCTTCTTATTCTCTTCCTTGGGTCCTGCATTACCCTTGGAAGTATATCCCTAAGATGCACTTAAGTATATCTGAATTCTATTTTCTATTTATATTTATAAGGACCCGAGGTCATATAGCTATCCTTGGAAGGAATTGCATCCTTGCGAAGGATTAATTAACATGCTACCTCACATTACCGTTGTTATTTAACTTATTTCCCTATGATACATATATGTACAACAATTTCTATCCAGTTATTAGGATCTATATTTAACTTATCTATAAGACACATTAAAGCTTATAATGCATGCGCATATCTTACCTAAGGCTAGAACGCATCCACCCATTGAGCCAGCGTCGAGTAATTTTGGAGATGACTTGGTCGTTGCATTGCTCCCATAGTTTTGCTCCACTTCATTGGTGTAGTTAGCTACTACGTCAGTCTCGCACGCTGAAGGCCTCCTGAGCACTAAGGTATCTATCTATCTTACGCTCTATTCGCTTCGGCCATTGCCGGAGTGAACTCTATTCTACGGGTCGGTCAATTCGATGCAAGTACGTTCAATAAAAAAAAATTGAGCCCTCCCACTTTCTTCGAAAAGAAAATGGTCCTGCACCGCTTCAATGACGTTGTACACAACGTCATATCTATTCTCCCCTTAAGAGGTTATACGCTTCTTACTTAGCGCATTACTTTACTAGCCTTAGCTAACATATATAACCATCTAAGATGGATGCACATATTATGTTATCATTTATTTCAATATAGTTATGGGTTACCTACTTGGTTGGAACGATTCTAAACCACAAGGTTTTGTCATGACGACAATTCCTTTTGTCTCAAAAGACTATTTGATTACTATAATTCTTATTTTAGATGTACCTTACATGTATTATTCTTTTATATTCTAGAGATTCCCCCTTTCTTAGTTATTTAAACTCTTGGAAAATTCCTACCAATCGAATTGATGCCATCGTAACAAGTTGGCCGGACTTGTTAGATTACTTCTTTTCTTTCGGTTGGATTATTCTTTTGGAGGTGCTAGATTTATACATGGTCAACAATTATACTAGTAATGATTCCTTCTTAGCGAGGAGATCAATCTCACCAAGTGGTTTCAATACGTTGGATGACTGTTAACAATCGTGTATAATTTTAGTCACTCCTATGCATTTCCTTCCCAATCCTTGACGCTTAGCTCAATATTGGGGCAATCCTTTCAGCGAGAATATCCGGCAATGCCTTCTAATCCCAATATGGATGTTGCCGTCCGTACATTTAATCTACTAGGCCCCATGGCCTTAGATCCCTGAGCTTGCTAGAAGCTCATCCACTCGTTGGGTACTTGAAGTAGCAAGGTACGTTCTTCCGAGTCGCTCGATACTTCAGTCTCCTTGACGGCGGCTCCCCTTTGATGTAGAGGTTGACTTTGTTCGTTAGAAGCCTCTCATTGCTGGTGGCTTGATGGTGTAGTTGATCACTTGAAATCTTCCATGCCGTTTTTCAAAAGCCTGAAGGTGGCGTCGTTGAAAAAGATCTTTCATCTTGAACTTTTTGTCTTGGCAGCTAAAGGACGACTCTGTATCCGATATTGTTTCTTCGACTCCATCGACGTCTCATACGTCGAGTCCCCTTGTTGCCTGAAGAGTGTTGAGGATGTTGATTGCTTCACCTCTGCAAATTGCCTGACATCTCTTCCTTTGATTTGTTACGCTATGGGAGGGAAGGAATAACAAGGGAACTATATATGCAAAGCATATAGCTTACATAATTACAATTACTACTAGAGCTATTAAGTCCCCCTTGTGCCTCCCTTCGAGTTGCACACCTACTCCTTGGTAGTGTCATCGGTGTTCCTCCCGGTGCAATGGTGTTGACGATCTATATCCTCCTATTTGTGCGTCATTTCGTGACTCGGGGGTAACTTGTTGATATACTTGGGCCCTCCGATGTTTGTCGGCTATGGCACAACACGCTTTGCATCACATTCTAACTAAAGGTGTGCTGGTCGTTGATGCTTCGACATTTCAGTCTGCTTCCTGATCCTGTTCTCGGGCGGTGATTGTTCCCCCCTTCATGATACTTGAAGCTATTTGGAGGCGTCTCTTGAGGCTGTGCGTGCTTCCTTTGGCTATACTCCTCTGGAGTTGTTCTCTTCTGCAGTTGTTCTTTGAATCGTCCATCCTTGGGTTCATCAAGTTGCATGCAAGTCCGCGTACAAGTTATCGGCTCGCCTCGCCTCACCTAATTGCTTCTCCATCGAGCTTCCAATCTTCCTTGTTTGATCCCCTCGGTCACATGGCTTGGACATTGTCACGTTCCTCGGTGCTATGCCGTCTTCTTGTCTTGAAGTACCCTCCGGTGGTTTTGATTGTGCCCATCAGTTTTGATCCTCCTGTTGCCTCTAGGGAGATCGTGGAAGAAGTCGGTTTCTAGCACTTCTCCAGCTTTCAGTTCCTGGCCTTTGTCTCTCTATGCTCTACATCATAGCTCTCCTCCCTGATGGCTCCGTTGTCGGGATGATGGATCCTTATATCTGCGCAGCTTGACCCTTGAGTTGAAGAGGTACCTTCTTTAGATATACTCTTGTCGTTAAGGTGTCGAATGCTTCTACCTTGGGCGTTGAGGTCCCTCATGTCGGAGATGCGATCGGCTTCTTCTTTTCTAATTGCCGGTGGAAGTACCTGACGAAGCCGTCACCTAGTTGTTGGAGGCATATCTCCTCGTCGTGGTGCCTTTCGTAAGTGCGTCTCCATCTAATACGCGTGTCATAGTGCATCACCCTATATTACCACAAGGTGGAATTATGGTCGTCGAGATGTGCCTTCTTAGTTGGCTTGTTGATGTCGGGTCGTTCCTCCTTCTATTGTTGAGGCCACTCGTGTCATAAGTTCGTCAAGTGTTGCCGCTGCCACAAGAGGTAGTGTTGCGCCCTGATGATGTCCTGATGCAGTGCTGATGATCTTGACATGACCGGTGTTGTCTCTTGTTCTGACATTGGGTGGACGAGCGGTCTTCTACTTGAGGGCACTTCCGGAAGTGTTTGGAGTCGAAGTTTGCTTGGCCTCTGATCGTTTCTCCCTCGTACTTGCTCTTCCATTTTGATCTTGGGCTATACTTGTGCTTCCTTGCTTCCTCATTTGGTAGTCGAAGTGAAGGAGCTTCCTGATCTAAGCGCTAAATCCGTGAAACATGACTCTAAACTCATGTTTCTCCACTATATCTGTGAGCACCCGAGATATACAATAGACATATACGCATTTACATTGGGATTTTAATTCATCCACTTTTTCAAAACAACTACGAAGATCTACTTAAATGTTTATAATAATAATAATAATAATAATGGGTTTTAACGTCCACGGGAAGCCGGAGCTTATGGGACAATTTACAACACACCCAGATGGGTCCTGCCCCCACCACTGTACATGGCTGAAGTGGGTCCTTCCCCCACCAACTTTACAATGCATAGTCACTTTCACAACGAGGCGTTTATACTCCTTTAGGGTTTCCCCTCCTCCTATCGCGTTTGATCCTTCGGTTTTGCTGCATCTTCTTCGTTCTGGTTGACTCCGAGATTCCTTGAGATGCTGCTACTATTGTTGAGCTTCCTGATCCGAGCTCGTCACCCCAAGTTGCGAAGAGTGTTCGTCGATGTGATCCCTTGAAAAGGAGGCTCCTTAATGTGTATGTCCGTCGTAAGGAATGCGGTGACAGCTCAACGTCCGTATACGCAGTGTGTCGTTGCAAGGTTGCCGATGTGCGGTGCCATTGATCGGTTGATCACCTGGCTGTTGCAGTCAGGCGTTCTTGAATGTCTTCGAAGCTCTGAGATCGTGGTCGGTAGGCAGGTATTGTCATTCCTCCGTAGGTTGAATTTCTGAGTGCGCCCCTGTTGATTGGGCTTTGCTTCATTCCAGGTGCCTCTCCTGTGCTTGGAAGTGTGGTCATCTCCATTGCACCTACCCTAGCTCCTTCTGGTTGCCTTTGCGTGATTTGTACCTGCTGGCTAGGTCGTCTCCTCCGTCCTTTGGGTCCTATCCATTCGAGTCTCGCACTCTTTGGCTGACGTAGTAAAGTCGTCCTTCCTTTGGTTTCTATACGCTCCTGTGTCGCCATGACTTCTCTCCTCGATGAAAGATTATGCCCTCTGACCTTAGCTCGTGATGCCAACGTGGCATCGATGTCTAACGTCTTCCTGCACCTGTATTTTGCTGCCTTGCATTCTTCCATTTGAAACTCATGTGCGTCGAGTTGGTGAAGGCGTCGAGATCCTCTTTCTGACGTGACCTCGTGGACGTGGTAGCCGGGAGGTTGACATCTATAAAATTCTTGATGCCGTTGGTTACCAAATATTCTTCCCATTTGATGAAGATTGATGATAGGCCGGTGGTGTCCTGTTCTACTCGTTTGTCAGTTGAGGTGTTTGTCGTTGTGCTTCCCTCTCTTGGGTCTGCCTTTTCGGTCTCCTCTCCTTATCTGTCTGTACATCGGCTGGGACCTTGATGTCTTCAAGAAGTTGCGCCTCTAGCTCTTACGTGGCTCGCCGGCCTGTTCGAAAAGCAACGCCAGATATTCTAGAGTCTAAGGGTCCACTTGAAGGGCTCTCCTACAACATTTTGGGCTCTATAAGCAAGCAAGATGGCTCGAGCAAAGACATTATGGAGACATATCTATAATCTCCAAGTCTATGGACATTAGGACGTGTGGTATGGCATGAAATGAGGGTTGTTTTGCAAAACCTCCATGATGTTTGAGGCATACTCTAAGGTCCCAGCAAAGTTGGTTTGGGGGAGTCCAATCTCTACACATGGAGTGACTTGGGCAGCTCTAGACTCTAGCTCCTTTCTAGGTATCCTGGCAATAGGGAGTGTCAATGTGGCGGCTGTATAGGTCAAACTCTATTAGAAGGACACAAAATTAAGTCAAGGTTTATGCCCTTTGGCATGAGCAGAGGTGATGTACCAACAGTTGGACTTGGGTTGCTATGCTGAGGTCTAGATGACTATAACAAAGGGGTGTTCTTGGGCACTTCTATCTAGGATTAAGGCATCAGCTTTGAGCCGAGAGCAATACTTGTGAGGTACTAATGGGGTATGCTTCTATTTACAAACAAACCACAGTTTGGAAAAACAATTCAAGGGTTTGAGCAATTTTGGTCATTTTGAGCTGGGATTCTAGGCTGTTTAACGGTCCTATTGCAACAAATTTCAGGCGATTTGGAGCTCTGTAGCTCAAGTTATGGGGTTTGAAAAATCGGACCCCTCTAAGCGTGCGCGAGAGTACAGTTAGGTTGGGAACTAAGTGGCCTCTGGCGCACCCTTGGAGGTGTTGGTCTTTTTATGTCTAATGGATGCCAAAAACAAGTTTAAAGACGTGAATTCCTACTTATTTTCTTCTGAATTGCTAGTTTCTTTGCTTATTTACTTCCTTTGGGGCAGGTAAGTGGCTGATCAAGGGTCCAGTTAGCTGGACCCCTCTAAGCGTGCGCGAGGAGGGTGTTAGGTCCAGACCTAACTATGCCCTGGCGCACCCTTAGAGGTGTTGGCCTCCTTTTACCCAAATTTTCACGTTTGCTCCTTAACTACTACTATACTTAATCCAATGCATGTTTTAAACAACTATATATCCTTATTATTCAAAATTTTCACACTTTACATATAAGCCAGCAGCTTCTGTTCTATTTATCTGCCCTCTTGATGTATTTGGCCAGTCTCATGTCCTTCGGTGGAGCGTGTATGCCAATGAGTCTTCAAAGTGTTGCACGACCTCCATCTCTGCCTTGCTTATTTTCTTGGTTTGTTGATGAAATCCTCCATATCTCGAATCAAAGCTAGGTCTTCTTCAACTAGTTTCCTTCAAACCCCTCCAAGAGTGCGCGAGAAGGGTGTTAGGTCCGGACCTAACTATGCCCTGGCGCACCCTTAGAGGTGTTGCCCTTTCTGTTCTAAACTTTTCCAATTTACACATATTAACATGCGTTTCCCACTAATTTAAGCATTCTAAGTAAGATTCTACCATCACTTTTATACTTTGAGTAAGTTTTGAGCAATTTCCAAAGTCACTTTTAGGGGACCCCTCCAAGAGTGCGCGAGGAGGGTGTTAGGTCATGACCTAACTATGCTCTGGCGCACCCTTAGAGGTGTTGCTCCAAATTTAATTTTTACTTACTACTTTTCTGTGTTTTAGCATACAAATTTAGCTAATTCGAGCTTTTTTTTTTTTTTTTTTTTTTTTAAATAGGATTTCATCTTTTCTTTTACAATTTAGGGTTCCTAAGGCCGAATTCTGGGGTTTATATGGGGTGACCCCTCTAAGTGTGCGCGGGAGATCAATTAGGTCTGGACCTAACATGCTCCTGGCGCATCCTTGGAGGTGTCGGCCAAAAGAAGTGACTAAAATTTATTAGGCTTTCCTAGGTGACTTTCTTCTATCTATTTCGTCTTAAATATATTCTCTAATTATTCCTAATTCTAGATAATTACTAACTCTACTCCGGGGAAGAAAAAAATTTCCCACTACTCGAGGTTCACGCTTGGGCTTTTATATTCAACTGAATGTCTAGATTAGTTAATTCCTATAGGATTACGGTCAGTGCTCGATCCCGGTCTGCCAAGATCAGAGCTCTGATACCATTGTGACGGCCCCAGCTCCTATACGATGCCCCGATCGTATACAAACTGGAGATCATCCCTCAAACCAGCATCTGCTCGCTGACATGAGGCCGTCCACCTAACATCGGGCTCTTGCTGGTGGCCAAGAACCCGACGGGGAAGAATGGGCGTGTCATTCATCCCGTCTCCCTCGGGATCGATCTAGCTGCGGAAGTGTAAACACACATGAGCACATGACATCAATCAACAATAACAACCCACCTCGAAGGGTGGTCCACCATATCACAGTAGCTGCAACAACACATCAGTACATCAACATAACATGGGGGAATCCTACCCAGGCTCAGACTCTTGGCTAAAGACTGACGGCTTGGGTCTCCGGATAACAATGCAGACAGAATTCATGGCAAATGGATTTGGCTGGCATAGAACATGGTCGTTGGGTAGTCCACTCCATCCGCCCCTCTTGTGCATACTTTGCAGATAGGCTGAAAAGTATTGGAGCCTGACCGTAGCCTGGTTCATAGCCAAAGGGGCTACTACTGGGTTGCATCTCCCCAGCTCCCGATGAGGCAGGAGGAGATCACTCTCCTCCAGAAGGTTCATGCCAATCACAGGCGAGCTAGAGAGCCACTTCTCGTATACGACTAGAACCCCTAGAAGGCGACGCATCACCCAAGAGGTGTCGAGCCCATACCCTGCCCGCACGCAGTGCCAGGGTATTAGGCCTAGCTCACAATGTTCCCCGGCCGTCGCTACGCACCAGAGGGATCAACTGTGATCAGACAAGCCCTTCCTTGTCAGCCGGTCTAGCTCCGCCACCCACAGCCAGGCGGGCTCTTATGCACAGGCCGCATTAATTGGAAATTAATGGGCTAAAACTATGATCATACAACTACTTGGGCTCTGGGTCTCTACCCCCCTTCCCAATACACAAGAGTGGCGCATAGAATGTCAAAACATCATCACAACAGAACTGAAAATAACAGAATACATCTATTCTAATCTACCTAATCATACATGGTTAGGTTCCTTTGTTAGTGTCTATCATTCTTAGGCTGTAGGGGTCGCCTATAGCTAAGAATGGATGCTAAACCTACTGAAAGAGGCCTGATAACTCGGATCTACCTATTGAATCAACCACCCACCCGCATCTTGGCCGACTCCCACTCCTCTGAAAGCGTCCATGCTGCTGATCTCGGGTCTGCTGATCTTGGATCGAGCTGCAACCTGGGAGATCCGACTTCTCTGCTTCCGTTCAGGCGGAAATGCATCCTCTCGGCCGCTCCAATCCGGAGACTCGTGGGTGAGAACCGAAGGGTTTCCCTTTTTAGGGTTTATGCCCCTTTATCTCCACGCATTTAGGGCTGGTCCTTTTTGGTCAATGGGTCATTGCCACGCGGCAAAAGGGATTATATTCACATGTTGCTTTAACATGTGCAATATAATGGTTCACAAGGTCGCACCCTGTGGGTACTACCCTTTTATTTGCCGCCGTACATGTCCTTCGAGTCGACATGTACTAGTGACGGTCGCGATAATATAACGATTCATACCGTATGTTAGGCCGAACGCCACACTTGTCCCATCACCGGATCACCGATCCCTCCGTGTGTAAAGCCTACCCGGAATCTAAGCCGGCTAGGCTTAATGGTTTGCCACCACGCGGTGGGCAAGGCATGAGCTCGATACCTCTTGGGTGATCGCCACCTTCAATGAGGTTCAAGTCAATCTGGGCAAAGGGCCCTCTAGTCGCCTGCGGATGGGCATGCATGCCTCAAGGGGAGGAGACTCTCCTCGCCTCGCCGGGGACTGGGGAGATGCAACCCAGCAGTAGCCCTTTGGCTACGCACCCGGCAGGCTATGGTTCAGTCTCAAGACTCTTCAATCTACTCTGCAAAGTGTGCACGGGAGGGGCGGATGGGGTGGACTACCCAATACCCATGTTTCTATGCCAGCCCAATCCATTCTTATGAATTCCGTCTACAATGACTTCTGGAGGCCCAAGCCGTCAGTCCATACACTGGAGTCCGAACCATCGGGTAGGATCCCCCATGTGATGATGATGTTATTGATGTATTATTACATGTATGTTATGGTGTAGTCACCCTTCGAGGTGACTCTGTTGCTATATTGATGTCATGTGCTTATGTTTAATCATGCTTCTGCAGCTAGGATGGTCCCGAGGGAAGACGGGGCAAATGACCCATCCATTCTTCCTCATCGATCCATTGTTAAGGATTGGTGTCAGGTGAATGGCCCCTGTTAGTTTGGCTGCCAGGGGGGTGAACTCCGCCTTCTGATACGATGGGAGCATCGTAGGAGAAGTAGGGGATGTCATAGTGGTATCAGAGCATGATCTTGGTAGACCAAGGTCGGGCACTGACCATTCCCTGTTAGAACTAACAGTAGACTTCCAGTCTTGGGAATAGCAACCCAAGCATGAACCTAGAAAATTTGAAAAAAAAAAAATTCCAATCCTTAGAGCAGCAAAGTAGAGTAATGCTAAGTTAGGAAGAATTATAGGAAAACCCTGAAAAATTATGGCCATTAGGAAGTGACACCTCACAGAGTGCGCCCTAGGCATTTCCAAAAGTTTTGAGAATGCTTCTCGCGCACTGTGTGAGTGGTTGACCCATGTTGATCTAGCTAGATGCATAATTAGAGCAATCTGATAGCGCAGAGTAGTTTAAACCTTGAATTTGAGCTAGGAATGTATGTCCTAACACTAAAAAACTGCTTATAAAACGAAAGTTTGAGTAAAAAAGGTGTGACCCCTCACAGAGTGCGCCATGGGCATTTCCAAAACTTTTGAGAATGCTTCTTGCGCACTGTGTGAGTGGTAGGTACTTTTTGCCTGAAGGAACTCAATGTATTAATCCAACAAACACTAATGCTTTACCAAATGGTATAACATGAATTTGCAGGTCCAACCCCTAAAATCCCCAGACCTATAAATAGACCTTTAGGGTTCTTCATTTTCACCTTCCTTCTCCAGCTAGCTGCTCTCCATCCAAAACGGCGATTTCTAGGCACTCGGAAGGCGATTAGCATATTTCAAAACATGGCCCGCACCAAACAAACTGCTGAATGGTTGTGCCAGACGATTACATCAGCGCCCAGGTTCTTGCAGCCCAACAGAAGGCCAGAGGCTTAAAAGCGAGCCAGGCAAGAAGAGAACCCTGACATATATCCTGATGTTGAGGAGGAGGATCAGCAGCAGCAAGATGAGCAAGAACATTCCCAAAACCCTGATGAGCAGGAAAACCCCGAAAATCAGGGCAATGGAGGAGGGGACGAGGACGAGGAGGACCAACCACTGCCAGAAGAGCTGGCACGCAAGTTAAAGAAAATGGGAAAGAGAAAAAGAGCGGCAAAGAGGAAGAGAATTGCAGAAAAGCTGGTGCGAAAAAGATTGAGGGAGGAGCGACAAAAATTGAAGGAGGACAAAGGAAAGGACCTGGAAGCATCCAAGAAACCCCGACGGAAAACAAAGTCAACACCAACCAAAGGGGTGAGCATAAGGGAGCGGGAGCCCGACAGACCGCCGTCGCCTTTCATCAGACATCGAGACGGACGAGGATGAGTCAAGGGTCCCCCGCCCAGCAGAAGGCTCGGGACCTTCAAACGTAGATAATGAGGAGGAAGAGTCCGCAGCAGCACCCCATACCCCAAGTGGCCGAAGCCGACAACTGATCCAAAGAAGGGCAAACTGGCACAGGAGTCATTTGTACCAGGGATAGGTTCTATACGTGCAGAATTATTTTTCTGGATGTATAAAGTGCAAAAATATGTATTTTTAGGTAAAAAACGTATTTTTCGTATTTTTCCCTTGCCGACTGAAAAAAAACAAGGTGCTGCGCATGGAGGGTTGCCCTCCGTGACCCGAGAGTGAAGTGGCTTAAATCATACTTCAAAGTCATGTTTTCACAATCAATCAAAATTATTACTTCAAAATAATACAATACTTGATCCTTATTTTCAACAAGAATTTCACCTTGATCCCTAAAATATTATTCTAGGTCTGGAAAGGGCCAGAGTCCTGCTTTGAGCACATATAATATTTTATTCAACTCAATGTCTCAACCTCAACCATTTAAAGTGATTAAAAGAGAAATGACAAACAAAGCTTTTTGACTTAAATATGCACATTCAAGTTAACATCATTTGGGATCAAATCGTTTGTTTGAGATGTTGCTCTATTAATGCTTTCAATTTTAAACATTGATTTTGTATTAAATAGAGACGTGAATATATTGTCGCCGTCATGGCAATGATATGGATTTAAGTTTGTGGCGTTAACAAAATAATTTGAGCAAATTGTGCTTGTCTCAATCATTATCTAAACATATATAAAGCATTCTCTTTTTTTTCCGTCCGCCTAAAAAAAAAAAATATTTTCTCCCCGTCGTCAATAAACTGAGTTTAATGTTTCTTTTGCATCCACCGCCATGTGTTCTTCGATAGGGCTTCAGAGAAAAATGTTTCTTCAGAGAAACATTCTCGCATCGATGCATTCGCGCAGCATACACTCACCGATGCAGGTTAAGATGCCGCTTAAGATGGCGCAGGGGAAACACAGAGGCTCTGTTTGCTGCTACCCTTGCACAAGTTAAGATAGCTTTGAAAATGGCGCTTCTGGCTGTAGAACTGGTTCAATGGTGAGATAAAGGTTGTCTTCAGGATGGTTCACAGATTACCTGCATGAATGAAGAAATAAACCTCTGTTGCTTCTGTGAAACAATTCTGCCTTTTGCTAGAGTAAAAAATGAAGAGTATTTGGATGCGCTTCCACAACTGCATGTGCCAAACCGTTCCCAGTGGTTGTGCTAGAAGCCATCGAATGTGGATGGGATTCAAGGAAATCACTCAAATAGATTCATGTGCAGGCGGATATTGAGTCTGTAACCCTGTTTCAGCAGGCCAAGTTATGCTGTGGAAAAAGGTCTGGTTTCGTGGTGTTCCTGGTGGATTTGCTTTGCTGATGGACCCCGTACTAGATTTACAAGGTTGAATCAATACAGAGCCCTTTGCATTACTGTAGAAGAATAAAAACATGGCCGACACTGCAAGATATAAGATGGGCCGAGGTTGAGCTGCGAAAAAAATCAGTGCGTTTTGGTGTTTGTGCACCACAATAGAAGCAGCCGAGTTGCACAGATTAAATTATTTTGCACGGAGATGGCAGGAAGATCCCCTAAAACTCTGAAGTGTCAGCATCATAAATAGCAGAGCACCAGGGTGGTGTCTCTGTTTCGCTTCTTTTGGAATATTTTGCTCTGCAACATTTGAACTTAACTCCATAAAAATAGAATGCAGACCCATCGAATTGTGTCCATCTGCGAAATCAACGAGCCTTCTGCTGAAGATCTGAAGGGCATCTCCAGCGAGAATAAACTCAAAATATGGATGAAGAGAATGAACAAAAGAAGCTGTTGCTTCAAATACGCTTGGCTCGAATCTAAAGACTGCATTGGGGCAAAATCCTTCTTTCAGTTGTTCCTTCTATCACTGCCGTTGCTGTGAGAAAATGGGCTTAGTTATTGGAAATTGATTTAACTGTTGCAGAGAAAAAACTTGGGCAATCAAGGTACTACTGCAAAGCTGCTGTTGAGGGGAAGGCAGGGATACTGCTAGTTGTTTTACAGATTTAAGTTGAGAAATGGTGGATCTCCACTGAAGGCCCCAACTACAATTTGGTCTGGCGAAGCCACAACCTGAGATGCTCAGAATAAGTTTTCTGAAATTCCTAAAAGTTTTGGGGGATTACATTCTTTACATTATCTGAATCTGTCATCCAGCCATTTAACAAGTGGCATCCCTAAATATATTCTCCATAATTGCTCTCTTGCTCTCTTCAGATGCGTAATCTCTCCCACGATTCTGATCGGACTAGCTGGGTCGATTTTGGGTAGATTTTGGATGCGACAATTCTTAAAATAATGAAATACGTATTTTTCTGGCCACAAATTAAAAATACATTCAGTCCAACTACCTGCATTTATCATTAGATTTTAGATTTTGAAAGACATGATCACAAATCTTAAAAATTTGCCAGCAATCATTGCGGCAGTTGGATATATGGGCAAACAAGCTGTATCACCATAAACATCATTATCCAGAATAAGAAACGTGTATGGTTAAGAATAAGAAACGTGTATGGTTAAGGTTTGAACAGTAGATAAGAATAAAGAAACGTGTATGGTTAAGGACAAGCAACGTGTTTGAATGTGATAAGAATTTAAAATGAATAAATAGAGCATGGGTTGATACTTACGTTCATCCAGCATCCAGGTATTGAGCGGCTGCCGTTTGCGCTACACAGGTATTGCCCTTACCCTTTCTACTTTTTTGGTCCTCGCATTTCTTCTTTAGGTATTGCCCTTTTTACTTTTTTGGTATCGCATTTCTTCTTTTCTCGTTGTTGTGTATCTTTCTATTTTTCGATGTACCCTTCTTTTTAGTTTAAAGTCCCCCACGTACGTTGAAATTGTTAGTATGAAAAAGTGCAATTATTATTTTGTAGTTTAAAGGGTCCATTGCTACCTCGAAATGAAGATATTTACTAAAGACCTTATAATAGAAAAAATGTGTAAAAATGTCCATCTTTTAAGCCATTGGCCCCTTCGCATCTTTAATGGGAAATGATGATAGACATGAAGGTTACCCCTTCTTTTTTCAACCATTGCACACTTAATGTGAGTTATGAAAAGTATTTTTCAACCATTGCACACTTAATGTGAGTTATGAAAAGTATAGATAAATAAAATTGTATATATACTAGGCTCGAAAAAATCCTTCCAAACCACAAAAATGATAAAGACGTGTGTGCCAGGATAATAAATCCTTTGAAATATATTTCTGCCATTATTGGTTGCTTGACTAATGGGTAGACAACTAAAGATGCTATTCATCCTCAACCTCAATCTTTGGACCCATAAGCTTATGTAGCATGTTAAGGCGAGGCACATTGATGTGCATGCCCAGATGCCACGTTTATCACTGGGTCTTCTTGGTCTGGTGATAAATGTGTATCATCAAAGGATTGATCATTCTAGCATCTATCTATATTCATGATGTTAGTCTCCCATAAGCCTTTAGGTATAAATTATTGTTCTAGGTACAGGCCTGCCCTCTTGAAGTCTTATCGATAGGCTTATATGCCCGCACAATAGTTGGTTTCCCAAGCCCGAAGTGCATTGCCTATGAACATTGAACTTGCAAGATAAATGAATATTGATATTCTAAACCAAGAACTATGGTAGAAGCACCATTTTTCATTCGTCTTAGTTCAACCAACCAAAATATTAATGGATAGTACAAATGACTGGATCAATAAAAAAAAAGGGAATGCTATATGAATTACTAGAGATTGTTCAAAAACAGCCAGGGACAAACAAGGCGACATGAAGAGAAGATTTAGTTGGATAATATTGCCTTTGAGCACCACTTAAGAAGGTCAAATCGACCACTGATAATAAACATCACCAACCAACAGTCTCAACAGGAAAGGAAGTGAGTGCCATGAGTCTTAGAGCCAACAGTCTCAACAGGAAAGGAAGTGAGTGCCATGAGTCTTAAAGAAATGGCCATGCTTTACTTTAGTCCTTAGGAACTCCATAGTACATAACAATATCCTAGGTAAAATAAATCAAATCAATTCTTCAATGTCAACTATGAGCGATTTAAACTACGACTTTATTCTGCCATTAATACAGTTGCCATCTAAGGGGCAATAGTATTTGCAAATCCATTCTTTTGCATTGCAACTAAGTAAAATAGATTATTACCTTATTTTGTGACTAATATGCTTACTGTTTTTGAACGATATCTCTATGATAGTTGAATTAGTGCATTTTTAATTTGGAAGGTATCGTGTTTCTTTAGTGAGGTGTGCCCAGTAAATTCGCCAGAGAAAGATGATGTCTATCAATTGAGACAAAGATAGAGGACAATGTGGGACTACGAGAGGATGAAACGTGGACAAGAAAATAAAACCAAGTAAGTTCTTATTCCGCGTCGACATTTAATTTTAGACATGGTTCAACATTTGTTAAAGTGCTATATTTAAGTAAAACATTACGCTTAGATTAAAATTCATGGGGGATAATAAAAGTTCTGAACGAGGAAAATCATACCAGCAATGGTATGCAAATTTATCTGAGGAAAAAAGAGAGAGGATTCGAGAAAGAAAGAAAGAGCGTCACAATAACTTAGCTGAGGTTGAAAGACAGAGAAGACGGCAAAAGGACAGAGAGCGCTATGCAAATTTAACGGAGGATGAAAGAGAGAGAGCACGACAAAGAAAAAGAGAGCGCTATGCCAATCTACATGACAAGGAAAGTGAGATGAGAAACGGAAACAAGGATTCTTTACGACAAGAGCAAGCACGAATATCTATAATGGGCGTAGTTGATGCGGAGCCATATCAAGTGGCAGAATCATTGGAATCTCAAGAAAGTGATAATTGTGCTAGAGTAATAGATGCAAATGCCACACCATAGAAATGTAGACACTGCACCTAGATATCTAGATGAAGTTGATGATTTGGTTACGATCAGAAGAAAGAGATCCTCGAGAGTGTTTGAACTAGGTCCGAGAGTAGCCTCTTTAAGGGATTCCCAAAGTCATGCGCATCAACAAGAGGATATTATTATTGATTCAAGAATGAATGCTTCGACTTATTGGCAAGCTCAAGCGCATCACATGAATTTGGCAATGCGTCGCACTTATGTGATGTGTGCATGGAGTAAGAGATGCACTTATTGTCAGATCCCATTGCTCAATGTCGAGCAAAATGGGTTCTGTTGCAATAAGGGAAAGTGGTTATTGCCACTACTACCCCCTTTGCCCACAACGTTAAATAACCTATACAACATGCAAGGTTTTGCTGAGCTAGCAAGGAAAGTAAACAAGCTATTTTGCTTCAGTGTGCTTGGAGTGAGTGGTGGGTTCGTAGATTTAGATTTCCCTTCGTCGGTGACTATTACTGGACGAACTTATCATCGATTGCGGCCTACTGCAGAATCAGGGCATCCAATCCATTGGTACATATATGATGAATCTGAACGATATATACAAGCTCGAGAACAAAGAGTGCCATTCCAATGGGTTGCTATTGTTAGTTCAGTTCTTAATCAGATAAACCCATTTATCCAAAACCTACGAACGATGGGGAGCATGCATTTGCCGTCAGCGTACATTACGATTCAAGGAGCAGTTGCAAGTAATACATCAGATATTTCACCCCGAATAGCTGGTTTTTGGGTTCATAATGAAGGGGAACCAACCTTCATAAACATCCTCGATCCTATGTATGAACCGTTGCAATATCCTCTCTTTTTCCCACATGGCACTGTTGGTTGGGGGCTTGGAAGTGAACACGGTCTTACCCAATTGCAGTGGTATAGATCTAGACTGTTGCACGAGGAACGTTTTCTCCAACTGGGTCGTCTATGCGGAGAATATTTAGTGGACATGTATTCTAGAGTTGAAGATGCTCGATTAAATTATTTTAGGACATCAGCATTTCGAAATAGGAGACAGCAATATGATGAGGACTATTCCGAAAGAGAGAATGATGAACAAAATGACATAGTCTTGCCATCATCTTTCTTGGGTTGTCAGAGATGGTGCGCAGTGCAAGTCGCAGATGCACTAGCTCTATCTAGATCAAAAGGTCGTCCAACATTGTTCATCACCATGACTACAAATACAGATTGGCCAGAAATACGAGTTAGACTCAGACCTGGGCAAAATGCATCTGATATTCCTATGATCGTCATTCGATGCTTTCATGGAAGATTGCAACGGTTAAAAGAGCTTCTGCATAAATTCTTCCAGTGCGTATCATATGTGATAACTGTCGTAGAATTTCAAAAACGTGGATTGCCACATGCCCATCTCGTCTTGCGTACTGAACCCGATATACCAATCGAATGCATTGATGAGATCATCTCTGCTGAGTTGCCTACAGATCCAGTCCTTCGAGGACAAGTCCAAAAATTCATGATACATAGGCACTCAGAAAGGTGTTCTCCGAATGGCAATCCATGTTGTTACAAATATCCAAAAGACATCAATCCAACAACGCATCTCGATTCTAAGGGTTACGTGCAATATAGGAGGAGGAGTATAGACGATGTATGGGTGGTTCCATACAATGCCTTCCTTCTGCATCAGTTGGATTGTCACATTATGGTGGACATTGCTTCTACAGTTCATGTATTCTCCTACCTTTATGGTTACATTTACAAAGGATTCGACAGTGCCAGTTTTCGGGTAACTCAAGAAAGGCACCCGGCTTGCATACCATCGATGTTAAACAATCAACATGAAGCGGCCATGGAATTTTCGTCGAGGAACAATGATCAAAGAGAAAATACTACAAGCCAACCATTAGAGCATACACAATTCAAGGGAGCCGCTAGACGACCTCCTAGGAATGAAATACAAGATTATCTGAAGGCACGTTATCTATCGGCGACGGAAGCAGCATGGAGAACGATGTCATATGACATAACAAATAAGTCCCCTGCTGTCAAATGTCTGCCTCTACATCTGCCACATCTTAACACGAGGTCGTTGTTAGATCGATACTTCTTGCGTCCTACAAATCATGAGTTTGATACCTTCACGTACATTCAATATTACGAACAACACACATTAACTACACATAATCCAACATTGGCAGTCGAATCTGCAGCTTATATGGAACAGAGCGGGAGGGGTTCACGAGGAACATAGTGAAAAAAAGGATAAGGCAGCCAATCGTATGCAGGATACGATTGCTATTGCCTCAAGTGGGAGAGGCATTCTACTTGAGACAAATTCTATTGCACCGCCCTGCGAGGACATGGGATGAGCTAAAAATCGTCAATGGACAACAATATGAAACATATCAACAAGCTGCGGAGGCAGAAGGGTTGCTTGCAGCACATAACGAGGCTGTTTTAGTGATGGAAGAAGCTGTTTCCCTATCATTGAGTCCCACACAGCTGCGATTTCTTTTTGCCATGCTATTGCTAGATCAAGGTCCAGCAATTGAGCTATAGAATACGTTCAAAGTACCAATGAGTGTCGACTTATTAGACGAGTACCCAAATGATGAGACAATTGCCTTTAATGAATCCCTTCATTTAATCAATAATATTCTAACACAACACAGTACCAACATCTTGGCATTTGGTCTCCAACTGCAGCCTCGTCTTGGGAGAGATGTTATGCATGAGTTGCGAAAAATTCCCGACCATGGGCGATACTTAGATGAGGTGATGCAAATGACGAGCATAATGAAAAATGATCAACAAAAAATATACAACTTCGTTCAAGAATGGCTTGAATCCTCAGAAAGAAACCAACCTTTATTTATCGATGGAAAGGCAGGCAGAGGTAAAACATTCCTACTGAATTGCATATGCCTGTCTATACGAGGCAACCAAAATATAGTGCTTCCATGTGGTACGACAGCATTAGCAGGTCTTCAGTACCCAGGAGGACGAACGGCCCACTCGTTATTCCAAATCCCCGTGGAAGAAAATAATGCAGGGCTTCATTCGATGATAGAACATGATTCTGGAGCAGCAGATCTGCTTATTGCAGCTAAGGCCATCATCTGGGATGAATTTCCAATGGCCAATAAAGCTGTCATAGAAAGCGCCCATCATTTATTGCAACGACTGTGCAGGAACAATCTTCCCTTTGGAGGCAAACATTTCATTGGATCTGGAGATTTTAGACAAGTCGCGCCTGTTGTCAAGAGAGGAGGGAGAAATGCAGCGTATAATGCATCCATAAAATCCTCCCCCCCTATGGCAAACTTTTCGTGTACTGAGACTGGAAGAACCGATACGTAACGCAGATGACCCGGAACTAATGCGTTTTGTCGATCGTATAGGAGAAAATTGGGAGGAATCTACAGTCTCACTAGATATCTTTAATACAACTACTAGCGTAGAAGATAGCGTTGAATTTTTGTATCCTTTCAAACTACTTCAAGATTCTACTTCATGCAAGAAACGAAATATTTTGTCGACAATTAATAAAAGTGTTGATAGTTTCAATGATCGCATTCTTGGTAGAGTTCCTAGTCATGACAAATCGTATTATAGTCATGACCACATCACTGAGCAGGATGAAGTCATACATGACCACCCTTATGCATCCTCAGATTTTCTTAATAGCTTCACACATTCCGGAATACCCAACCACGAGCTAAAGCTTAAGGTAGGGGCCATATGCCACATTATGAAAAGGCTGGATATGGAAAAGGGTTTGGTGAAAAATGCGAGAGTCATGATCGTGTCAATGCATGCAAAATTTGTCATGGTGAAAGTATTAGATGAGGCATCTCAGGACGATGCATGTACGTACCCGATCTCCAGGACTGACTTCTTCTATCAACCAGAGAACCGGCCCTGGACCATTCACAGACGACAATTGCCCCTCCGCTTATCCTATTCGACCACCTTCAATAGTTGCCAGGGGCTGACATTGGATCGCGTCGTCATTGACCTGCGTACCGATGTATTTGCACATGGCCAGTTATACACAGCTCTTACTCGCATGCGAAAGAGAGAGGACGCGCTCATCCTCCTCTCGCTAGAGAACACATCGAGGCGTACTAGAAATATCGTCTACAAGGAGCTGCTCTGCTGATAAGGTACTTTTTTTGAACCCTTCTTTGTGCAGGTTACACAAGAAAATATAGCAGGGTATCGTATACAAGGAGTTGAACTTCAAGTAAGGTATGCCATCTACCTTTCACAGGTGCCATGGGAAACACCCCCAAAAGCACTTCGACCGCTATTTACTAATATAAGGTATGATATCAAACCCCGCCATCCCCCTTCTTCCCACCCTCCCTTTCCTCCCTTTTGTTCCCCAACCCCCACCCCTCTCTAGCCCATATGATAGATGGCTGTTGTTTGATTATCATGAGATTCCCCTCATACATTTTCTATAAATGAAAGCGAAGGACAGAAAAAAAAAAAAAAACATATCCCATCGCGGTGGCGGTCTAGTGGTAAAGCCATTGGTTATGGGCGACCCCACCTGGGCTAATTAACCCACCGGACTACCATCGGGTGGTGCAAAAAAAAAAAAAAAAAGGGGAGTGAAGAAATTGAAAAATGTTCATCGCGGTGGCAATTTAGTGGTCAAGGGCGGCCCCCACCCAGGCTCAAAACCCACTAATTACCATCGGGTGGTATAACAAATATACACAGTAATCGGATTGCCCATCGCAGTGGCGGTCTAGTGGTCAAGCCGTTCCTTATGGGCTCAAAACCCACTGACTACCATTGGATGGTGCAAAAAATACACACCAATCGATTTGAAAATAACGAATTCAATAGTGGGAATCGCATGATCGTCAATTACAACACCCTTCTATCCTATGGGCACAATAACACATGGCAATAATGTGGGTTCAAATCCTACATGTTCTCGGTTTGATACACGTTCTGAATTTGATCCAAGAAACTACCCCAAGAGGACTGGCAAAGCGAAATGTTCGCGGCGGCCTATGACACTATGATATAATTTTACTAAGAGAAGGATAAAAGCATTAGTTATTGGCTGTGAATTACAAAGGTTTATATTTGGCCAAAGAATACATCTCTTTTGCGTTTTTGTTTACTTTTGGATATTCTATCGCTTCTACTTTTACAGGTTGTAACTGACATCGTTCTGAATTAATAGAATGTTCAACGAAGAGAAATGTTCGCGGCGGCCTTGGCCGCCGCGATAAATTTCTTGTATTATATAGACCACATGACATCAATTTATAGCTTATGCCTGCAACAACTACCTACTTGTTACCCAATAAAAGCATTTCTGCCATTAAGAATTGCAATACTCATAATTGTATGATAGATGGAAACCAAGGCTGATGTTGAGTAAAAATAAGCTTTAAGATATGAAGAAATAAAAGTAACAACGTGCCCATCTGATGCTCTGCGTTCCAGCTGCATATTAGGTCCTGCCAGTGCATAGCCTGGGATAATTCTTGCACTTTCTTTCAAAGACAGATGCTAAACTAAGAGCAAAGACTTGTTTATGTGGAAATCAGACAAGACAACATCCGTAATGCAGTCATATTAAAACAAGATCTAATACCATTTTTAAGAAAATGGCCATACATATTTACATCTTACTGAGAACATAGAAGCTGTCTGATCTAACATTGGGGAGAAGCATGGCAGGACGGAGTCTAGGAATTCTTACTATGTATTTGACATGCTGGATCTGTACACCTCAAATGGCTTTGAGAGCATCTGTCGAATGGCTTCGGTCTGCCCTACTAGTTACCCGGTTGGAACATCCGCGATCCAGAACGCACAAGACCGCCAGTTTACAGGCAACAATGGATTTGGACCAGTCACCAGCATATCTTAGGTATATTCCAGCATATACCTGGGATATGCCACAAACCCACATAAGCGAGGGTTTGCCCCCTAGGGGCAACCCAAAAACTAGAGGCCTTTTATCTGAGAATATTTCACAGATCAATGGTTCACGAACAAAAATAAAAACATCCAAACAAACATAAAAACATCCCTATTATTTGTTTTGGTGTGCGTATATCGTGAGTCCTCATCACGAAAATGCAGAGTCAAAGCATTGAGCTGGGGGGGCATTTTTGCGCCAGCCAAGCACCTAATGCGGAAAATTTTGCTTATTTTTATCTCTTTTTCTATAATTCCGATGAAGCTGAAATTTTGTATTCCAAGGCGTAATATGAATGCGTTTAAGGGAAAATATCAAAGAAATAAAAGAAAAATATTTTTCAAAAAGAAAAACAAAGAATATGGCCCCAGAAAGCACTCATTAAGCACCATATGTCGCTGACACAAAAAGTGTCCCCCATCTCCATGCTTTGACCCTGCAGATCGATCCACACCATAGGTTCGAGATTCTCGTGAGAGGGCGAGCGATATATATTTGGTCCTTTCGTGTTTCTTCTCATTCAACGTTCTTCTCACAACCCTACCCTTTTTTTTTCTCTTATTCGTGGACCATCGACTCGAGTGTCAACTATGTTATTGTTATTTATATGCACCTGGCACACGTGACAAGCCCCTCCTTGTTGTAGAGGTTGTCGCGTGGCATGCATGACCAGCGCCTCTGGAGGTTTTTCTTTTCAAGTTCTTTTAAGTTTTTCAAGTTATATATTTTCACATGGCACGCATGACCAGCCCCTCCTTGTTATAGAGGTTTATTGTCGCGTGACACGCATGACCAGCCCCTCTGAAGGTTTTTCAAAGTTCTTTCTATTATATTGATATTTCTTATTTTATGCGGTTTTTGTTATCATCGCCATTTCTTACAAGACGCATGCGCATAGCTTCACAACAAGAGCTCAAGCCATCCATATGTTGTGCTTATTAACAAAACTTATGTGTGCTTGCATTCTATTTTTAGGATTAGAAAATCCAAGAGACATATATATTTCCTCTTCGCTCAGTATCGGTCATTTGCTTCCTCGTGCATGCTTTTCAGGCAATACCTCGAAAACATTGGCGACCGTTTCTTATTAGTGTGGCGGGGTTTTTTAATTCCGATGAGAAGTTATCACCACTTTTCTCACATTTGTCTAGCCCTATCATGATATTATTATCATTTCTCTTTATATGTGGTAGTTGGACAAACTTAAGTTCCTAACCAGAACCCAAAAAATCTCAAAGCTAAAACATATGATTTTTTTAAGTTTAAAAAAATATTTATAGATGTATTAGCCTAAAGCTTGAGGGGAAACAATCATGGCTTGAGGTTAGATAGAACCGATGGTCGTAAAGCTACTCTAGAATGTGGTTACTTGGCCACATGTCTGAGCTAATCACTGGTGCTCAATTCCAAATAGAACAAAGCAAGGTAGGACAATTTAGAAAAGTTAGCTATGGCAGAACCCAGATTTTAGTAGGCAAAAAATTGCTGGTACTTTTTACATTTGAAAAAGAAAATCAACGAACCTGGAAAGAGATCTGGTATGTGATGCGATCTGCGATCTCTTTTAAGTTGTGCAAAGCCACTAATAAAAGTTCTTCTCAAATGGTTATATTACCTTTAGGCAAATAGGGTCGTCGAACCCTATACAAAGCCATCGACAAAAGCATCAACAATGCCCAAAATGTTCTTATGCATCAAGCAAATCATTTCAAAACCTTTCTGGTTATTCTGCTTCTTACTTTTAGATGTGGATCTTTTGCCTTTTATTTCTGAACCTTGCCTTGCCCTTTTTGAGGCACTAAATCATGGATTAATACAGATCATTTCCACTTCCTAAAGAGATGTTAGGTCACTAATCTAGATGCATTAAGAAGTATCTTGCATGATAATTTCTCAAGCTATTACCGAGACTCTTAAATGTGATCTCCACTTTTATATCCATGCATGACTCTTTTTGATAACAAACAAATAAACATAGGTGTTCTAACTATATCATGTAATTCCAGATGGGTGTACCACTTGCTAGTTGTTTTTGCTATAGTACCAGATGGGAGGGATGCAATCAGACGGGAGGGATGGACAACAATCACCAGTTAAGCTAACCTACTCGATCAATCTCATCTATTCTAACCTACTTGATGCAAAATCACATGCAAGCACTCGGCATCCCAGGTCAGCCTGTTGGAATGCAAGATTGGAGCTTCGGTCTGCCTTGCTAGTTAGCCAGTTCAAACATCCGCGATCCAGAATGCAGGTGAACGCAAGTTTATAGGGAATAATAGATTTGGAGCAGTTACCAGCATATCCTAGGTATATTCAGCATATACCTAGAATATGCCAAAAACCCAGATAAGTGAAGATTTGCCCCCTAGGGGCAACCCAAAAACTAAAATGGAATTTTTACGATCATCGCCCTACAACCATTTGATTGTTGGATCTAATAGCCATTGTACACAAAGGAGAAAATACTTCATGTTCTGGTGAACAATCAATACAAACTGCTTCATACACACCAGCCATAGGGTACTCAATACGCATGAATAATACAAACTTTTTTAACATCATTGCTTAGGAGCCAGATCCGTTGCATGGTCCTACTTCCATGCATAAATTACGGTCCGAAAATACATGCATTATGTACCAAGGATATCGCAATTTTTCCCAAAATTGTAGCTATGCTAAAGGTCCATATGCTAGCTGTAATATTATTTCTCAATTGAATCAACTTAACATCCAACATCATTATGCTCTAAATTTATCGGCAATATGAACATGCATGTCTTCGCAATATGCAAGCAAGCACACTGGCTAAATTGCTTAAATTTACTTGCCTATACTGCAATAATTAGCAACAATAGAGTCCAAAATTTATTTTTTATATTGTCAAAGAAAAGGGGTACCTAAATGCCTTCTAAGAAGTGCTAAGTTGTTTGGACTAGCCTCTCCTGGTAATCCATCAAACTCTTTGCAAAAATAATCCATATAGCTTTGCAATGGCACGTCCAACTAATAGTAGCTTGGCATTCATTTGCTCCCATATTGGGCCACAAAAGGAAAGACACAGAAGGTCTACTACTCAATAGGTCGCATGAAATTGCACCCACTTATTGTCTATTTATCTATAATTTGTACCACGAAACAAGATAGAATGATTCTTCAGCTCCATATAAAACTCAAAATTAACTCATCTAATCTAATATCCACAGCCAAAAAGCTATCAGCAAAGTCTTGCATAGAAGAAAGTTGTTGCTGAATGAGCTTAACCAATATCAAAACACAACTTTGCTTCGTCTCATGGTCCATTTATGTCAAATTTATACTCTTGGATGTTTACTAACCATATGGGACAAAGTATGACTCCCACAATGAAATATGATAGAAATCTGCTTAAGCTGAAAACCAAAGCTACTGTCATTGTCATCAGCAAGCAGGAAACTAGCAAGTCGATCTTTCTCTAATGCAGTGTGAAACCAGAGGGAAGAGAAGGAAGAACTCCAATCAAAATAACTCAATTGCAAAAACTAAGAGTCGAGATAGCAGTCTAGAAGCAACCAAGATAGATGCTACAATAGATGAATGCAATGAGATATGCCTTAACAAAACACGTCAGGTTAAAAATAAAATGGGACACAAATTTCAAGGAAACATCCTCAACGGTAAATAAGAATGCACTATCCAGAACAGTGATAAGAGCATCAATCAGGACAAGAGCATTGCTTTCTAGCATGGTATTGAGAGCAGGTGCCCATACACTTGCCACTGTGGAAACAACACACACATACTATGATATTGCAACCGAGTCTTGCATCACTGTCCACAAATCACACTTCACAATATGGGCATTCATTATCATTGCTCCTAGAAATGATGGATTGTAATTATCTGAGGAGAACCGGACTGCATCCCACCATAAAGTACCTTTTTCCACCTTTTCTTGCCATTTGGATCCATGGTATCAGAACCTACTTGGTATTTAACAAAATTTAGATCCAGAATCACTCACACAAAACTCTAGACTATGCATGCATTGTTATAAGGGATATGTACTTGTATTATTCCATATGAAATTGTATTTTTGAGAGGTACATCTTTTCTTGATCGGAGCCAAGAACGATGTTTACCTCCTTGAACCTCAAAAAACAATACCTGTATTCACATGTCACTTCATCTAATACATGTTAACAGACAAGCCCTCAAAAACCAGGCCTGCATATTCAGTCCTAACTCTACCAAGCTTTCAAAGCAGATGTTCTAGATGTTCTGATACCTGGAGGTTATTTGAACTTTGTGCCATTTCATTTCAAAATGTGCATTTACCAACCTTTCAAAGTAAGGACCTCATGTGCTAATTAAATTCTTGAAAACAAATACTTCAGGTTCAGCTTCTCTTCATCTGCTTCATTCACAAATCCTTCCAAAATTAATGTTAGTCTGGCTCTTCTAAATTGTCCCATTGCATTATGCAATAGAGTGATAAGAGAAACCTTCACCCATGATGCTTTAAGAATCATCTTACCGATGACTGTTGTGCTTTGGGTCAGCTGAAGTAACCCGTAATTTTATCTGTTTAGCATTATAACATTTTTCATGCCACAAGGCCAACGACTCTGTTGACTATTGCAATGGGAATTTTACTAGACACGCCTCCACTAGTGTGAGGGATGAGATACAGGTTCAAGGAATTTGTTTGGCATTACTTATGGTCTTATGCCACACATCTATTAGATTCTCTAAGCATTGCCACTTCAGCAGCTTTTGCGCTCATGGTTAGATGACAAATTTGGCTCTCTTAACTAACCTAAAGATTGTACAATCATTCCAGTCTGTATCGTCATGTTTATAAATACTCATCTGCAAGGAACAATATACATGATTGCAGTGTTTAGAAAAACATGGTCCTTTTTTATAGTCGTTGGTGACTTGACTCATGGAAAATTCCTATTCCTGTAATACATGGGTGCACACCTTGGGAGCTTCAACATCAAAAGATTATAAAATTCATCCTGTCTCTTTGCTGACCTTAAACATAGTTCTGAATGACTACATCCAGATGCAGAGTCTGAGTCTGATGCCACTTCATGTCAGCAAAATCAAGAGACATTACTTTTTGTTTCTAACGATCTCATAAAATTATAATCTGGCAAGCACAAAGGAGTTGGTTTTCTAATACAATAGTAACCAAGATGTTAAGCATATTATGGCTACAAGAGAATATGAAAAAGGCAGAGACTAACTAGTCTCGTCCATGAAGCTGTCTACATAAGCTTCAAGTTCATCCATGATATTGTCCTGAGGGGCATTCCTTTGCCTTGGCAATAACTGAGGGGCTAATTCTGAACATTAGAAGACAAAACTAGTTCTCACTTCACAAGCTTCAAGTTCATCCATGATAGTGTCCTGGATTCATTCCTTTGCATTGGGCCATATTAACTGAGGGGCTAATTATGCACATTAGAAAACAAAACTAGTTCTCACTTAATGCTCCATCTCCATCCTGATCTCCACAGACTGATGGTGTGAACTGTTTGCAGGCCAAAGACTTTTGAAACAGCTTCCTTCAATGCTAGGAGGACTTGACATAAGGCCCTGTTTGTTACATCATGGGGGGTATTTGTGGATGTGATAAGGAGGGGGAACCAACCAGTCATACTAGATCCCGCATTTTACTGTCTTTGAATTTAACAAAGCCCATTGACCTGGAATTCCCTTCAATGTGAACATTTTGCAGATGGGCACAATGAATCAGAATTTGGGATGTCATAATGTGCATCATTTGGAACCGCCTTCTGTCCAGTCTCACCTGTGGTAATACAATTCCAATTCTGTCCAGTCTCACCTGTAGTCATACACAATACAGAAGACATATCGTTCTGGTTCAGACATAATCTTTTAAGCATCATGCCTGTAAATGTCTCTATTTGATGCACACACAAGAACCTCCAAATTTATCAACCAATTTCTTTGGAGCTACGCAAAACACTAGCTCTGCAGGAACGGAGCCTCTTAACCTGTTTCCACTTACATCGAACATTGTAGAATTAAGAATGGCATCAATCTCCTGAGGTATATAACCATCAACTCCAGCATCAGAAAGTCTGACTTGGCCAAAAGTGTGGCAGGTAGGACCAACATATTTTCAGAGGATTTCTGCATCATCAGCACACTGAGATGGTAAAATAACAAAATCATAGCCCATACTGGCCTACAAACTATTTCTGCACCATTATCCAGCTCTACAAACAGAATAACACTATGTACAGGGTATTTGCAGCTTGAGGATGGCCATAGTGCCTCTGTGGGATTGACAGACCCCAACTAAAAATCAGCCTTTATGAACATAACATTTTAGATTACTCAGTAGATGCAGGGCATTTAAGGAAATTTGAAACTGAAAGCATAGATTTGATACCTGGATTTGCATGAAATTGAAAGCATGAAACTTACCCGCTTGTTTGCAAAGCTCTAGTCGTTCCAACAGTGGACAATGAATTTCTATTGTTTGCCATCTAGGATATGAATCTGAGGTCAGCTGACTTTCACATACATAAACTATTTTAAAGTGTGATGGCACGTAGACTATTTTGCCTTTTTAGCAATAGGCACATGGCAAGCGACTAAATATAAGACCTGGGCGATGAATAAAATGGTCATTGTCTAAAGCAGTTTTAGCTTAGGAGAGATGGCGACAACAAAGATGGAGATGGCAAAGGAAATATGCAAGAAATACAAGGGATGTTTTCCGTGTCCAAGTTGCTTAAGCTACGATACAAGGTTCGATTTCTTCAACAACAAGAACATCTGGCAAGGGCGGTTCAAGTGTGTTGAGGCCAAAGGAACAAAGAAGGGATTCAAACGTGAGCAGGTGAAAAAAAGAAAGCAGAACTTGAAGAAAGGGCGAAGCATAACTCACCAATTTCCGCCCATGGGCAAAATCAGAGACATGAGCTACAAAAAATTCGTGCGCAATTGTCCTGAGCTAGGTATGGAGCAAAAAGCTCTGGCTCTGTCCATGCTCGCCAAAATGGAGTCGGAAATTCGCCAGCTACAACTGGAGGAGGTAGAAACGAACGAAGCGGAGTCAGTCGATAGTTGTAGTGAGAAGGAAAACCCTAGTTCTAGTTTTGGTTCTAGTGGTGGGGGAGACGAGCATGAGTGGCGAGAATGTGAATTTCTGCCAAATCTGGCGCTAAACCAGAGATATTGTTGTTGCCCTTCCAGCCTTTGATCCAAATATGCCTCTCAATAATAATATGGCAGATGGTAGTGCATCTGTGGAAGAATTTTATAGCTGGAGTATTAGTCCAAACATGGCGGACCGAGATGCCCACAATGAAGAAGCTTTTGATGGAGGACATAGCTGCTGGCAAAACTTGCCAGAATATGAAGAAGATAGCCCATATTCTAACAATCATGAATTTTTGTGGTGTCCACAATACCCTAGTATGATGGAGTTGCTAGAATGTGATGATTCTCGTGTCTAGTTCGGTCAGCAATAGACAAGTTTGTAGCTCATTATCTATATGTATAAAGATGTTTTCCAAATTGAATATAACAATCTCATTTCTTCTCTTTAGTCTTTTGTTCTCTTACACAATTAAGTGTTTGATAACATTCTTTGTCTTTTGTTCTCTTACACAATTAAAAATGGTGTTTGGAAACATCCTTTGCATAAATAGCACAGTCTTTTGTTCTATTAAAAACCCATTGCAAGTCCCATTATACTCTGAAGCACTATTCCAAGAGACTTGGCTTAATATTAGAGAGAGAGAGAGAGATAGAGAGATAGAAACTAGGACATCTAGCTCTTGGTAACATGAATAAACGAAATTGGCATGATTGACATTATCGTAGTGTGTGAATGTGAGACACCAACGCATTTCATGCCTTTGGCTTTGCGCGTGAAGAGATTAAATAATAATAATAATAATACAAATACAATTCTAATATTTAAACAGGGTTGCATTATTGAGGTAAAATTGATAAAAGTGCAGAGAGGTTTTAGGGCGATGCTACTTGGAGCACAGTCGGTGATATCTATCTTCTTTATTAAAAAGGGAAGGTCTTGGTTTTTTTGCGGGAACGCCGCATGTGCAGAACGCATGCGGCGTTTCCTCCTCTCCCCCCTTGCGGGACGCTGCAATACCATTTTTGAACTCTCTACAACCCATCTATATCTACGTTTTGGGGTTTTGCCTCAGAGGAGCGACTGCAACGTAATATGTCGTAGCATTTTTATCTTCTTGAAGAATGATTATTTCCCTTACTCCTTGCTTTTCCATTTCGATTTTGCAGCCGAGACCAATCACTTTGCAGTGGGAGATTGACACTGCCGTAATATTGGCCCTTTTGCAATCAATTCAAATGGTTGTTTCCTTTTTTGTATAGACTTTTAGAGTTTCCGTCTTTGATCTTCAACTCTCAAAGGTAATTTTTGCCTATGTTTCTTCTATCGTATGTTCTGTCCCAGCTCAAAGCTTTGAAGTAATCCTTTCTTAGCTTTGAAGTAATCCTTTCTTAGTTTTGAAGTAATCCTTTGATCCATTCTCCACCCTCATTACTGACAGGAAGAAAGCGGCCCCATTAGACGTTTTCGCAGAAATATCTTTTGAGAGAAAATGCATTCCATATTCATATGATTATGGGATTTTTTATTAATCCCAATCCATTCTTTTGTTTTTGATGACAATGTCATACACATTTTTTTGTCGTGCAATTACTCAAAGGTTATTTTGACAATGCCTTTGCAGCCCATTTCTACATTTGGAAATATGCTTGGTGGGGAATCTATGTTTAGTCCTGGTCGTGGCTTAGCATGAAACTATGGAGTTTGTTGCATGTTTGATTCCTCTGAGGTATCTATATTCCTTTTGCTTCTAACGATTTGTTTCTTAGCAACTAGACATGAGCTGGTCCTAACGAGTTTATTGCATGAAACTAACGAGTTTATTGCATGTTTGATTCCTCTAAGGTATCTATATTTCTTTCATTTTTTACCATTTGTTAACTACTTTTTTTTAGTACATTTCTAGAGATAGTGCTTTGTTTTGCAGAGTGTAGTCCCATAAATTTAGATCCGATTTGTAAAGACAGTTTGCTCTGTTTGGTAGCGTAGTCCTAAGATTGGTTCTCAAATTTCCCAACTAGACCACAATCAAGCAAGACATAAGAAGCTAGAAAAAAACTAGACATTTTTGTGTGAGTGGTGATACCTTTCCTGGCAGGTTAGATCAGTTCACCTCTATTTACACTAGGAACTAAGTAACAAACATGGCCTTTGCTACATAAACTGGTAAGTCCATTTGTTCATGCTAGACAGTTTGAGAATATAGTGGCTTAAATTGGCTTACACCTGTATGTCTAGCAGAGACGAATAGCCTTACATAAAATGAAATGACATATCATTTTTAGTTCCTTTTTTTTATATGTGGATGATTATAAGGGCAAATGATGCTTCAAAATAGAAGATATAGGTGCTTCGTCCTATGAAACTCATTTTGAAATGTTAGACCATTCAAATATAGACCTTGGACCTGTTTGACAACATTGGGTCAAGTTCAACATTTCACAACATACTCTCTTTCTTGGATCAAGCTGGCTAGACCTCTAATCTGACATGCAAAATGTTGATAACTTTAAAAATGTGCTATTCACTCTATTTCTTAAAGTGTATTCTTCTAACGTACAGGTCCCACAAGGCAAAGTCTGTGCTATCATATGTGGAAAAAAGCCTCATATTTGGGTATTGACAGAAAGAAAAATACCTCAACCACAATTTTTGTCTGCATACAAAGGAACCACGAGGCTGTAGCTCAATGATATGCTCTATATATCCACTTTTGGGCTTCTGTTTTAGAGGATTCACTACACTGATGCATATCACATGTCTACCTACTGTTAGGTTTGCATATTTTAAGGTTGTTTAAGTAAAATGAATCAATTATATAGCTTAATTAGATGTCAATCAAAGTTAAATCCCTGTTCTCAAAGTGTTGTTGACCATAGAGGGAACAGAAACTCCTGCCCCATTAATATGTAGTAGTTTGAAAAGAGCATGAGATTTTTGCACTTAATCATCCTTCTACTTTGTTTCTAATGTGTGTTCTTCTAACATGCAGATGTCTTAAAGCAAGCTTTATGTGCTACTGTTTGAAGTGTAGATACATTACTGGTAAATCACACATTCTATTATTGCTTCTATTTCTATTGTTTGTAGCGTTACGGGCTATAAGTTTAGGTTGCTACAGTTGGAATTTCTAAACTGTGTATGATTTTAGAGGGGCATTTGTTAGGGGGATTCGCAAAATAATTGGGTTTCATGGAATTTGTAGTCGCTTAGTGAAACACGGAGGATACATCTTTATAGTAAATTAAAAAATCTTCAATTACGATGGTGTGGAATGAGCAGGATTGGCCTTTTCAAGGTCTTTAACTTTTGAAGTACAATTTTGGAAGGGATAGACATTCATAGGGCATGAGACATATCAATTTTGATATTTAACAGCCCCTTTCAATATACTGATATAGGAGATAATTAATGATGGTTTTTGCGCATGATCAACATAGTGTTTGATGTGTCTGTTATAGTCTGCCGCTATGGATAAGGACAGGATGAAACTTGGTTCGGTATGTGGAATGGTGTCCTTCCAGAGATGAGGCAATGACCTCTAAAAGCACAGTAATACCATGAGAATGCAAAGATTTTATTGTCCTGGCCATTTTGTTCATGGTATATTTGAGGTTCATTTCTATATGATGATATTATAGCTTGGCATCCATTGAATTCCATAATCATCTTTTTTCTGGACTTTTGTTATCATGTGCAAAAAAAACCTTTTTCTCGGGCAAATTGTGGGGCCATGCTAAAAGAAATTGCGCATTTGTATGATGGGGCAATTGCCATGAACTCCAATGCTCTTTTTTCTTAGTTAGATCGGCTCTATTTTCTGTCGTAGTCCTGGATTAGATCTGCTTACTCTGTCAAATGCTATTAAGGACACAACTTTTTGATGCCCCTGCAACAGTGCCTTTTACCATCTCAAAGCCCTTTATATGGGCTCGAATTTCCAATCCGGCCTTTTGGACTGGTTATTTGACTTTTTCGCGAACTGCTTGGTGGATCCCTTCGACCTAACAGGGATCATGAACTACTTCGGCATCATGAACCTGCTTGGCAGATCCCTTCAACCTCACAGGGATGTATTTCCCTTTGTTTTACTGAGTCAATGAGGTACGTACACTTCATAGCCTTATAAGGTTAATGGTTTCAACCATTTCATGACTTTCCCATTCATAATGTTCTCAAGAACATTATAGATGCAAGATGCACTTCAATGTTATAGATGATGACTGATGCACCCCCTAATTGATGATGAAATGCATTAACTTACAAACATCTGTGAATGAGCTGCCACCAAAGCACAAATACCTTTGCATGGAGTAGGTCATCCCAAACCCAACGCCACGTACGAGACCAATACTCATGTGGAATGTGCAGTTTCCATCTAACTGGCACTGGAAGGGCACTCGGTGCTTGAAGAAGGCATTATATAAATTTGATAAAGTTCTTGCTTTTAGGAATTGACTCATTGCAACTTCATGGAGTCCTTTCTATAACTCTGTCCATCACAAGAAGTGGCAAATTCTTTGCGATCTTCTCCCAGAGTGACATATCCCAACTCGACAGAACATATCTAGTCTAGAACTGACCCCATGACATAAGATGACCATTATTATATCAAGCTTGAATTAAGACGCACAATTAGCGATCATTCAGATGTTGGAAACACAAAACGTTCAAAATGAAGCTAGCATTACTAGTCACTAACAAGTTATCCATTTGACGAGCCATCCCTGAAGTTCTTACCATGAAATTTTTCTCTTGCAATTGGACGATTCGTTTGTACAAAACAGAAATAGGCATGTGATTTTATATCTTTTATATCGCATGTTTATAATGGCGTGTACCGTGTTTGACGTGGGTAGGGTACGCTACTAAAGAGCCCCAAATAGATGATAAGAAAGAGAACTTCGAGTGACTTGTTGGGAGTCACTCTGTGCCTATGAGAAACCAAGTATACCCATCCAATTATGTCAATTGTTAGAAGAAGAGATGGAAGCCAACGACTGCTAGTGACCGCATTGAGATAGAAGAAGAAGAAGCTAGGCTCTTTCCATTAAGACTCAACATTGTGAAGATTCCAGTGCTTGTTGTTGAGGGGATGTCTGTTCGTATACGAAAACTGTCATTGAAGCAAGATTTCCAAAAAAGGTCCACAAATTCAAGTATTGTCCAAAATTGTGCTTTAGATTGGATGCATTGTATGCATGACCTCATATTAGAATATACGCAAGTACTTAGTTGAGCGTGTCGTTGCTGAAAGTTGAGGGTTTATTTAACCGTGTTGATAATTGAATGAAGTGGGCAAAAAATGGTTGATCAATAATTGCTTCTAATGTTCATTTTTGCATCTAAAACAACATTTGTTTTTTACTTGAATATACTGCTATAAAAATACATTGTACCAGATATCATTTTCGCTTCAAATGTAGTTTGTCCGCCACATGTTCTCTATGGATTATGTGCTAGGGAACCGCCACCTTTGAGGGGTTCCATTGAAGCCGGCGGCAGCGCCGCCCGCGAAGGGCGTTAGCGGCGCGGCCGCCGTTTCCAGCCGGAAACCCCTAAAAGCGGCTCCAACCGTAATCCCCGGCTTCCTGGAAATTCCGTTTATCCCTTTTTTTTTTCTCTCTCTTCTCTACAGCGATGGCGGAGGTGCGGTCCGGCGAAGGTCCGGTCCGGCGATCTTGGTGTAGGCCGAGGCGCTGGGCGCCACTTTTGGTTCTGAGGTGAGGAGTGATCCTCCTTCACCTTTAGAACGATTTTTGATGCATTTTAGTTAGATTTTAAGCGATTTTTTTTTTTCTTTTGCTCTTTATTTCTTCAAGGGGTAGGTTCTTGGAGCAGTTCTTCAAGGTGAAGGCGCAGTTCTTGGAGCAGAGTTTTTGAGAGTTTTTGGAGCAGAGTTTTTGAGAGTTCTTGGAGTAGTCGTCTTGGAGCAGAGTTCTTGGAGCAGTCGTCTTAGAGCAGTCGTCCCTAGCACTCAGATCCGAGTTCTTGGAGCAGAGTTCTTCGATTTCCGAGTTCCGACTTTCGTAAACCTTAATCTTGGTTCAAGAATTGCTTTTATCTTCAAGAGTTTAAGATTCCGAGTTCCGTAGCACTCAGATCCGAGTTCTTGGAGCAAATTTGAAGGTAAATTTTTTAAGGAGTAATTTTTCTTTTATTTTCTTTTGTTAAATGATGATCTTTAACAATCTTTTTGTTGTTGCAGACTTGTAGAAATGGTGGAACCAAGCTTTATTGAAATCTTCTCAGTTCTTTATGTTAGTAGAGGGGTTTCTGATTCGTGTTTAAGTAGAAGGTCGTCCTTTACACTTGTGGAGAATGATATATTGGATGTTCTGTGAAAATTAATGTTCAAGTTTTTAAGTTCTGTGAAAATTAATGTTTTTGTGACAATTCAATAAAACAAGTCTAAGAAGCAACGTCTGTAGTGGCGGCGCTGTAAGCGGCGCCGCCAGGAAACCCTTGCCTAAAAAATACCCAAAAAGAACTTTCACTGGAAAATCCAGGAATTTCCAGGAAGCAGGGGTTTACGTTGGTGATGGTTGCAGGCTATATGTCCCAACACCGTTTAACCGCGAAAGAATTAAAATCTAGGAAGAAAAGCTCTAAAAATATTTTTAAATGAATTTGATTATGACTTTATATTGTAGCTGTAGTGGATCTTTAACTATGGATAAAGAAATTAATGACGACTAACATTATCCACAAAATCCACCGACGAAGACAAATGTAGGTAAGACTTCTTTGTTTACAGCAATGAAGTATGAGTAGGCCCATAACTTGTCCCAAAAACTGTCCAAAACAAGAAAAGGGAATGTATTGCCAATAGGTTAGACCCTACAAATTACCACCTTCGATTAGATAACATCAAACTCACCAGAAGCTAGAAGCTAAAGGAGCACAGATTTCAGATATGTTACAAAAAATTCCAGACGAGAAATATATGTAAATGACAAGAAAAACCTAATTTTATAGGGAAGCCATGCTATCATTTAAGATGCATAGGAAAGTATTATCTGTCAGGCACATTTAACAAACATGTTCTATCCTGCCTCGCCCTATTCTATTTGCTTAAATTTTAACTCTACAATGTCCTAAAACCCTTACGAAAACTGAAGAAACAGCAAAATCTGTTGTTTTGGACGTGAACTAGCTGGATTTTTGCAGAACTCTCCTGCATGCCCTGTTCAGCACATTCTCTATTTTGAGCATGCGCCACACCATAGAACAAGGTACTGAATGTTCACAAGACCAAAAACAATCTGCTAAATGGATACAATTGAACGTACACATTGGAACACTTACTTCATTGATCTGGTGGATTGCTAAGATATATGCTTGACTAGTATAGCCTCAGAATTTCACTAGAACAGTAAATGCAAGCAGCAAAGTCCATGCAAAAACAATACAAAATTAGCTAGGAAAGTAGCATGGCATTGGAATTCCCCATAATCTGTAAATTCGACGTCCATGAACTGATTTTATCACAGGTGTAAACCAAGCTCTAAGAAGCTATGCGCCAAATGGAATTTCTAGGCCCAATGCACCAACAAAATCTAATTCACGAATCCTCTACCTCATCACCAATAAGCTGCAAACATATTATTTATAAAAAGAAAAGAGATTCATAAGTACCTGCTCATATTAGGTCCAGCATGAAGACATCCTCATATATCTTCTGTCCAATCTTTTTGGGCAATGAAGGCACATAGTCCCAGCAGCCAGTATCAAGGTTGCAGACAATTACCTTCCACCTTTCAAGCTGCAAAAACACCAAGTTTACACTGCCACAAATTCTCATCCAGGGGAAGTACTTACAGTCCACATTTGAGTACATTTCTGTCCACATTTCCTGAGGCATCCTGGCAACCTCTTTCCAATCTCCAGCACTATCCTCAAACTCCCTCTCCCAAATCACCAAGGCAGAGTCTTTTCCTGCTTTTTCATACTCCAGTTCATCGTCATAATATCCATCATCATCATCATCATAATCACTATAATCATTTTCTTCTTCTTTGCTGCTAGGTTCTTCATCCTTTTGAATCACGTCACACATGGCCAGCTTCCCTCTGCAACAGAATAAATTAGGCCGCACCACAAAGATCACCCGCGTATTAAATTCAGTAGGAATCCAGCCTTCTTCCATGGTAATTTCATCAGTGTCAGCATTATAAACCAGAATGTGGAGCCAATCATGGCTCCTTGCAAGAAAGTAAGCACAATTTCCTCTCACAAGACTGCAAGGCTTAACGTCCATCAACTTGAACCCATAACCTTTAACCTTCCTCCAACATTTTCCAAGTGAATTATACACCCAGAATGAGCTCTGCTCACCATGCGAAAATGCAACCAGCTTGAAGTTGTTGCTGGGATCCCGAGAAGGGATCAGGGCCAGGGGACCAACTGTGACTATGACAGGAACTTCAATCATTCTCTCAAACCAAGAAAGTTCGACTCTTTCATCAATCCTCCTGTTTGGAGGCATGTCGATTCGTGATATAAGGGATGCCTTGCGTGGATCAAACACCAGGACCTGAAGATTAGGCTGCTTGCGGGGGTCAATTCTCTTTGGCATTTTGAAAAAAGCAACAAGGCCAGCGTTGGAGCTTACAGCAGCATGGCAAGTGCCTAGTCTGCCCAGAAAAGAAAGAGGAAATTTGAACCACGTTTTGGCAGAGCAACTGTAAGCAGCCAGAACATCTACTCCTAAAACACACACTTGACGTGGCACGCTATCTCACCACCCAACCACGAGCCCTCAGCTATGACACAGCTGCCCCAGAGCTCTCCCCCGAGCTACTATATAGCATGCACGCCCCTTTGGTCCATCTTTGGACCAAAGCCCTCTTTGGACCATAAGCCCCTTTTGGACTAAAGGCCCTCTTTTTTGCCTAAAAAGCCATCTTTGGACTCCACGCCCTTAGCATATAGCATTCCCCCCTTGACATTGCAAAGAAATCCTCTCTCACAAGTAAAAGGGTATCTAAATACCTTTAGCCATCCGGAGCATAATCCTTCCTTGCCCTCGCTTAGCCCGCTTAGTAGAAGCCCGTGCTTGGACTTCCTCTTGTCCCTCGGCTTCCTTTTGCTTTCCGATCTTTATATTCTCTAAGAATATCCAGGATAAGCTTCTAAAACATTGCCACGCACCCATGAAGGCCCTCCAAAGGTTTGTGAGCTTAACTTAACCAAATATTGTCTTGAACCACTAGTGGATTTATCCAAAATTGTTTAGGAAAGCTCTAGAACTTGAATCATCAATCATTTGCGCTCGCTTAACCTCCCAAGTTGAGGTAACTCCTTACCATGATAAGCCTTTAGGAATGAAACATTCACTACATCATGCATTTTCCAACCTTGAGGCAATCTTAATTGATATGCATTCTCATTGACCACTTTAATAACTTGAAATGGTCCATGGAAACGGGTGCCAACTTAAGATCCTTCTTGCGCCAAGCATCTTTCTTAAAGTGGCCTTTATGGATCCTCATCCATACCCAATCTCCTTCCTTAAAACCATTGGTTGCCGCGAACTTAGATGATTTATTTGCAAAAGATGCTTGAGCATCTCGAATACGAAGCTTGAAGCAAGTCTATGAGATCCTTATGCTCAATAACCAAATCATCGCCAGTGGAACATCTTCACACACTGAAAGAGTGGGCTCATCACAGCCGGGACCATAGACCACCAAAAAGGAGTCATCTTTATGGTAGATCGATAGGTATTATTATACACAAATTCAAAGAATAGGCAAATACTCTTCCCAATGACCTTGATGTTCATTGACAAACCCCCTTAAGATGGAACAAATAACTTTATTGACCACCTCGGATTGTCCATCGGGCCGGGTGAAAAGCAAAGGAGAACCTCAACTCGGGTCCCCAATTGCATAAATAATGCCTTCGCAATTTACTAGTAAACTTTGTATCACGATCGGATACAATAATCTTTGGCAAACCATGTAGCCTAAATATCTTTTTGATAAAGAGCGTAGGCCGCACTATAAGCCAGTCAACTTATCCGAACAAGGAATAAAATGAGCGTGCTTAGTTAAACAATCAACAATTGTCCAAATGATGCTTGTTCTTGCGAGAACGGGAGGAAGACCAACAATAAAATCCATAGTGAGTCGTTCCCACTTTGCCTCCTGGAATAGGCAAGGAGAAAGGAACACCATGAGGTTTCTTGTTCGCTTTTTATCCGCAGTTGACAAGTAACACAATGCCAATATGAACCAAAACATCTCTCCGCAATCCAAAGGCCAAATAAAGTATGGTTCAAGCTTTGCCAAAGTTGCCTACCCACGATGACCCGCAGAGGGGTGCATCATGGACTTCTTTAAGAATAAGTGACCAGAAAGTTCCAGACAATGCATAGCTTTGGACCTTTATACAAGAACCCATTAACGATCTTATATCCATATGCATTGCCACTTTGAGCTAACAACCAAATATCTTTATAATCGTGGTCAAGTGGCATACAATGGCTTCATTTCTCCAAATGGTTGGATTGTGCTATAGAAAGAGAACAAACCGCATAGCGCCTACTTAAAGCATCGCCTACAACATTCTCTTTACGGACGATAATCCATCGAGAAATCATATTCCGCATATAAAAGCAACCCATTTCAACCGCCTTCCGATAATGTTTTTCGTGAAACAATGTGCCCTAATGCTTTGGTGGTCGGTCAAAATATGAACCGTTGACCCTATAAGATAGTGTCGCCACACTTTCAAAGCATGAATGACATGCCCGAGAAATTCCTTATCATAAACACTATATCTACTTTCCGCGGTCGTAAAAACTTTCGACTTTCATAAGCAATAGGATGACCATCCTCAAAGATCAAAACCGCGCCCAAAGCCACACCACTTGCATCAACACATAACAAGAAAGGTAGACCAAAAACTTTGGCAAACGCAAGGAGAGGATTAACCATGGCATCCTTTAAAACTTGGAAAGCAAACTGATGATTAAGATTCCATTGGAAAGGAACATCTTTTCGTGAGCAACAAATATAAATCTGAAGCTAAACGAGCAAAATTGCATTACAAACTTCCTATAATAACTGCATAAGCCCAAAAAGGAACGCGAATGCAAACCGGCGAAAGGGTACAGCCAATCCACAATTGCTTGTACCTTACCGGGATCAACTTTAAGACCCTCAAATAAAACAATATGACCCTAAATATTCAATTTCGATTGGAAAAATAGACTTTTCTTAGGATTAAGAGTAATAGACTCGCCCTTAACCGACGGAAACCCTCGCAAAATGCAAGTAATGATCTTCCTCGGACTTACTAAAAACTAATATGTCATCAAAGAACACGACAACATAAACACCATGCACATCTTCAAATATTGGCCCCATTAGCCTCAAAAAAGAAGCCGGGCGCATTTGTAAGTCCAAATGGCATGACTAAAAACTCATAATGTCCAAAGGTTGTCCTAAACGCTAGCCTTGTGAACATCTTCAGCGCAACCTTAAGTTGCCAATACCCCCGACTTAAGATCAAGACGGCTAAAAAACCGTGGGCACTTTGGAGTTGATCAAACAAATCATCCGCCCTTGGTATAGGAAACCGATTCTTTATGGTTATCTTATTCAAAGCGATAATCGATACACATGCGCAGGAATTATCTTTTTTCTTAACCAACAAGACAGAGCACCAAAGGTGAAGAACTATGGCGGATCAATCCAAATTTTGAAGCAACTCATCAAGCTGGCCTTTAATCTCAACTTGTTGGCCATGCATTCTCGGATAAGGAGCTTGATTAGGAGGTGCTTTCCTGTGAAGAAGATCAATCCTGGTCCTCCAAACGGGGTGGCAAAGTTTGTGGAATTTCATTTGAAAAAGACATCATCAAAATAATGCAAAAAGACTGCTTTGACTCATTTAATGGAGATACTTCTAACTTAGAACGCGAAAACCACCAAATACACAAAATGAGTTTTCATTGCCAAACGTTTAAACTGCATACAATGAAAATCGTGGGAATAGGGATACAATATCATCCTTCACAAACTTGAAGGTCTTTTTACCCCTTCCAAGGATAACATAACAATACCCGCTTCCAATCTATAAGAGGATTAATAGCCTTATGCCACGGCATGCCTAGAATAATATCCATACCTCCAAGGTCTAAAACCATGAAAGAACGTTACGATATATCCCCGCAATTGAAATTCAACATCCTTGACCATAAATGAAGAAGGCGGAGGGGCAACATTCAAGAAAGCGTAAGCTAATTCTACATCACTTGATAAAGGAATAGAAGTTAATTTGAGTTCTTTCACCAAAGTTTGAAAGGAAATAAAATCAAACTCCACCGCCGGGATCGAATAGGACATGTACTTTTTGATCTTGAATAGTAGCCCAAAATCGTAAGAGACTACTATTCTCAGCGTAATCCATATCCCATTTTTCCCGGACCGTGAGCCACCTTCTTCCCTTTTCCATCCTAAACGGAAGCTACTTTCTTACTTTTATCTTCTTTCTTAGTCCCGGACTTAAGAGTAGGTGTAGCTTCCTTTCGTTCCCCTTTCTTCTTTCCAAATAAGTAGGGCATTCATAAACTTATGATCGGTTGAATAACAAACAAAACACTTATTTTCTCGCATAAGCCGCTTCTTATGCGTTTTGATAATCATATTCCTTTGGCTCTTTGGCCCCAACAGTTCATTATTATCTGCGAACGTCTGGTGCGGCCGCTTGAACGCCCGCACCACCGGAGCAGATCCCATTGATTTATCCCGAAAACCACTACGCCTCTTTCATAGAAACTTTGAGGCCACGCGTTGAGCATTAATGGCTTCAAGAAGGGCCAAACCTTCCTCCTCTACTTTCTCGCCGCCATCTTACGAGCTCACCAAAAGAAAGATTGGCAACTTGCAGGTCGAAGCTTTGCGCACCTAACGATGCACCCCACCCATGAGTTTTTTAGGACTTCTCAAAGATCATTTTTACTAAGCTGAAGTCCTTTCTTTAAAACTCGTGCGCGTAAGGATCGATCAGTTTCCATGTTTTGTTGGGTCAACTTATTCCATTCCGCGATAAGATCGCGCCCCAATTATGACCCAAAAAACCATTTTTGATTTGCTTTTCAAATTCAAGAAAGGTAACAATAGGTTGATCGATTGGCCTGGTTCTTCCGGATATCCAGCCACCAGTCCTTAGCAACCCCATCCGGATGACGCCAAAGAAAATATAACCGGAAGTGTCCCCGCATCCTTAGTCTTAGCAAAATATGAATTCAAATCCCGGCCACGCTGAATAATTCATCCGCATCACCAGTGGGCGTGAATACTTTTGAATTCAATTTTGACATTGGCAACCGTTTTGATGCCACTACGTGGACGCTCGGCCTTGCTGCAACTGCGCCACCTCCGCGCCAAGCAGAGAATCCAATTCTTGTACCTCCGTGAATTCCGAGCCTCCAGTACCGCAAGTTTTTCTCTCATGAGCTAATTATCATGCTCTAACTCAAAAGTTTTTCCTTTTTGAGCTCTTCATCTTCCAAGTTAACATTGGCAGGGAACCGCCATCAAACTTGTTGCTACATGCCACTAAAACACACACTTGACGTGGCACGCCATCTCACCACCCAACCATTTCCAGCCCCTCAGCCTATGACACAGCCGCCTGTGAGCTCTCCCCAGCTACTATATAGCATGCACGCCTTTGGTCCATCTTTGGACCAAAGCCCCTTTGGACCATAAGCCCCTTTTTGGACTAAAGGCCCTCTTTTGGCCTAAAAGCCATCTTTGGACTCCACGTCCTTAGCATATAGCATTTCCTATTGCGCTTTTCAGATTGATAACAAACCATGAGGTTTCTGGGGAATTTAGGTATAGCAGAGATGCGAAATGGGGAGTGGAGATCGCCTGCGTTCCATCTCCTGCAGACGGAATTGGGCTGCCTTGTAAACCGGGAGCATAGAAAGAACGTTGAGCATTAGGTCAGTCAGTATGTATGGGCCCCATCGGTTAAAGTTTTACGCCTCTGCTGCTCCTTTGATTCTTCTTCTCCTCACAACTCGATGAGCCTCGCATAGATTTCTAGCCTCCATTGCTCTGTATGCTCTAGAAAAAATCTTCTCCTCAGCTTCTGGAGATGAAATTAGTATGCAAGCTAAAATGCACACTCAAGATTGCAATTCTAAAACGTTGTGATGAGATTAAGGTGGAGCTGAAATGAAATGCATCTTACCGTTTATGAATCGGCCAAGTTATGGACTAATCACGACCAAGAATCCGGCGATCAAAAAAAAAGATTGCCGCCAAAAATTCCAAAGAAAAAATCTCCGAGAATTTTGCCGAAGTCCCTAATTTCTCTCATTGTAATGAGAATTGAAATGAATCGGCCCAAGTTTTGCAATATTCCGTAGAATATTCCACGAGCAGCCCTTGGTCCGTTATGGGGTCAAACTGCCCCATCTTGACCCGATTTAGAAGAAGGCATTGAAAAATCAAAACCAATAGTTATTATTCAGTCAATCCTTCATGCCCGATACAACCAAGCTTTCAACAAACGTAAAATCCGGTGGGCCACTTTTCGCGCTCAGATTCCACTCACGTGGACGACCACGTGGCATCAAATTCTTTTCGGGAATGTAGAGTAAAGTTCTAGAATTTTTTGCAGAATATTTTTCTAATGTGGGTAAGGTTTTTTACTATCGATTTCTTACCACATGTTTTTAAAATAAAGGGGCTTGCAAGGAGGCCAGGACCATCTCAACAAAAAAAGGCCATGCACTCTGTTTACAAAGCTAAAAGCATGAGATCCAGGCCTCCCATCCGAGAAATTGACATCCAACGTTTTCCTGCTGCCTAGAAGATTGCCTGTTTGGGACATTAGCTCTGTCTATTTATCCCCTTTGTTGATATTCATCGCATTTCAAGTTCAACGCAAACGAATAACAAAAGATCAAAGAGCTTTTAGTTTTACAACCCTCAAAGATCAAAGGGCTCTGCAAGAAAGAAACGAAATAGAGCTAAAAACAAGGTTTCCAGTTAAATATCATCTTACCTAGAAACAAAGAACTCTGCAAGAACAAGAACTAACCAAAAGTACTTCAAGATTACAATTGGAATGTCACAAGAAGGCGCTTCTTTGCACAGACAATAAACAAGAAGAAAAGAGGGAAAAAACACCACAAACTCATTGCCGGAAGCTCTTGCAACCTAGCTCTAAGTTCAAGACTTCAAAAGTCGCCGGATACACCCTGGCACCAACAAAAACGAAGCAAATGAAGCCCTAGCGCCATGGCCGGAGCTCTGGCCGGCCAAAAGAGGAGAGGGAAAAAAATGGACGTGGCAGAAAGTGGCCCGCCCGAATTTCACGTTGGGCGAATGGCGCGGAGGGCCATTTTCTGGGCTTGTCAAAGAGCCCTCCGCCTAACGGGCCGGGGCCTTTTCCAAGCCTGTAAAATGGTTCCTCCGGCCATTCCCTATGAGTAGCTTGGGGAATCAAACCCCAAAAACATACCCATGCCTTTGCCTACTTGATTCTCGAAATACTTGAAACATTCCTCATCATTGATATTGCTAACAGCCTTGGAAGAACAATGAATTATGGAAAATAAAAAACCTGCTCCGCACAGGGGGTTGCCCTCTAAGTGTGTATTCATGTTTTTTGTGTGAAAATTTGTAGAACACAAGCAATTTTGCCATATGCCACCTAAATAAATAATGCATGTTTTTTTGAAGTTTTTGTGATAAGTGCAATGGTCCATATGTTAAAAATAAACTCCTTTTTAATTAAAACTTTTTTTCCCAAAAATCTTGTGAAAAGCATTTGCCAACGTAATTATATATATCATTTTGGGTAAATCATTTCTGTTTCTGGGCAATATTATTTTTGGGCATACTATTTTTAGCTGCATAAAGAACATCTGCTATTGTTGTCGCAACGAATAAAACGAAAATTCGAAAATCCAAAACTGCTCTTGAACTTCTGGAATTCTTCTTGATCAGCGTTCTCGAAAATCTGTAAGACAATTTCGAGAAAGTTTTGGCACTGAGCCCCCTTATTCCAACATGTCCATTTTTCTTATTTGAGTTTCTATAGTCTTCTTATTTGTCCAAGCTGGTCCGAGCAATAATCTGGTCCGAGCAATAACAACTTCCATTTTTTATTTCTTATTTTTTAAATATTTTATCTGCAGCCAAAACTTTAAAACTCTCATTTAAGGGTTAGTTTGGCACTGAACCCTCTTCCAGCTGGTATTATTTTGTGGTATTTCTGTCTTTTAAGCAAAAGCTTCAACAACGTCCATTTCTTTATTTTTATTTTTGAAATTTCTGGTTTGCAACAATATCCAAAACTCTTATTCAGGGAATTCGGCATCGAGCCCCCTCTTCAAGGAGGTTATAGAGCTTTCTTATTTTCTATTTTTTGTCTTTTTAGGAAAAAAGCATCAACAACATCATTTTCTCTATTTTTATTTTTGATTTTTTTTATTTGCAGGAAGATCACTTGGTTTAGCCAGAAGAAGGGAGGGAGGCACCGAGCTACCTCTTCGAGAAGGTACAGAGCCTGTCTTGTTTCTCTATTTTTGTCTATTAGGCAAAAAGCATCAACAACTTCATTTTTTTTATTCTTATTTTTAAATTTTGTATAGGGGAATGGTCGGGACGGCTATTTTCTAGGCCCCGAAAACTACCGACGCAGTTAAGGCGAGAGGGGCATTTTGAAACACCCTCCAGCCATTCTCTTAACGTGAAGGACCAGCCGCAGTCAGATTGGTCGTTGATCATTGCCAATTGGACGGTCCAGATTGATTTGTGGCAGAATCGAGAGCAGCGACGGAATAAAACACAGAATGTAGACCAACAACGACATCAGGGGAGTTCCTCAAAAAGAATCTTTGCCACATGTCGAAGTCTCATTGGCGAACAAAATTTGAAATCTGACCGCCCGCTTTTACGTCCCAGAACAAGATCACTGGATTGCAAGAAGAATAGATTAGAATAGAAACGGAATGAAATAATAAAAACCATTCTATTCTATTCTATTAGGGCATGATATGCTTTTACAGTAACATATCTTTATCTAATTGTCCAGTTGGATGCTGCTTCATGGCGTGACGTTAAAATATCTATCTATCTATCTATCTATCTATCTATCTATCTATCTATCTATCTATCTATCTATCTATCTATCTCATGCTTTTGATATTTATTTGCCCATTTTATCTAACGTCATCTATTTAGCTTTGTATCTTCACCATTAACTAGATATTGGGCGTTATTATTAGAAGTTACATGTATGAAAACATTGTACTAAGTGGGTGCTTGCATCCAAATAGAGACTGAGATAACAGAAGTAACGCAGTGCAATGTATTGCACCAATTACCAGCTAGTCTAAAGGCCATTACCATCAAGGAATCCACATCCTACTTATGATCAAACAGTAAAAAATGTTAAATCTTAGTGTCCATAGTGCAATAAAATGATCACCCAACTTAGATGTACATGCATGAGCAACCTCTACATAGCACCATCACATCCAATTCCAGAAAGCATTGACTTGAAACTTAACAGTTCACTATACTTAGTACAAAGCTTCTACTATAACTCTTAGCATTTAGATGACACTTCGTGCCAGTGCCATTGTTCCTCTTGCCCTCATATATATTCATTTTGTACCAAATCAACCACATTGCTCTTTTACAAAATGTCATTTGCGCATTTCTGTACTATAAATTTTCCCTTCAAATTTAGCAATGTATGTACAAATGTCAATTATTTGATGTATATCTACAATAAAATTGTATTTATGTTCGATGTGGACAAAATGTCTACAACTTGATGGATATCGACAAAAGTTGTATTTATGGCAATGTCGGGCACAATCACTAGCTTCACTTGAAAGCAAAATTTCAAAGGCATGTCATTATAAAAAGCCCAAAGTGCCCAACTAAAAAGCCCATGAAAATGTTTTTCCCAAGAGAGCATATGATTGCCGCCTTCTACATTTTTATTTAAGGAATAACTCTTTGAAGTTTGTAACAAATGCATCAAACAAATGTGTAATGTATATAGTATGTTAATACTACAAGGAAGCTCAAACACACAAATAAAGAGTAAAAGCAACACAAATTGCGGATGTGCTATCTCCATCATATATGAACAACACCAAGTTTGATAAGGATGAAGAAAACTACATTTTGGCCCTCGTTTATTGGTGTACACCATTCTAGCACTCCATCCTAGATACGAGAAGGTGATAATCAAAATTTTAAATAGATAAACACCTGGTGGGTGGAGCTAAAGATAATCTATGTACATGCAAGGAATCCTTCCACCGGAGAGATTATTCTAACTTTCCTTTATTATTCAAACAATTTTCCTTGGTAGGAGTGGAGTAGTAAATTTCACCATGACTACAAGACACATGTGGACATGACGGAGATGTATGATGTTGGTATGATAAGATGAGATAAGCAGAAGCGAGAAAAGGACAGGCTACAAGTAGGATTTGGTGATGGAAATTCCAATTACGCATGTGATGCGTTGAGGATACATATAAAATATCCCCATAATACTATTATATTATGATGCACACTAGCTTAGGGTTTAAGGTATGGGGAGTATCTTATATGAATATGGACACAAGTTCCAAAAATGAGCTCTAATTAGGATTTTAGGTATGGGGAGTATTTTATATGAATATCGAAAGTATTTCCAAAATGAGGTCTAAAAAGACGCCCTATCCAAAGCAAAAGCTAGAGCAATGATTCTTAACATAGAAGTAAGATATTTTTATCACGTCAACAGGTGGTGTTCACGTAAGCTTACATCAGCCATAGATCTTGGTGCAACTAGTCTTATCTTACACGAGCTTTTGTTCTATAGTCCCTATTATAATATTACCTTCTATTATTCCGTTGATGAGCCTTCAACGCAAAAGTGGGGCTTGCGACCTAGAGGGCCCTCTTCTTTTGAAGCTAAATTAGTGTAGTGCCCCAGATTTCAACGCTTTAACTTAGGCCGCACTACAAATTCTCGCATTTTTTTTTTTCGTTCATATATCTTCGGGGTTTCCTCAAGGATCGATTGGATCTTGCTTTAAATTTTGTGACATTGTCAATTTGAACTTTGATTTGAACAAGTTGATTAGGTCTATCATATTCTTCAAATAAAGCTAAAGCTCAACTTTGTTTAAGTTACATGAGGCCATAGCTAGATACCGGACCACCTTTTAAACCTCTAGGGGATGTCAAACTGATCTAGTAAGATAAACCCATTAAGGATAAATCTTTTTTAAATTCAAAGCCTAAACGGTATCAACTTAACTTTGACGATAAAAATCATTCTTTCTTTCTTTCTTTCTTTGATTCATCAATCACATAAACCGTATTGTTGTCAAGGCAGTGCAAAAAAGCCGCCAAAGTTATGCAAACAGACGCTAATATTTGAGAAGATAAATCACTGCGTATCAGATTTTTTTTAAGCGCCCAAAATGGCATCGATCCAAGCCCTCGGATCATTATTCTGGGATGGGGACGATCCGCCCCTATATATGTGCTCGTTATTCTTATGGCTCGTTGGCATCTTCTCACGGCAGCATCTCTTTCCTTGTCCATTGCTTCTTCTCCTCATCATCTTGCTCCTCTTCTGGCGTCTTCATCTTTACCACCATCCTTTCCCAGGTAAGCTTCTGCTCCTATCTCAGGCACGATGATTCCTTAATAGGGGTGGTGAGAGCTTTTCATGTTTGATTCCACTATCAATTGGTTATGGCTGCTCTTATTTGTTGTTTCTAGCAGAATTGTTTTGGTTGATGAGGCTTTGATTATGGACTTGGGTTCTGTGGTGATTGTTTGTCAATTAGGCTTTGTGGTCCTTGTACATGCAAATTTATAGATTATGAGCATTGGACTTCTCAGTGCTCTTTGGTATTTGTAAAGTTGTTGTTCATGCCTGCGAAATTTTATAATTCTTTGTCCACGGCTCCAAACGGCATTTTTGCATCTTCTGCAAAGGGTTTTTACATCGGCCTGGTTGGCCTATTGCAGCTGGTTTTCACATCGCCTTTGCTGGCCGGTTCCAGTCAGGATTGCTCTGCCAATTTCCATCAAATCACTCTGTGTCTCTTTGTCCCTTTTAATGTTTTTATTTTTGTTCTCTAGAACTTCTTACAGATTGGCATTCACGAATTCTTGCTCATATCGGTACTTCCTCGTCATGATGTCGAGCTTGGTTGCAGTGGTCAGAGCTGCATTTTTGTTGAGGGCAGATTCGACATCTTGATGGTTGTACTCCATCGTCTAGGACCATGTTCATGCGGATCTTCCATATTAAATCTTTTCTATTTCCGGCTTCCTCTTTTCGACCCCTTTTTTTTCCCCGGATTCAATATCTAATATCTAGCACAATACTTGAGGGCTTACTTTTTAGATTTTTATACGTTTTTTCACATGGTTTTTCTATGATTTCATTGTTGTATTAGTTGAGGTGTACTAGATAGTATTTCTAGAGTGCACCCTTTATGGGCCGTTGATTTTCGTTGGTTGGAACAATCCGAGGGTTGTTATCTTTCTCTGCATGTGTTTGTGCATGAATACTGCGCATGTGTATGCATGTGCATGTGTACTGTGCATGTGCAAGTGCATGTGCATGTGTGCATGTGCATGTGTACCCCTCTTGGATTCTCGTTGCCGGAGTGGAATTTTGCTACTAGGAGGTGGATTTTTTGCTCACACTTACAAAGGTATTTGTTTTTTAATGTTTCTTCAGTTAGCATAATGGTTTTTTTTACAAGGTATTGGTTTCCTGGTTCTACAATGTAGTGCTACAAAACCCGCCTTTGTTTCCCTCCCTTTATATTCTAAGAACAACACATCAATATGGTCTTTGCCATGTGCAGGTGGTGGTTGCGCTGATGGTGGCGGGACCAATTGAACTTGATCTTCATTTATAGGGTTCTCTAGTATAGTAATAATGTTTGGATCAACATCGTGTTGACTTAGGGTGTCAGAGGAATGTCATGTGGAATTGATGGATTGGGAGACTCTATAGTCTGCATTAATATAAAGGAAAGAAATCGGTTAGATTGATTTTAATTTAGAAAATAGAACTTTAATAGCTTAAAATGAAACCAATCAAATAAAAGCGCTCTACAATAATGTTTATTCATAAACCTTTAGTAGCGAAATAAAATTGAATCAAATAAAAGATTTTGACATTGATATATGCTCTACAATAATGTTTTATTCACAAACCATTGCATGAACATCAACGCGTTACTAAAGTAACAATTGGTGAGGTTCATAAAGAACCAAAGGAGACTTTTATGGGTTGCCCGGCTTTGGTTTAACAGGTGAAGAGAATAATCCAAGTTTGGTATGTGGAGTAGGTTTTTCAGAAATCGGGCCGGTGAAGCGAGATCAAGGGTAGAGTTTTTGAAGCAAGCTTGCTCGCTCGCTCCGTTCCGTGTTGTTACTTTAGCTACGATTATTTCTCTTTCACAATGAAACCATTGTTTATCAATCTATCACGATTTTTGATGCTTCATTTCTAGTTTAAAGATAATGCATGATTCACCTTCCGGGTTCGATTAAAGTTCCAAACCTACAATATAAATGCATTCTTGTGGCCACTTTGCTTGACTGATCTCAGATGACTCAAAAAAAGGGCATGGAATAATCCACTTTGTTGTGTGCACAAGAATCCGTTTGTTGATTGAAGCTAAAGGTTGGTGCGCTATGAACAATCCGGTAGGCGGGGAATATCCAAGAGTTGGAAGCAAACATAGGGCCTAAACTCTAGACTCTTTTGAAATGCAACATGGTTGGTTGGATACATCAACTTTCATCATGCATCTCTACACCATCCTCAAGGCCCCAAAGGGCCAAAAATTTGTTAGTTAACACAAACCATTACATCCAACACATTAAATTAGATTTTCCCTAAAACCCCGTTTGGTGCATATTCACACGGGGGGAGTGACTCCTCCGGGCGTTGAGAGCCGCTTTTATACCCCCCTAAAACAAAGATAATACATGCATGAAATCAACACAATTGAGTACATTGCCTCAAACGTTATAGTATTTCACAACTCTCATTATACAAAGATAAAAAAATTGCACGAGCTTACCCCACAAATGAGGATCGCTATTCACGGTCCAAATCAAAGAATAAGTCGTGAATATGCCTATCCAATAGCTCTCATTGTCTCAAGTCATCCCCCGTGTGAATATGCACCAAAACCAAAGGGGGTTTTAGGGGGAATTTAATTTAAAGTGTTGGATGTAGTGGTTTATGTTGGATGTATCTTGGTCCTTCTAATTTTTTCAAGAACTACCGATTGCCAGTCTAAGCCATCGATTTTTCACAGGGGATCCAGATCTGAGCTTCGTCTTTCCATTCCGATCTGTTAGGTTGGATTTTGGCCAGGCTGGCTGGGCGTGAGCAGGAACGAAGCAGGGTTGGAGCTGCATGCAACATCTGCTTCATCGATTTTTTAGTGATACCGCTTTGCAGCCTCAACCTTTCTTATGCTTCCTTTTCTTAACTTGCCCAGGCTCCCCGCAACCAGTATCAGCCCACGAAGCTCTTAAACTTTTCCATCCCCAGCCTCAGCCATCGAATTTGAGCTTTGTTGCACCACACACCTCGGCTATTTTTCTGAACATCACAACAGTAAATTATCCTGGACCTGTATTTTCATTGCAAGTAGGCATAATTCCAGTTCTTTTTTGGTGTAGTATAGTTTTTCATGCTATAGTCTGTATAAGCATTTCTATTCATGTATGGCTTCGTGAGGATGCTGGACTTCTTCGGTATAGATCCAGGTTCAAATTTGCTGTGGGGCAGACTTAGTATCCATTTGAGTCATCCTGCATATTTTCATGGCTACTTTTAGTTCTGATTGAATGCTTATAAAGATATACAATTGTTGGGCCATACACAATTTATACATTTTCATCTTTCTTATGAATGTAAAATGTGTAGAGTTCTAAAAGTATTGATCCTATTCATAAATAGCATATAGGACCTGAATCCTTTCTAGATTGTTTCCGAACCATTCCTAGAAGGGGCCCTACATCATTCCTTGAAGCGCCCGTCTTCGTTATTTTTTCTTGCATCTATGAGTCTAACTAACGTGATTGATGCACAATTCATGTTGTTAGACGTCGAATCCTATTTGTTTAAGTATGGCAACTCTTGGCTACTTTTCCAAGTATGTGTTTTGGAGCTTATTATATTCTTTGATTGTTTTCCCTGATGGCTCTCCATGTTGTTGTCAAGAGGCATCATAGGTTTTTTGTCCTTGTGTGCATCTATATTTAGCGTTTTGAATTTGTCATTGAGCATCACATTGAGCATCGGGGTTGTATTTTTTTTTGAAGTTGTTTGCTAGTCATTGAGCATCCCGCAAAGTGGTGATTCTTGTTTAGTTCCGGTTTCATTTCTCGGTATCTATGTTTATCGATTACATGTGGATTCGATAATAGTGTGTTGCATTCGGATCTTCATGAACATTTTTGCATGTTATGAAAAAATTTCATTTTCCCCTCAATTTGGCCTTGACATTAATTTTATCTTCGTTGTTGATCTCTCTCTCGACCTCGAAGTTTCCCTTCTCAAATTTCACTTGGCCCCTTTGCCTTTTTTCATGTGTATCTATGAGATCCTTCTATCGGTTCCACCTCCATGTCGGTTTGATTTTGAATTTAGCTGATTTTACCCTTTATCTCAACTTTGTTTTGTTGTCCTTTTGTTTACTTGTTCATTTGAACATAGACCTCTACCCCATTCGATCGGCTTAGCCTTTCTTCACAGAAGCGGCGCATCTGCACTAATCGCACATACGTTTTAATTGTACTTTTCATATCGTATGCGGCCTAAAACTTCGACTCTCTCTCCTTTTTAGTAGGTATCCTCTTTCCATGTCTATTCAAATAAAGTTTTTCTTTGCATCCACATTTCACCACATACTATTCACATTGTAGTCCGCGACGGCAATTAATTTGGCCATCAATTTTTCTCCTACATTTGCTTATCATTACATTTGTTAGACAACATTGGGTTACTTCATCTTAGAGGGATATGATCATTTTTGCATTGGTGGACTTGCTAATTGCCACATTCGCCATTTTCATCTTAGAGGGATCTGGCCTACTTTGCCTTGCTACTTAATTAGATTCCCTAGGATGAAAGAATTGGTTCACGTCGTTTTCCTTTAGACATACTGTTCTATTGCTATATAGTATCATGGATCACGTTTTTGTTATAGGACCTTCATATCTTATTATATTTCTAAATGATCATCCCATTGATATTCTTGCATTGCCTCTTCCACTCGTCCATTCTCGCCTCGCCTGCATTTGCAATTTGACATGTTCTATATTTGTGGACTCATTCGATGCATGTTGATTTTGGCTTTTTATTTAAGACATACTACTTCATATATATGTTTCTGGTATTTGTGGTTTTTTCGTTATGTGGAGCTTCTTCCACTATTTTTTCATTGCTTGCTCTTCTATCCCCACGTATTTTACTAGGCTAGCTCGACTATTTTTCGTCTTCTGCATTCAGTCAGCATTTAATTCCATGGATCTTTGGGGATTATGCCATAGTTCCATTTGTATTTAGGTGCTTGTGTTCTAACCTTTTCCTTGCAGTAGTCATGTGGTTTTTTTATTTTCAGACATTTCACGCATTTCTTTAATATTTTCTCTCATTTTCTAAAGTTTAATGTTGTTTCATCCAATAGAACTGTTAAACATGTTCATCGATCATATATACGTATTAGATGGTCGGGTGCTATATTCCCAATTTCCTCGGGTATTTTTTACATTTTTATAACTATTTTGAATTCCCCCCCTCGTGTTGGCCTTGGCATTAGCTTTGTTCTTGACATGATCTCAACTTCGACCTCAAGACGCCCTTCTCGACTTTGACTTTGTCCCATTGCTTGATTTTCATGTGTATCCAACCAACCGCTTCTACCAAAAATCAATCCTCCATGTCAGTTTAACTTCAATTTCTGCTTCTTTCCCCTGACCTCAACCTTGATTTCTATCATTTTGTCCATTTACCCATTCGATCGATTTCACCTCCTTCACGAGAAATGGTGCATCTCACGATTGACGGACATGCTTTTTCGTCTCGAATTTGTTTATGACTCACCCATCAACTCTCTCCTTTTTAGTGAGTAACTTTTTTCTTGGATGGCTCTACTAACAATATGTCACTTTACTGAGTCATTATATTTTCATTTTCATTTTGTATGTACATTACGTCTTTCGCTTTATTATTGCAGACAATATGCGCAACGCTAACTTTACTAGCACGATGTCACTTTAAATACTATGGCTCAATCTCCATACAATCCAACCCCACCTTGGCACTCTTGACCTCCATCTCCTTTTTCCCCTCGGCTATAACCTTATCTTCATCTCCTTTTTCCCCTTCGACCTCATATTTCAACCTTCTCCTTTCGTGTATAACCATTTTAATTTTCTTCGGATTTGTCTCACTTTTGTTCGACCCAACGATGTGATTTACATTTCATTTCAATCTCAAATTCCGTGTTGACCTTACTCTTGAATTTATGCTAATATTTGCAACCTCTACCTCAAATGGATCGACTTGGATGTCATTTATCACGGATTTATGCATGCTGTTGTTCGTGCACATGGTCGCAGGCATCGTCATTTGGCCATCTTCCTCTTCCATCTGCAATAATTGCCCAGGGAGATCCACGTGTTGATGTTCGTGTTCCGGCCGGATGGCGGTCATCATGCTCTCTCCCTCTCGCTACGTTGTTCACGATGTTGCTCAACATTTATATGTTTCCCGTCGATTGGGCTTGTAGAGAAGGAAGTTATCGGGTGATCGAAGGTTTTGTGTTTTTTGGGGAGTCCCTTCCCGAATGGCATCGATTCAAGCCCTCGGATCCTTATTCCGGGAGGACGGGGAAGTAGCTATATATGTGCTCGTCATTCTTATGGCTGGATTATCGGCTTCTTCTCGCAAAGACATCTCTTTCCTTGTCCATTGCTTCCCACCCTACCCGCCCTTATATGTTGTTTTGAGTTCGACTATTTTTTATATGTTTTGTTCGAAGATTGACCACCCATTAGGTGATGCTTTTTTCCACCCGATGGCTGCTGCAAATTATTTTCCACCTACAAGGTGATGCTATCTATATTCTTCAAGCCGTTGGGTGATGCTAGATGATTTCCAATTGGTGATGCTATTTTTCTTTTTCCACCTCTTAGTGATGTTTTCTTTTCTCTTTTAAATGTTTGTTTAGGGTTTCTAACATCTAATGGGTGTTCTTTGCTTTTTGGGGACTATTTTCTTAAAGGTACTACTTTGTCATGGTTGTACCTATTTTTCCTAACATTTAACAGGTACTTTCTAGGCATTTCTCCTTTCTTCCAGGTTTCACACATTCCATGGCGTTGATGCGCGTTTTGGCTGGCTTTACCAATTTCTTACCTTGCTCTTCAGGGCATCCTCGAGGTCGTTGTCGAACATTTCTCATTAGGGTTTTCTTCGAAAACCCGAAAGGGCGGGGTTTTTTATTCTGATGAGAAGTTGTCGCCATTGTCCTCTCTCTTGCCTTTGCATATTTTCTTATTTCATTTATGGGATAGCTAGACATTGTTCCTATGGTCACCTCCCCATTCAGATTTTTCCATATGTTGTATACTGCTACTGTGATGAACGACAAGCCTATCGGCTGGTTTTTGTGTTCTTTGCGAGTCCCTTCCTAGAATGGTAATGCATGACCAACTCAACTGGTAGAAATACTATATATTGTTCCCTTACTTATAAATCCTAGACAAAATATCTGTTGTGGGCCTAAAACTGTGTTGTTGTTATGATGAGCATGTTTAAAGAATCCTCTTTTGAGCTATACAATTTGTTCCTTGTCCACTTTCATAGGGGCTACCTCAGATATCTATAACGGGATCCATGTGGTTTTTAGGATATAATTCCAGAAATTTTTTTGGACATGCCCGAATGCCCATCCCATACTATCGAATAGCCATCCGGTCATCCAATGTGCCCTCGATGGCCATCTAGGGGATTATCGATACCCCCATCCCATGGTTTATTCGGACAACCCGAATCATTAATCATTAATGCGGGTACCTGGATTTTGACAAGAGTTGTCCGGTCTGACTGTTAAAGTCCTTGGCCAGCCCATTCCTGCAAAACCCCGTTCGAATGACTATTCCACGAGGATTGAATTTGAATATTAATACAATGGTTTATTTGAATTTTAAAACTAACCCAATGGTTTATCGCTGATTATTTCGGATCAATTCATAGTGGTTAATCAGAACACCAATAAGGGATTTATCTCGACACCCAAAAATCTTATTACATGTTAATACATCCGGTTTACATCGTGGGTTTATCCGACACTCTCGGGTGGTGGTTTTTCGGACAATTAATTGTCAAGATAGTATTATACATTGAGTACAAAGGCTCGTACAAACCCTATGACTATAATGTTGTACTTACACTAAATGTTATTTATTTGGACACTTGCCATTCCCTTATATAGACACTTGTGCTAATTTGAATGTGGTGCACTATATGGAGTAGCCATACCCCAAAGGCATAAAACTCTTGCATTAAACCATTGAATGCATTCATACAAAATATAGCAATATGCCAGAATTGTTCTAAATTAATCTGAATCAACTTCAACCACTGTCGACATGCCCACTGCCTTAATGCTCTCAACAATGAAATCTGGGACAAAATTTGGTTGTGTCCATAGCAGACGAACAAGGTTCTCGTATAAGTATGGTGAGGACTCCTCTAAGACGTTATTAATTAAGCCCTTCTGCTCAAAACTACATGAAAGATAAATTCCCCAAAATAGGTGCACAAGTTGTTGTTGTGATGCTCCCCGAACCTATATGATGCTTCAATCATATAAATACGGGAAATTTTTCTCCCATGGTAACTCCATCACCATGGAAAGGCCTTCCGTCTGACTCGGACCACTTGTGATGGGCAAGTGTCTGGGTGAAGGACACGGAGGTGTCATTCGTCCCACACCTTCTATAGGAATCCTTGCACATATGCCTTTAGTTCAGAATCTTCTTTAACCCTCAGATGGTCTGGATTGCCTTCTCAATGTCAAAAATGTCCTCATAGGCACTTTTGGTATTCTGATTGTAGATCAAACTCAGATGGTCACTATGAAAACAAAATTTCTCTTGAGAGTCAGATTTTGGACAAAACTCCTATTGAACAGATTTTATCAAAAAAGCAATCAGATGGGACATATGTTAAGGAAAGTACTAATGAAGATGTGAATGTCAGAAGTGAGGCTCAATTCTCCAAACTGCCAGAAGGTGACATATTCAAATAGACAAGAGTTAATGGAAGCTTCAAGAGAATTCACCATAGGAGAGTCCAAGTCAATCAGAGAAGGCAGAGAAACAGAAGTCAAGTGGGAAGGAATATCAAACTGGGTTTTTTAAATGGGAGGGGCTATAGTAGGAACTGTAATGTGAGTTAGATCACATGGTGTGCTCTTATCTAAACCAACATATCTCACCATTAAGGTTAGATAATACGTGAAATGAATTAAAACATTGTACAGGTTGCTGGAGATCAGTTGTTTCGTGTTCCTTAATAGGTTGGCAAACCAATTCACCATCAGATAAATCTTTAGAGTTTATAGAACCTGGATCCTTTGGAATTTGCTGAGACTTTGTTGCTGGTAGATTGGAGTTTGAAGACTTCTGAATAGAAGATTCCTTCAAGTTTATGGCTTGATACTTAGAAGTCAAAGGTTGCTTTGTTTTGTCTTGAGTTTTTATATTTAATGACCCACTCTTACTAATATTTTTGATAGGGAAGTCCATGAGAGTATAGGAGCATTGACCTTTGTCCTGTTACTTGGCCTCCTTGATTATGTTCTTCAAGGTTATTCTTAAATTTTCTGTGGCAAAACCTGGTTTATTTGGAACTCTACCCCTTACTATAAGTTTAGGCTCCCCAATAACTATAGCTCCTTTATTTTTCATAACATTGTAATCACCCAGATCATCCATCAGCCCTTGCTCTTTTTTTGCTCTCTAACTATTTCTGGTTCGCGTAAGCGAAAAATACTGTTTCGCTTACGCGAACCAGACTTCGCGTAAGCGAAACAGTTGTTTTCGCTTACGCGAAAGTTTTCCACGCCGGAAATTTTTTTAGCCGTATTTTTGACGTATTAAACGTCAAATTTGTGCCGTATCAAACGAAAAATACGTATTGCGTATAAAACGTATACAGTATTGAACCTATCCCTGGCAGAAAGGTGTAGTCATCTTTTGCAAAGGCAGCAGGAATTTTCATTGGAAATTTTCTTGACTCAAGTGAATGACATTGATTTTGTAGCTGAGACTCCAGAGCATAGAGACATACTTACATCTAAAAGAAAGGAGCTTCGAGAAAAAGATGATACCAGGCAAGTTATGTTTCATCTTTGAATACGTAGCATAATAACAGGGGGTTTTCTTTGTGTTTTTGTACGCTTTTCACAAAGGCTAAGATTTTATGGCGTATTCGAATGGATGTACTAATGCGTACATCTAGAGTGCACCATTTCTTAGTCGTTGGATTTAGGTTTTTTTTTCAATGGTCTAACATCCAAGGGCTCACAACAAAAGCCCTTTTTTTATTTTAGGGCTGAACATGCAAGCCTCGTGGATAGCATTTTAGGAAAGAAACTTGGAATGGCCGGACTTAAACGATCAGTGTTTTCAGGTTTCGAGAGGTAAAACAATCGTTTTGGGTCGAAATGTCTTTAGCGCTTGCAGAACAGCTTCTACTTTCCAAAGACTAAAAGTCCAGTAGCGTTTAACAGTGATGGCGCGACCTGTTCTTAGTCCGTCCTGCCGGATGGGGGCTTCCAACGGCCTGTCCAGATTGCTTGCCCCATGTCCCAGGCTTCCTGATTCCGGTGAGTTTTCAAATCCAAATAATGGCAGATGATCTTCCTGTGGTACAATATGGATCACTAGCAGGCTTTGCGAATGAAGCTGGCGGAGTAGAAGGATTCTTGATTAAGGAAGAGATTGCAGATCTCAATGCAGACCTAACAGAGACTGAGAAATCGGATTTGCAGGCTTATAAAGCGTTAGCTTGTTCATGGCTTGCAGATGCCATTCTATATGAGATATGGATGAAGGAAAATGAGTCTGTTGTAAAACAAATATATTTTTCAGCGCTTCCATGGCCCGTAAATAAGGCCAAATCCGTGTTATGTGGCTCTATATACTTCTGAAGACCCTTGAATTTGTAGGTAAATACCATATCTATGAGTATTGTTTCACATTTCAAGATCCATTCTCAAATTTTCTGCAACATAGGACATGCCTTTATAAAATGGGGTCAGTGGGCAGCGACTCGCCCTGATATTTTTCCACCTGACATATGTAAGCAACTTGCAAAGCTGCATTCTCAGGTGAGTCTGAAATTTCAAAGTTCATTTAGCTTGATTTGTCAGGTTCTTCATCTCAATGTTGCTGAAATGCTTTATATTCACCTGCACACAGCTTTACAAAGAAAATAATTGAAAGGGCATTTAGGATGCCTATAGAGGATGTCTTTGAGGACTTTTCTGAGGAACCCATAGCATCTGGAAGCATTGCACATAAATTTGCACCGTTTTTTTAAGTTGTATCCTTCAGTTGATGTAATTATACTCCATGGAATGTGAAGGTTCATAAGGCTATTTTGAAGGAGCAAGGAGCTCGAAATCGGAAACCAGTTGTTATTGTTGCTGTCAAGGTGTGTGGTGGCATTACTGCAAACATTTTCTTAGGCAAATCGATTGACATTATGGGCACTATTTTGTATTCTCAGGTTCGCCACCCTTCTGTGAGAAGATGGGAGAAGAGAACATGGGAGCGCGAATGTGTTTTAAATGAAGATTTTGCTAGATAATGCTAGATAATGCTAGATATAATGTACTTTTAGCTTCCAGAGTTGGAGACATTCTTCAAGGCAGCCTTCATGTGGAAGAGAGGCCGTCTTCTAGATCTCTGGACCAATTCCTATTGATAGTCAATTTGAATACTCTTGTTTTACAGGCCATCAGGCCTTTATAACAGAGGATTGCAGTCAGGTTCTTGTGTTCTCAATAAGAAATTAGGCATGGAAATTAACAGAAAGTAAATTAGGTGATTTGAAATGCAAACTTTTGAGCAATATAATCATAACCTAGCATGCTTGGGTTTCTTTCTTGCTGGTTACAGATCATGGAAGGATATCAAGCCTACAAGCTCGTATTATCTGCTTATCATGTGAAGCATTGACGTTCTTGGACTTATTTTCTGATTGTTGGTGTGGAAATTTTTTACTGATGAGTAGTGCCCTCCTCCAAGTTTGTACCATACCAGTTGGCTACATGAAATTGAACTAATGTCTGCTACTCACGCCGAACATTTGATGTCCTTAGATTTGTCACTTGTGTGGAATTTTTTACATTGCTGATGAATAGTTTTATCTAGATCAACAGGTCCGATAACATGTTTTACTATAAATGCAGTTGTTTATTTTTTTGGCACTTATGTACTTATATAAACAACCTCTATAGTGTATATTTCTTGGTGCTTTAGTTAGGGCCCGAAGGGCCCAAAAATTTTTTAATATAACAATCAACACACAACTACTATTAACATTATTAACACAAACTATTACATTTAACACACGTTTAAATTAAAATCCCCCTTAAACCCCCTTTGGTTTGGGTGCATATTCACACGGGGGGTTACATAGGGCAACGAGAGCTGTCGGATGGGCATATTTGCCCTTTATTCCAAGATCTAAACCGTACATAGCGTTCCTCGTTTGTGGGGTATGCATGTACAAGTTTTTGTATACTATATATTAAGGTTTGTAAAATACTATAAGGTTTGAGAGAATGTACTTAATGGTGTTAATTTTGTACATGTATTGTAAATATGTTTTTGGGGCTCTCGACCTTTTGATGTTTTATACGCTTTTCTATATGGTTTTTCTATGATTTTATTATTGTATTCGGGTGCACATACTAAATAGTATTTCTAGAGCGCATCAGTTTTTAACCGTTGATTTTTATTAGGGAAAAAAAATCATGAGGCCATGGTTTCTCTTTGATTTTCACCCTAAATAAACATGCGTGCCTCGTTAAAAAAAAAATAAAATAGAGCTACAGAAAGCTATAGGGCTACATGCGAATGCCCTAGTCGGAATTTTTTTTTTAGGTCTAGGCCCGAATCTAATTCGGCCTGGCCTTGCCCTGTTCTTGGCGATTCGGCAGTTCATTCTTTGCATGCTTGAAAGATAAAGAAAAAGGCAATGGACGTTGCAACACGGCCTTCTTACCAACCTGCCAAGCTCAATGATATGCCTTTGAAGCTAGTACTAGTTGTAGATGAAGTAAATTTGATTCGTTTTGTAGTTTAGTTATTGTTGATATGTGTTTTTGATGGTCCATGACTTTGCCTGCAGGTTCATTTGTTTTTTAGACATGGTGATAGATCTCCAACATCCTTTGGAAAATAAAAAACCAGTACTTTGGACCTCTGGGCAAGCAGATTGAAGCACTTGCCTTCACTTCCTCTGTGCGAATATTACCACCAGCGAGCATCCATTTGGTCAGCTTACAAAAAAAGGTATGTTCATGGTGGCTTATGTTTAGGGTCAATTGTAACTCATTGCAAGTTTTATTTGCCCAGTGAGAAGGTGCAAGAGAACCGGGGATATTTGGATTAAACAATCTTATCTCCCTGTTCTGAATGTAGAGTTAAAGGAACCCTTTTCCTTGAACTGCCCTATCTAAGCATAATGAACGAAATCCATGGCATAAACCACTTTTGCCTTATTACAAGCATAGTGGATCTTTCGATGACTAGTAGGCTTCAAAGATGAAAGACATATTTCGAAAAAGCATTACAGGGTATTCTTAATATGCCAAATACAGTTTGGCCCTCAATGCAGCAACACAAGGCATGCTTCAACCAATTCATTTCTTAGCTTATATTCAATTTCTCTATTTTCCATTTATATTGTGTGCTATTATCTTGTATCCTTATCTGGCAGATCAGCATGAAGTTTTTGAGATGCTAATTTATTTGTTTGCATATTGGTATATTTTCTTGCCTCTAATTGTGTGTATCTTTTGGCATTTTTAATGCAGGCCTTTTATATTGCCTACGTACATGAAATATGCTTAGGACCTATCAAGTAGAGATTGGAAATAATCACAAATGAATTCTATATCTTGGTTGCTTGATGCATCTACAACATAAGAACTATGTTGTATTTGGAATGGCACGTTGTACTTGGAATAGAATAGGTTGCAGTGTTCGTATGAATGGGGGGTATTTTTACAATTCAATTTATGTTTGAAGCTATAGAAGTGTGAACCAATTAAAATTTTGGATGCGAATACCCCGTGTCTTTTTCTTCTGAGTTCCTTGTAAAAGCTGTGATTATTTTAAAGTTGAAGTGCCCAAGTATTTACTTTCTTTTTGGTGTTTATGCCCATCCATTTAAGTTGCCTTGCCATTTTACATATCTACGACATCATTACAATTCGGGCCAAAATATGTTTTTAATACAACAACATAGATAACACATATGACACATATAATAATATAATTAAAAATGTTTTCTAGTTTGTTCATCAATTCTTAGGGCCCCAAAGGGGCCCAAAAATTTTTTGGTTAACACACAAACCATTATATCCAACACTCTAAAATTAAATCCCCCTTCAAACCCCCTTTGGTTTGGGTGCATATTCACACGGGGGGTGACGTAGGGCAGCGAGAGCCCCTATAATTATGTTTTGCACGTACAAAATCAACACCATATAGTATATTACCTCAAATCTTAGAGTATTTTGCAAATCTTGTTATACAGTATAGCAAATTCCATACATCCATACCCCACAAATGAGGAACTTTGTGTACGGTGTAGATTAAAGAATAAGGGGTGAATATGCCTATCCAACAACTCTCGTTGCCCGGAGTCACCCCCCATGTGAATATGCATTAATTCTAAGAATAACAGAATATTTCAATTTTCTCTTGGGGGATTCTCGGATTCAAGTGATAGTGAGGGATACGGAAGTGATACAGAAAATTGGGACAAGGAGGAGTATCTTATGGGGAGCTCTCATGTTATGTCTAAGGCTGATCAGAATCATTTAAAAAACAAGGTGTTGCGCACGAAGGGTTGCCCTCCGATGTCCCAAAGGGATGTGCGCATAGTCTTTGATGCATAGTGCCCGACCTAAGAGTAAGTTCACGATCGTTTAACTTCGTTGATCTCAACAAAACTAATGTTAAACACAGATGTTACCTTCTCGTAACACATTAGTCCGGCTCAAAAATTAAAAGTTTTGCAAGTTTTGGCACAGAAATCCAGCTTAATATGCTTTGGAAGCTCTGCTAAAAAACATATGCGGCAACAAGAAGCTTTGCTCAAAAATATTTTGGCAACAGGAAGCTTTGCAGCAGGAAGTTTTATTCAGTGTGTATATTGGCGACGACGGTCTGCTAGGTCTGATAAGAAAAAAAAAAGGAAAGGTGCCAGAAGACCACCGTGGAAAATTTTTGCCAAAAAACCACTGTCTTTTTGTGCGAATCCAGATAAATTGGCCACGTGGACTTTTGGGACTATTTTGGTGTTGTTTTGACATAAAACAACACTTGAAAACAACCGTGGACCAGAAATTGGGGTCAGTGTGATATATTTCGAGTATATACTGGCATATACATGGACACATGCCACAAATCCACATGAATGAGGGTTTGCCTGCTTGAATCAATTATCCTTTGTCCTCTTCTCCTCCGCCTCCGCCTGGCGCCTGGCGCCTGCCTGAGGCGCTGCCTGAGGCCTGCCCGAGCGGATGCAGTGATGGATGGCGTTGGAGCAGCGGCAGTGAAGGATGGCGCCCCTGTGTGTGCCTGAGTGGATGTCCGCCTGCGTGCATACCTGGGGGTGCTGGCGCCTTGGCGCAGGGCTGGAGGATGGGTGAGGAGGCACCTCCGATGGGCGATTTCCCTGAGCGGTTTTTCTGAGCGCCGCCTTCCCTGCGTGTCTGGGCGATTGGCGTTGGGGGCGTCTGTTTCCCAGCACCCAGTTGTGAAGAGGTTACGGTTCGGAGTTGCTTGGTGAAGCCTTGCCTGCTGGAGGTATGAAGGTATGCTTGTTGCTTGTGCAACAGCATGGATTTTTGGATCGGTGAGCAGCCATAGTCATCCTGGCAACGGTTTTTTCCCAGGTGGTTTTTAATCCGGGTCATGATGGTTGTGTTCTAGCTCACGTTGTGCTTTGGTTTAAGGGCTTCGGCCCATGCTCTTGTTTGGACTTCGGTCCAGGACTTCGGTCCCTTATGTACTTGGTCCCATAACCCGATTGGGTTCCGTGGACGTTAAAAATTTTTCCTTCCTTCCTTCCTTCCCCTTAGAGGCAACCCAAAAAAAATTAAACATGAGTCTAATACCTAAAAACATGTACTTCCAATTTGTTTTTTTGATTAACTTCCAATTGTTTGTCTCCTTTATATCAGATGGCAAACGACATTGTGCCCTGGCAAATATTTCATGTGTTTACTTCCAATGTGTTGCATATATGTACCTACCTTATGTTCACATACTTAACTATGATATTTTAATCATAAGTTTTGGATCTGTCTTCTCTCCTCACATCAATTAAAAAGCATTTTAAACGAAAGTAAAAACATTGATGATGTTGTTACTAGATAATTTCAGCAATATAAACAATTATAAAATCAAATTATGTCCCTTCAATTATTTCTTGTCCAAAACATCATTTGTTCTAGGTCGCTTAGTAATTGCCTATGTAGACCTTAAGACATTTGAAAGGAATGCTTAGTAATTGCCTATGTTTGTTCATTACGTTTATTTAAAGAATTAGACGTATTATTTGCTATGGGAGATGTTGAGTGATGTCTTCATTTTAGTTTTTTCTTTTTTTCTTGAGGGAGAGTGATGGATGGATTTGAACATTTGATAACACATCATTGCATATATAGTAGTCATCATTAGTCATCATTGCACATATAGTAGTCGTTGATTAACTTTAATAAAAGAAAAGACTAGTCTCATGCCCTCAACTCTAGCATTGAAATACAACATGGAAAACTTAGGAGGCTTAACTATACACAAGGAATGTTTTAATTTCAGAATTAGAATAAGTTCATTGCCATTCTAAAGTAAACTGTTATTCAATGCCATTCTATGCTACTTTTATATTGTATAATCAGTCATTCGTTGGTCATTGTGAACAGGCTCAGTCAATGACGAATTCATTTGATGCATTTTACCAATGAAACCATAATGCAATAAAAAGCAATTCCAGATGTAAGAAACTAGCCCACATTAGACCTTAAACTAGTGAGGACGTAACAAGAAAGATGCCAAAACTGGATATATATATATAAGAAGAGGATGTGTAGCATCAACTGGAGCATTTTTCTACACAATTGTGCAGACTTAATTTCCATAGAAACTGAATCTATTTATAAATATATTTACTTTTTACTTACAATAATACATGTGACTGCTACAGCAAAGTGCATGGTTGATTACATGAAAATAATCACATAATTAACAATATTTGCTGTAGGCTCGGTAATGAGTTGGTTTTCCAAGTAGAAAATAGGGTCCATTTAGTGCTATAGTTACTTACCAAAGTTCGTTGTTGGCCCTTAACTAACCGCTGATACTGAGCACACGCTAGGTGACATTGGACCATAGCCTGAACACGTGTTACTGCTTTCTGTATAGCAGCTTCCTTCTGCTTTCTTCCAGCTTTCAACAACACATCTTCCTCTTCACTACTCTGTCCATTTCCAACAGTTTCGGCTGAAGACGTCTCAACATGAAAACCCCTAAGATCAACACGTTTCCAGTGCCAATGAAGAACAGTTTTTTCAGGAATACCAACAGACCAAAGTAATCTCCTAAACTTTTTGCGTACTTGATGACCCCTGAAATGTGCCTGTAATGAAAATCAATATGATGTAAATTTAAAAAGTCCTATACATTATAAGGAGACAACAAATTTGAAGTCACCAAGAAAGTCATGGGAGGAAAGGCTCTAAAAGACCTGAATTTTAACCACCCATTGTCGCAAGACCAAGAAGTCCTTATGGCCTCTCCAACTGCGAAGTAGCATAGACTTCATGTCCCGTCGTGACATCCCATAATCGCTATCATATGTTGTGTCTGTGGTCTCTTGTCGCCTCCTAAAATATTCTTGTCGAAAGGTTGCATGAATCAAGGCAGCAGCCCATGCTGCATTCCTCACAGCTCTTACTGATTCCTGCAGTGAATTCTCATCATTATCTCGAGAGTTTTCCGAAATATCTCCCTTTTCAGAAACATATTCCACGGCCTTTTCTCCTGCAATGACAGCAGAAGTTGTCTATTTCATTTGTTGCCTTCTCTTTTAATGTTAAAGAGGACAAATGACTTGCGAGCGACATCTTCGCCAAGTACCCAGCAATTCCACCATACTATTACTTGCAGCAAGATCAGCTGGTGTTTGTCCGTTTGGATGACGTGGTGTTGGGTCCGTTAAAAGCCTAGGTCCTGCTTCAGCTGCTAAAATGGCAACAACCACCTTTTGCCTGCTTCACATTAAACGAGTATTAGACATCTATAAACCCAATAAATTTTACGAATCGCGAGATTCTTGTAGCGGTTCCCAAGAGGACCGTGTCATGTCACACTCGAGGCCCTCTAGGCTTTGATATCCTGCTCGAGGCCCTCTAGGCTTTGATATCCTGCTGGGGAGGGAGGGAACTGCAATAGAGAAGACATTTTTAGAGTTTCTGCTCAGTTAATCGGATTAATCTAGAAGCAAAGTTTAAGTATCTTATTGCACCATCTAACCTAGAAGAAATATTTAGTGGTTTCTCCATCCAACTCTATAATGATTACAATAAGAAATGTCGTGCGACGATTAAACACCTTTCACTGTGTTTAATTACTGTACAACAAAATGCTCATGCGGACCATCCCACTGTATTAGAAGACATCTTCCACTGCTACTGTAGTATAAGGCTCCTTCAACCATAGTCAAGGAAGTGCTCTCCAAGAAAGTAAGTGTGTCTATAAGCCCAAAATGACCTGATCCTAAGCTTGTATAGTAAATATCTCAATACCAAAGGGAACACGCTAGTGAAGTTGGACAAGAGTTTGAGGCAAGCAGGGACTGGAGTGTGTCCAAAGCCCACATAGCACTACACTTCTGCACTACAGCCAAACCTACATGCCTAAGTTTCTTTTATCCAACACTCTTTGCTTACCTAATACCTAATGGCTAATGCCAACCATCCCAGGCCTAGCCAAACGGCCAAACAGGGCAATGACGATGAGGGTGGCGCGGGATCTTTCTCAAACTGTTGCAAGAAGGTTTTGCTTGATTAGTCAAACAGCAAGTGTCCATTTAAGCAGGCTAACACTAATTTAATGAACATGCTAATATCAGCTATACTTTCCAAGAAGCCGTTTGTGTCACAACGTGATAAAAAGCGAAAGTTGTTTAAAACCGCATTAGCCATAGGATATGCCTCCATTGCTGGAGGCTAGCATAGTCAATCTGGAAACTGAATCAATCACCCATAAGAATATTAATGGTGACCAAACCAACCAACGACAAAAATACCCAAATTGTTGGAGCATGCCATCAGCCAACGAAATTAAGAACTGTGCAGATTCAAGATCTTTCAACATGTGACTTGCTACACTTTTATTAAAAGAGAAGGGCATTCTTAATTGCAAGATATGTCCAACACAGCAAAATAGGCAAAGAATTTTCATACAACCCGTGCTAGTATGCAATCACTAATCTGCAATGAACTATCAAACAAATGTAAATATATCATGCTCTACTAACCGTCCTCGAAATGCAGCCCAGTGAGAGCAGTCCATCCTTGCACGTCACAGAAATTGACACCCATAGCAGCGGCTAAGAGAGGGCTTATTGCCCAGTCGTAACCTAGTGCAGCTACGATATGTAGACTCTGTCCTTTATTATCTAGAGTAGGAGTAATTTGCCCATGACTAGTAATAGCATTGGAGATCTATTCCTGCAGCCTCTTTTTCAGTAATATTTGTATTACACATTCTTTAAAGTCATCGGTTGATGTTTGTAATGCATTATCCAATTCTGTATCTTCTGGCAACTTATCATCTGTATTGCATGATCCCATAAGGATGCGTAGAAACCTCAGCTGTAGTTGCATGTCTTCTTGTTGGAAGCTAGTGAAAAGACTACTTTGAATATGATGCCCTGAAGCACCTGAGTTGTGAAGACGATAATGAAATTCACGTATTTCGCTGCAAGCAAGCCTGTTTCCTGACGTAAAAAGTAACTGTTACAGAGTTATAAGGAGGTGCTTTACAGCGAAGAACTCCATCTTGTATAACTTCATAAAAGTCTGCACTGTGGTTTCATAAAAGAGCTTTCTCATTTACACATTGATAAAATAAAAAGAAAACAGTTGAGCTACAACCATAGTCCTGCTAAGGATCAGGTTGTACAAGCAAAGCTCGAGTGAGCTAAGAAATCTATGATGGTGTGGAAGTACTTCCATCAATATATTGACAGGTGGAGATTAAACGACTATTCCCTTTGGCAGGCTCCAGGATAGCCTTTTTGGCAAGCAGCTTCAAGCAAATCCGGAATAAAATGCAGAACAGAATTCATATAAAATGAAATATTCAATTTGGCCATGAATTTCCAGCAGCCTTTTGCTAGCTCCTTGTCATATAACCATTCATCTGCACATCATTTGAAGTTTCAGCAGCTAGTGCATCATACATAAAGGATTGATTATTGTACATTTATGTTCCTTTGTATCAGTGGTCCTTGGATGCCCCAAGCCGCAAGCCTCTTGGTGATTTATATTTGGAGGTTGAATTGATTGTGTTCTGAAGCTGGCAGGATAATTTCCACTAACATGAGGATATCCTATTATGTGCCGATATAAGGAATTTGCTGGAGGTGGGTATAACGAATTTGCAGGAGCAATTGGATATTTTGGATAGTCCCCCTTCCTCACATTACAGGTATAGCATAAGATATAATTATGCCTCCTGGTTTGAGAGTTCTGCGTTGAGCGTTGCCCTAAGTTATGCCATGAGCATAATTTCTTTGGATTGTGCTTGAATTGAGCGGTTTAATATATTCCTTCCCAACTTAATTTGCGTTTTGCACCATGCATTGGGATAGAAAATTTAGCGAGAATGCGATAGATAAAATAAGTGAAATTGAACGTAACTAACTTGTTCCACTTTGTCCAGGTAGTTTGTGACTGCTATATTTGTCCCCAACCTTTTCTCCAAATCCTCAGCTTCCAGATCCTCTGCGATCTACTCTGCACAAAGAAGGCAAGTACTAAGATGATCTTCTAAAAGATTCCAAATTCAATTTAAGAAAAAAAACGTGTTTAACACAATACAAACAGCCGTAAATAAATGTAAGGATGGGAAGGTCTGCCTGGGATGTGAGCATGCTAGCAACGTTTAGAAATATTCTCAGAGTGCAAAGATTATCTCCAAGTATTGCAGAAGAACAGAAAACAGAGGGTCCCTTTTGTAGAATCCATTCATTCAACTGATCGAACTCTGAGGCAGCACAATACTCACAATGCCAAAGGGAGCTCTCCTTCGATTCCCAGATTCCCAGCTAAGCAAATCATGGAAGGCAGAGTAAATACCTGCCACGATCTTGGAAGTTGGAAGCCAGAGGAAAATGCTTGTCATGCCCTTGACGATTACAAATAAGAAAATGAGGAAAGAAGCCTCTCCGGTGAGCCGGTTTTGAGAGTGGTTGTCCAGTTCAGAAGCCACCGCCAGTTTACAGCCCGTAATGGGTTTTTAGCAGTCATAGGTATATTCCGCGTATATACTGGCATATACATGGCATATGCCATAAACCCACATAAACGAGGGTTTGCCCCCTTAGGGGCAACCCAAAAATGCTAGGAAAAATGATAGCAACATTGATAATGGGCTTATTTTCTTTGGATTGGATAAAACTCCTGCACAAAATACAAAAAGTAAAAATAGTAAAAGTAAGATAAGATAAGATAAGATAAGTAAAAGGAAATCTACAAGAGCTAAAAAGTAGCTTCTCAACCCTCTTTCCCATTCCTTCTGCTGTTCCAATGAAGGTTCTTTCTTGGGATATGAGAGGAATTAAGGGTCCTCTAAAAAGAAGACGTGCTATAGCTCAAATTTGACTTTATAATGATGATATTATCCTTCTGCAAGAATTGAAGCTGCCTATCTTTGAGTGTGGTAACTTAGGAGATTGGATTTATCTTGGAACATCATCTATTTGGATTGAGTCATCAGGAGTTAGCGGTGGTTTAGCAATAATTTGGAAAAAAGAGATTAGTCATCACCATTTCTACAATAGTCCTTCCAAGATATGGCAATCTGTTACTCTATTTGTGTCTGATTATTCATTTGGAATTATCAACATTTATGCTCCCACCAACCCTAAAGATAGAGAGCCTATTTGGATTGAAATAAACAATTGGCTTACCTCACAAAGTATTGATAACTGGATTGTGGCTAGAGATTTCAATAAGACTCCTTCTTGGGATCTTAAATTGGGAAATAAGATTAATATGACAAGAAGTGAAAAAATGAATTGAGAAACTCTTTTCTCTGATAATAGTCTTATCTCTATTCCCTCTTCTACTTCAACCTTCACTTGGTCTAATAAGCAGAAGAATAATGCAGGAGTTTATTGTTCTCTTGATAGATTTTATGTCTCTAATCCTTCTTCTGCTATGTGGGACAACAGGTTTGTTACTAGTGATGCCCGGGGGGTTCACTTATAGTAAGGGGGGTATGCCATGTGCGTGCATAGGGTGATCAAAAACACCCCCGTATACGATTTCTTGAAAGGCAAATTCGACCCCTTTCGTACAAAGTTTACCCCAAGTAGTGGCAAAAAACCCCCCTACCTCTTACGTATACGTATGGAAATGGGTCGAAAAAACCCCCCTACAAGTCACTCAGGCACATTGTATGGCACTTACAGTGAATCCCCCTTGTAGTGATGAAGGTACCTCTATATCTGATCATCAGTCTCAGTTTAATGTTCCTTATAAATTTAATGTTTCTCTTCTTGATAATGAGAAGTTGTGTTCTTAAATTCAGGAATTTCTATATGGATTTGGAGGAAAGCAACAGATTGGACAATAGTTCCCTATCTATGAAAAACTACTCTAAGATAAAGAAAATTAAGGATTGGATCAAGAATTGGTCTAAGTCTAAGCATGAAGAATGTCATATGGAAAAGGATCAACTCTTGATGTATATGAAGTTAGTTAGGTCTGCTTCAAAATGATCCCTGTAACTCAAATCTGCAGTTGGAAGAAGATATTTTAGAGAGGAGAATCAGAAATATTGCAGAAATGGAGGAATAGAATAGAATAGAATAGATTTTTTTCGTCCACGAGGAGACCAATAGGTCATGGGACCCATACAAAAAGTATATAAATCAAGTATATAAATGATATGGATTCTGGTAGTACAAAGTTCTTCTTTAGGGTTGCAAATAGTAGATTGTTGAGGAACTCCTTTACTGAGGTTAAGGATGAGACTGACTATACTCGCACCACTCAAAGGGATATTGCTAACACTTTGCATGCTAAATTTAAGGATATCCATCGATTGTAAGCCTATTCCTTCCAATGATCTCAGAATGCTAATGCTTTTAAGTCTCTCATTGACAATACTCTTTCTTTTTGCCTCGATTCTATGGATTGCTCAATGATCTCTTTGCCTTCACAAGATGAAATCTTTAACATTCTTAATAGTTTCAACAATGGGAAGTCTCTTGGTCCAGATGGCCTTCCTGCTGAATTCTATGTTAAATTCTGGGATATTCTTAAAAATGATCTTACTTCTCTTGTGCATGCCTTCTGGAGTGCTGAGCATTTGCATCCTTCTATTTCTAGTGGTTTCATCTCCTTGATTCCCAAGGTCGATCATCCGACCAATCTTCAAGATTGGAGGCCTATCTCTTTAACAAACATTACTTTTAAGCTTTGTGCTAAAATCATTGCTCTAAGAATTATCTCCAGAAGAATATCAGCCTAAATCAATCTACTTTTCTTTCCAAGCGATATATTCTAGATAATTATGTGGCTGCTATGGAGGGTCTCCACTGGAATAAGATCTCTAAGCAGACTTACGTTCTTCTTAAACTGAATTTTAAATGAGCTTTTGATTCAGTGAGATGGGATTTTCTTGATTTTGCAATGTCTAAGCTTGGTTTTCTTCCCAAGCTAAGAAATCTCATTTTTGGTCTTAATTCTAGATGCAATTGAGCTGTTCTTATCAATGGTTCTTCATTTAAATTCTTCCCCCTTACTTGTGGTGTTAGGCAAGGTTGTCCACTTGCTCCTTATCTTTTTCTAGTTGCAGCTGAGTTCTTTACTAAAGCTATTTCTCATTATCAGAATCTTGGTCTTATTAAAGATCTTCGGCTTCCAATGAATCTCTTAGTATTCTACAATATGCTGATGACTCTTTTTCCTTTCTTGATGCTGATAATTAAATATTGAGTTCTTTATGAAAATTCTTAAGCAATTCTCAGTTGCTTCTAGTATCCACCTTAACCTTGACAAGAGATTGATAGTTGGAGATACTACTCATCAAAGTTTGGCTGGTATTAAAGTTCTCTCCCCTCTTCAAGCTACTATAAATTGTTGGGTATGCCTCTATTGTGGGATCCTATTCTTTCTAGAATCAAGAAGAAGCTTAATAATTACAGGACTACTATATCCCTTGCTGGTAGAACTATAATTATAAACTCAGTCTTAACGAGCTCTCATGTATACTTCTCCACTGCTCTAGTAGCTCCTAAATTAATCTATCATGATCTTGAGAAAATTATAAGAGGCTTTATCCGAAATGGTAAACATCTTGTGAACTGGGGCTCTATAAAGGTCATAGGGGGACTTGGCTGCAAGAATTTATTTCTTCAAGCTCAATCCTTAGCAGGTAAGTTCATCTGGAAGGCCATTCATGGTAATCAATCTCCTGCCTCTAAGTTCATTAGATATTGGATTTATAAAAGTCATCCTTATGGTTATCCTTCTATTCAGCATCTGCTTCCTCACTCTGCCTTTGTTAATCTATAAGCCTACCACCAATATCTCTCCTCTGATGTGCAATTTAATTAAAACATGGAATTCTAATTCTCCAAACTATGCTTTTGTTTCAAGAGATAAACTTCATGGTGAAATGCCTATTTTCTCGAATCCAATTCTTGCAGATCATGATTCTTCTATGCTAGCTATTCGACATCCAAAGATGCACTTGCGAAATGGTGCGATCTTTGGTTTCATTAAAGACCTTTTCTTAAAAGACAGGATTATCTCTTGGACTAAGCTAAAAGAGCTCATTAGGGGCACCTCGGATAAAAAAGTCTTCTTCCATATTAAGAATCTTTTGTGTAATCTCTCTACCAGTCCAGGGAATGGAGATTGGGGTATTGATGGCAAAGTGGGATATAAGGTGAGGACTGCGTATAATGCTCTCTTTGCTAATGATGCAAATTGTAAAGCAATGACAAAGTGGCCAATCAATAATGATCAGCTTAACACCTTATTCTCCAATGTTTGGTTTTTTTATTGTCCTCCCAAGATCTCTTATTTCATTTGGTTGGTTGCTAATGGCAGTTTGAATAATCTTTATTCTTTGTCAAGAAAGAATTCTAATGTTTTGGTAGATTGTCCCCATGGGGGATTCACACAGAAGACCCGTATAAACCTAGGTGCATGGAAGGGGGTTTTTTCTCGACGTTTTCGTACGTATACTAGGGGTTTAAATCCCCCTCTTACTGACATTCTAGTGTATTTTTTTCCACGGAAGGGGTTTTTTCCAACACTTTTGCGTACATATATAGGGGTGTTTCTTCTCACCTTAAGCACGCAGGTGGCATATGCTCATGTGATAAAGGTGAACCCCCCGTGATTGTCCCATGCTCTGTGGTAAGGATGAAAATATGAGTCTTATCTTCTTACGCAATAAGCTAGCGGGTTACGGTCTTGGTTTAAACTAATAATTTGGAATATCTCATAATCAAGATCTTCTGTCTATTCTTCAATCTAATGACAAATTCACTAACACTATTGTTCATTCTGCTCTTTGGAATATCTGGAAATAAAAAAACCGTGTTTTATATGAAATAAAAACTTTCTATTTCGGATTAAAATTTTGCATTTTCAATTTGACTTTGAAACTCTTGTTAGTGCTCACAAAAAAGATTTGGTCCTAACTATGACGGAAATGGGACTGATATGGAGAATCTGGTGTTGTTTTGATTTGTTTGCTTCAAATTTGAATGTGATAGATTCTAACATCCTTTTTACTGATGATCCTAGAATATCTTGAGTTCCTGCGAGGATCAGGGAAGAGCAAGTTTGATAATCAATCTCTTTTTCGTGAACCCTCAAGTGATGCCATGTTCGAGAAAAATTTGGCTACATCAATGGAGTCATATATGATGAGGGTTGGCTTGTCACATTATCAGAAGGATAGTAAAGACTTATGGGCTGCCATTTTCTGCAGAGAGGTGGTTCAGATCCGTTGCTTATGGTCGTTTCTAATCAACAATCATTTCAGTTTAACTGAAAGGCAATTAACTATCAAGATAAAGACCGATGTACTATAACCACAAGCAACTTGCGGATGTCTACGGATCACTGATTTTACTCTTGGGAGACGTTGATACATTTCGTCTATTCTACAGTAATAGTTGGCCGGCCAAGTCCTATACCTTTGGAACAACTGATTCCTTCAACGCCTACTTCGATTCTATCCTCTTTGTATAGTCATAGTCCTTTGATTTGAGCATGGAATCTTTGTTGGTTGATCTGATTTTTCTTTCCTCCTTTCATTTCGGATTACCTACATTGGTGTGCTCTTATCTAAATTTTTATCTTGTTTCACTATTTTGGTTGGTTTATATTTTGAACGGGATTTGAGATCTAAGGTTTGCCAACGGATATTATTTCACTCTGACATTGGTGGGATGCTGCTTCGAATGTTAAAGACCTCTGGTGCTTCAAATTTTTCTCATCATTCCAGTTCATTTTGGATATTACTGGGATATAGGATTTATTCAGCCTATGTTGCTCTGTAATAACTGCATACTATTCTCTCTTTCATCATGCTTTCATTTCAAAAGCAATGGATTTTGCTTTGTACTTCTTAGGGTTAAAAGGGGAGAAGTTGAGGAAGTCGTATATGCAGTACCCCACCAGCTCGCATAGGACTTTTGTCTTCTTTTTGTGCTTGAGGTTAGCAATAACATGATAGGTCCACATGATATCCTCAAGCAAAAGGTACTCCTACCCGACGTGAATTACCGGCAAGGCATCCAACGCGATAAGTTTAGACCCCTGGCTTCTATGTACTGGCATTTCCTCGGCCGACTACTTCCATCATACGAAATCATCCTGGCCAATATGCTCATCATCCTTTCAAGGCGGAGGAGCATGCATCTTTCCTTGCTCCATGGGTATGTCCTCATCCTCCACAAAATGGTCTATGAGGATGGCTCAGGCGAAACAGACTTCAAAGAAAGTCTGTGCATCCCACCGTAAGGTCGAGAGCTGCTTGGCCCAAGCGAATGATGCCACGGAGGATATTGGGCGTGGTTGTCGCCACCCAACATCTGGATCAAGATTGCTTGGCTAAGGTACAAGCGAGGAGGGACTCCGTCTTTGGATGCATTGGGGAATTATATCACGAATGTAGAACTCAAGAAATGCGGCCACCGGTCGGGATGGGCTGCATATTGGTGATGAAATCAACTTTTCTGCGATAAATAAGGATGGAGAAGCTCGAAGAAAACCTAGCAACCCCAATGCTCTCTATCCATGTACCATTCTTTGGCGCTTAGAAGAAAAAGAAGAGGAGGAGGAAAAGAGGAAAAATGCAAGAAGAAAAGAGGAGGAGGAAGAAAGCGGCTTGGTGGAGCAAGAGATAATGAAATTCTAAAAGTAAAAAATCTTTGTCGGCGTCAATGGAAATTATTTTATCAATATTTATTTTCTCTATGTTTATTTTTATTTTTTTATTTTTGAAACACAAATAAAATTACGAGAAAATACTGCGCATGTACATGAAGGCCAAAAGGTTCATCTTTATACAAGAGATAAAATATCTGAGTCATGTTTAGATTTATAAAACAAATATACATTTTTCTTTTTTATACTATAGGTGGTCCCCGCGAATCCTCAGAGCAAGTGCCAAATCCTTTGGCATTATTGTGACATGCTTGGCATGAATAGCACAAAGATTTGTATCGCAAAAAAGGACCACCAAGTAATCTTACGTGGCTTCACGCAAAGGCAAAGGATAGCATGGGTCTAGGGTAGAAGCATGAAAGGGTGGGCAAAACAAAGCAGGTATTTTATATTTACAAATTCAAAATGTAAGGAAATCCCTCCCCGAAATTATTATTCTTGGAATGAATCATTAATAGGGCAAATAATTTTGAACTCTCCTCCCGGGCTCTGTTCAACCTTCCTCCCGCTCGAACCTCCATAGCCGAAAGCTTGACATCCATATTCGAACCTCCATAGCCGAAAGCTTGACATCCATATTCGAACCTCCATAGCCGAAAGCTTGACATCCATCCATAGCCAAGATCGGGACCTCCATAGCCAAAAGCTTGCATTTTGAGAGCTGAAGCACCGGGGAAGAGATCATGACGAAGCTTGACTTGGAACAAAGACATCTCAAGGAAATCTCCTGCAACAAACACTGTAAAGCCCATGCCAATGTCTCCCACTAGAAGCTGTCGCCCAGAAAACTCAAGAGTGGGTCTTCTTGGATCGGGAGGTCTTCCGCCCGAGTTTGACAAAAGGTAAGCATCAGGCTGACTTAGGAGCAACAATTTTGATAGCATGTTTCGGGGCTAGTGCAAATAGTGCAGGATGTTTGGGGTTTGAAGCCCCTTTGTTAGGGGTTATCAAGAGTCGCGAGGATTAAGCTTTGGTTGGATGGCGATTTTTTTACGTGTATGAGCGTTTTTTTTGTAGGAGGGACATTGCAAATCATCACATTCCATTGTATTTTGCCGAGAGCATATGCACTTCATTACAAAAAGTGCGCATTGATTGGGATGAGGTGAAAGCAAGTGCAAGTCTTCATTCAAAAGGCTCTCAAAAAGAATCGACTGACGAAATTAGCTTCTGATAAAGTCTTCCAATGTTAAAGCTATTAAATGTATGCCTCGGGTAGAATTGGGGCAGCAGTTAGAAATGATGAAAAGGTGGGAGGAAACAAGAGCATTAGATTACGCCTCCATGCTTGATGAAATCTGAGACTTTAAAAAAAAAGGAAAACAATGGAAATTGAACTGTTGAAGCATGAGAGTGATAAGAGCTTCTTGACAAGACTTGTGCGAGTAAAGATGCAAAAATATGTGAGCGGAGTTCAGCATTATGGCAGGGGTTTAAAAGCAAGCGGGAAGCCAACTGATGTGCAAATGGCTTTGGCATCCCATTTAGAGGAGGAGAAATCAAGTTATATTGCTGACTTAGATGCTCTAATGATTCCCATTGATTGTTTAAAGGCTGATTTGCAAGAGTTAGAAATTTGCCATTGAAAAAATCAGCAAGGATTTGGAAGTTAATTCAAGCTGTGAGAATAGAATAAAGGAGATGACTAAGCATTTGGAAAGGTCGGACCGATGGGCCTGCAGCCAGCTCCCATACTCGCGTGACAAGGCGGGGGCTTCATTCTCACATATAAGCAATACTTGCGGCAATTTTGCAATGATTGCCTTGACTTCGACCATGGTAATATCTCCACTTTGTGGTCATACATATTGTCTATTTTGTCTTATATTGAGGGGTTTCAACAACGAATACATGTGTACATGATTGTTCATGGTCAGAGGACTGCGACCTTTGCTTAGGAATCCCTTACGAAAGTACATCTATTTCTATTTTGATTACATAATTAGTTTGAGTGTACTTAGATGTAGTTAGTTTCCATCATGTACATAAGCTGTATTAACATTTGATTTGGCGTGGTTTTGTCTTTCTTGTAAAGAGGAAATGTATTTATACGTACTTTACATTTACATGTGCCATGAAGTGCTTTTAACGGAATTCCTTTCTGAGGGGTGTATTAATAGGGTGTATTGCATTGATTTGTACTTTGCATTTACATGTGATTAGAAATGCATATGAATTTGGTATTTGACTTTCCTTTACATTCAATCTTTGAATGATGTATTTGATAGGGTGTATTGATAAAATATTTTGTTTGAAATACATTTGAATTTAGTATTTGGTTTTCCTTTACATTGTGATAGCTATGTACACTAATGTACTTCTATTTTTGTCGTTACATTATCGTGAGAAAGTTTGCACTGTAGTAAAACCTACTTGCATGTAATTAACATTTGTTTACATTTTTGATTTGCATCGATTGTTTTTTTTCTTGATTTTGCTTCTATCTACTCTACATCTTCCCTTGATTACGAATCAAGTGTTTACATTCTTATTGACACCCAATTGTGTCAATGCGGACATGGGTAGTATCAAGAAAGGAAGAAGTAAAAGCTGCTTGGGTAAACTAAACAATTCATGTTTAGGTGCACTATGCTTAAGTTGAATATAGCAAAATTTCATGTTGTAGGTGAAAAGAAGAATGTTATTGAGATGGGGTTGCATTTACCATTCTCGGACATCCCAATTCTTTGAACTGGCACAAAAGATCTTTGCTTGCTATCGATGTTGGAAGTCCATCCACATCTACATCACCTTTGAGAATTGCAACAACTCATAAGCAATCGGTCGCGGGATTTGGAGGCAGAGGGGTATGTGGAAGGTAGGGTGATGACATTCGATTACATTAAGATTGCATCTGTTGTAGTTAGAGTTCACTAATGTTCAATATTTTTGCGTGAGAGGTTGTTTTCCAAAAGAGATCCCACCTGTTGAAGCGAGCTGCTATTATTGGAGCAACTAGCTGAAAGCCCAGAAAGTAATTCTCTCTCCTTTTCAGGGTTTCTATTTTTTTTTTTTTTTGTATTTTGAAACTTACGTTGACGTGTTTCTGAGATAAAATTGCGAAGATCTTTGGTGGCGACATTGAAAACAATCCACGAAGGCTGCTTTTTTTTTCAAGTTGAGGAAAAGGCTTGTTCTTTGGCAGGTACGTGTTTCTTTTTTTGTCTTGCTTTCAAAACATTAGAATGAAGCACTTTCTTGTCTTCAGAGACTTGCGACGATTCAAAGGAGCTAGATGATGTTGAAGAAGCCTTGGAGATTGCAGCCAAGGCAACGACTAAATTTATGGTCAAAGCGATGCCAAAACAATTTGGAAAAAAGAGTGCAAAAACGGAGGCGGGGACATCCGCTGCAAAGCGGTAATTGCTAGCTTACATTGACTTACTTATACTTGGTAGCTTATTATATTTTACTCGTTTTGCAGGTCTAAACCACTGGAAACAGAGATTGGAAGGTATCAATTTATGCTTTATTGTCATGGATCAATTGTTAATATGACACTAACATTGACTTACTTATACTTCAGTAGCTTATTATATTCTACTCGTTTTGCAGGTCTAAACCACTAGAAACAGAGATTGGAAGGTATCAATTTATGCTTTATTGTCATGGATCAATTGTTAATATGACACTAACATCTTGGATCTGACAACAGAAATGATGACAAGGATAAACTTATGGAATTGGCGCCATTCCGCCATTCAAGAAGCTGTCCGCGGCTGAAATGAAAGTGGTTGCATCGACATAGCAATTTTATGTGCAACTAACTCTAAAATGAGTAGCAGCTTAGTGGATCTTTATGGCGGGTAATAATCTGGTTGTATGTAGAAATTTGTATTTGGTGCTATTCCTTGTCTCTAATGTTAATCTTAATCTAATCCAGACATTGCCTTTCGAGTGGAAGAGCAAAATCTTTTTTTATCCTGCTTACAACTATATAAGGTTTAGAGAAGCTACCAGCAGCAAAAGAAAGGGTGAATCAGCTGAAGGATCACTGAATGTCATTGAAATAGTGAAATCAGGGATGAAGGGGATTGTGGTAGCTAAATGCCATCATATCCTTGCACCTATCCTTGAGAATGACCATTTTGTCTTTGGATGTTTTTTCGCTTTCGCACCATCGATTCAAGATCCTACACCGGGAATTCACGTCTTGAATCCTCTTACAAGTTATGCGACGAACGAGAAAGCAATCAAAGGGTATGTAATACTTTAAGTTGTTGCTTTGCTTTTCTTCGCTAATTGATCTGCTAAATTTTCGTGATATGTAGGCTGCACACACAAATGTTAACCACATCGATCGGTCAAGTATCTAGAGGCGTCGATTTCATGAAAGAAATAATGTTAATCGGATTCAGCAAGTAGAGGTGCCCCGGCAGCCGATTTAACATCATGTGGGTTGTATGTGATGGGATTTATGCACAAATATGTTGAAGCTCTTGTCGGTAGAGATATGGAAGTAAGTTGTATGCCTTCCCTTGTATGTCTTGCATCTCATGTTCCTTTAAATATTTCTAACCTTATTTATGGATGTCACAGATTACATCTAAATGGTTCTCTCATGAATCATACATCCGCGGCGACAATTTCTAATAGATGCTTTGGTCATGCATTGTGATGCCAATCCGAAAAAAGCGTATCGCCCGGCCGGTCCTCGATTTACGGTGATCATGAGTCTGAGTATCGATTTTGCAAGATGAACTATGTAACGGGCTTATATATATATCTTTTGTTCACATTTGTGTTCACATTTCCTATCATAAGGAATGTGTAAATGACACTATCTTTGAATAGTATACTCTTGATAGTATACTTTATGACTATGTTTTTTTTTTTTTTTTTTTTGAAGAAAAAAAGATTTCTGATTTAAAGAACCCTTGTACCCTTTTTGGTCAATCAAAACAGTTACTTGTTACAACATACTTGATTGTTTTGATTGTTTCAACACCACACTACCGCACCCCACCACACTCCACCACACCACATCATACCACCACACACCACTACACACACCACCACCACCACCCCCACCACCACACCCCCCACACCACCACCACACCATTCACCACACACCACATCGGATTCGGTGAATATGATGGTTGGTGTATGGTCTATGGTGTATGGTGTGTGGTGAATGGTGTGGTGTGTGGTGGTGTGTGTGGTGGGGTTTGTGGTGAATGGTGTGTGGTGTGTGGTGGGATGTGCTGGATTGTGGTGAATATGATAGTTGGTGTATGGTCTATGGTGTATGGTGTGTGGTGAATGGTGTGGTGTGTGGTGGGGTGAGTGGTGGGGTGTGTGGTGGGGTGTGTGGTGAATGGTGTGGTGTGTGGTGGGATGTGCTCGTTCTGGTGAATATGATAGTTGGTGTATGGTCTATGGTGTATGGTTTGGTGTGGTATACACACCCTAACAGTTTAGTGTTCATTTCATGCAGATGGTATTGTTCAAGAGGTTTCTGGACCAACATCCAGAAATTTTTGGCAGATGCTTCAGATGCTTCAAGATGCATTTAAAGAAAAATACTACGAACATATTTTCCTATTGGCTCTTTGGTTACCATATTTTGTTAGTGTGCGGATCATAAATTCTGCACCTTGAAATTCCTTGTTGGCTTTAATGTTTGTTTTGGTATACTATTTGATAATTGTACTTTGCATTTTATAATTAATGACAAAAGCGTCATTAACTTGAGTTGCACAAAAACTTGAGTTGCAAACTAAGTACCAAACATGTTTCTTATATCTATCTGAGAAAGGATAGAAATAGTTCGGTTAACTAAAAAAACGATTGGAAACTTCGGAGAACAGTTAAAGCAAAAAAAAAATAGTCTACAATTTGTAGAGAAGAGGAGTTACGTCATTAATGAAAAAGCTTTACAAAAATGGAGTCACAAGGACTATTGCTTACGTGTTTAATTAAAAGCTTTACAAAGAATAGTCACAAGGACTATTACAAAAAAAATTGAAACCGGGGATTACAAAAAACAAGGCTTGATCTTGGGGCCATCTTGACTCTATATGAAGGTCGTCCTCCATGGCATACATCTTCATTTAGAGGAGTCGCTCCCTCGTCGAGGTAAACCTCATGCACCCACTCGATCACCCGCAGGCGACAGCTGATGATCCATGATGAGCTTCTCCACCTACGGTGGAGTGAACCATGCTGGATGGCGGGTGGCCTCGGGAGGAAGACCACGGATTCTCGGGAGGAAGACCACGGATTCTCGGGAGGAAGAGGAGGACCCGTCTTTGGCGGGGGGGGGGAGCGAGCACAATGGCGGGATAGTGTTCTGCGAGTGTGGTCTTGAACTTGGCCATGGCGGAAGTGAAGGAGATGGGGCGGAATGGGGAAGGAGTGAAGGAGATGGCGGAATAGGCGATGGGGATGGAATGAAGCTCTGAGGGGCAGAATTTTGGGAATAAAAGGGATGTTTGCATGCATACGATTTTGTTTTGGAAATTAGGCGAGGAAGAGGAAAGGGATGTATCCATGCATACGATTTTCACACCCTAGCACAACCCTAACACAAAGTTAGCAATATCCCACATGCATATATCACAAAAAAGCGTGCACATATATAAATAGGGTTTTGCTTATCATTGATAAGTGTGGATAGAGATTTAGATGTTGAAAAGTTATGGCTGTTGGCTTGTAATCTTCAATTCTGAGGCCAGCGTGTCCTCTTGTCAAAATGTAATCCTAGTCCACCTTTTTTTTTTAGTAATGGGCTCAAATATCCCACATGCATTCAATGTTCCTCAACAATTGCCAAATCAACAAATTGCCAAATCAACAAATGCCAAATGAATGGATTATGTTAAGGCATATTGTGTGCCTATGCATATTGTGTTTGGTAAAGCGTGAGTCAACAATATAGAGATAACAAGGAATATTCCTTATTACCTTGAAAGGAATATTCCTTATTGCATTGAAAGGAATATTCCTTAGCACCTAGTTATCGGGGAATATTCCTTATTACCTTCAAAGGAATATTCTTTAGTTTGTTTAAGTGCACCCATAGTTACAAGGAATATTCCTATTACCTTGAAAGGAATATTCCTTTTTGCATTGAAAGGAATATTCCTTAGTGCCTAGTTATCAAGAATATTCCTTATTACATTGAAAGGAATATTCCACATTGAAATATAGCCCTTTCCTTTGAGCTAGGCTTGTGGGATATATGCGGCATCAACCATTGGCCAATTGGATTGAGAAAAAGAGGGCGATGGGATAGATTTTGAGAAAAGGATGTTGAACAAATCATTGGCACAAATCATTGGTTAAGGAACAAATCATTGGCATGGTGCGAGCCATATCGAGAAAGCTTGAGGGGAGAAGGGAATAAGCGGGGATAAAAATTCCTTTTTACTGTGGTGGATTTAGTTGATTAGATGGCGGGAGGAGATCGAGCGACTAGATCACAATCCATATCCCCAATTCAAATGCAAACTCACTGGCGCACCCGATTCTTGAGGAGATCAATGCGAGCAGGGGAAACCAATTGAACTTACACTAAGTATACTTGTCTTGGAAGTATATAAACATTATATTAATGTTTGTGTTTTAATCTGGTTCACATTACGATTACATTAGGTTTGCAAGTCCATGCCTTAGTGCATAGAAAAGTTACTTCAACAACGGGTTAGCATTATTTGAGAGATTCTACAATCTCGGCAAATTTCAAACAACATTTCATGCCAATAGTTAGTCGGTTCATATGCATAAGATGTACCTTTAATCTTATGTTTTGGTGGCTCAATGGAAATCTCACCCCAATTCTTGACTCGGGATGGATAAGAACTTTCTTTCCTTGAATAAGCTTTGTACTTTTGATGGCAACCGGGGAATCAATTCAAAGTAGTTACCAGCTATAACTTCATTACCACAATAAAATTCATTTCCATAGTCATCCTTGGTGTCTTCTTGAGGGCATGTTTCCTTACATTGCCTTTGGATGAGATAATAAGGGACCCTTTCATAATTATGCAGGGGATGTGAATGATGCAAAATAATCTCCAACACACCTTTGTCTCATCCACATTATCCCGTCATTTGCCCACAAGTCCCTCGCCCTCGTACCCATCTTCTTCAACATTGTCCCTGTTTGTAGGCTCTAGTTTTCTCAACTCCCACACGCCACAATGATCGGCATTCTCACAAGCGAGGCCAATCAAAATTGATGCATGCCTTACAAAAACATGAAAGAGATCTACACATTAACTTTGTTGGATCATTTGGATCTATGGATGATACGCCAATAATGAAGAGATTGCACCCCTTTCCTTTGGGAGCACATCAAATCTTTGGGAGCGGTCAATGTCGGACACCTTCAAAATACCCTTTCCACATCGAAACTTTCTCTTCAAGAACCTCACATGCGGTTTACGCATTTTTTATCACTTTCCCATCTTTTTTTTTTCTTTGTTACGCCTCGAGCCATAGTTTGGCTATGGCTCCTTCTAAAAATCATGTGTGCCCTTCCCATGTCACGAGCCAAAGAAATTCCGGTGCATTCTCGATCTTATGCTCTTGATGATACCTAGTTACATGATAGAAAGCTCTTCTCGACTTGAATTGGGCTGCACACCCGTCGGACCAAAACTAAGTGGTATTTCATATGACCGGCACCATTTTCTTTCAGCCAATTGAGGTGCATCTTGAATGCTTTTTGTACAAAGTGAGTATCATGTGTTTTGTCATCTGAAATAAAAAGTGCACACATTTCCTCATTTTACCACTGTACCTTGAACATCATGATGTGGACCAATATCTTTGATTTGTTCATTGTACCAATGTTGTGCTTGAATCTCGTTGAATGGCTTCAAAGTATAATTCTCGAGAAATCAACAACCGATATCACGGTATCATCGAAGACTCTTCATGGATTCCTTGAATTGTTTGCTTTCGCCAATGTGCCACAAAGTTATGATATACAAACTTGACATATGATCAAACATGTTATCCAACATATTCTTTGGGCTGCCTTTCTTGTCAATTAGCTTTAATCTTCGTGAAGTTCCTTTCTTGAGGGCTCATTAAGCGTAACTATAGACTTGCCAATCAAGCGTTTGATCAATCTGCTCCTTGTATTCTCTTGGACACAACTCAATTAATTGTTTCCCACAATTTCCACAATCGATTTGATACATTGTAGCTTATGCCACTCGTTCGTTTCTTTGCTTTCTGTCACATACCATAGCCCTCAAAATGTGCTAACATTATCAAATGTCTTGTCCTTGGCTTGACATATTCCGGCATGAGCTTGGATCGCACACACCACAATTACGCGAACAATTTTCATGGAGTCTTGATCTCATCAAATTAAATGCACCTTATGCGGATCGATTGCTCATGTTTCACGCAACAACATGTGTTTCTTTCCTTTAGCTTTCTAATGCAAGAAGGTTTTAAGTATTCAAATTGCCTAAGCCCAATCCGAACCTCTGGATACTGATCCACAAAATTCTGGAATAATTCAGCCTGTAAAATTACAGTGAAATAAAATTAGTCACCTCATTACATTATATTACATTACATTACATACAAATCTTTTACATATTCAAGACTCTAAACTCCCACACATACATGTACATTCTGACATGAATTTTATTTCAATTACTATGAAGTCATATAATTTTTTAACAAACAATACATCTCCACACTAATTTCTTCTTAGTTACTGCCTACATCTACAATACATCCAGAATATACATGTAAACAAATATACATCGGAATATACATGTAAACAAATATACATCGAACATACATGTAAACAAATATACATGTATGCGTGTTGCCATGAAATAATTTGACATTTCCATGTAGAACAACTAGAGGCAGATTTGCATCTACATTATATTCAAAAGTAAAGAAATCATTTACAAACCTTACATCGGTGTTACAAAATAAAAGACATCTTTATTACGCCAAAAAGTAAAGAAATTTACAAACTTTACATTCTTTATTACGAAAAACAAGATGCAATTCTGACTAAATTACGATTCGTGTATTGTGTAATGTCAATATATTGAATTGGTTGTGTCCTCTTCTTCATGACATCTCTAATTTTTTGGTGAAACCTTTGAGTTATCTAACCAAAACCGAGCAACCATATCCTTCATAGCCTGATCTATCGTATTTGTTCTTGGATTTCGACACTGCTAATGCCCTGATTTTGTTCCACCTAGTGACATTCTTTTCCTTCTCTCGACTACTAGTTTCATATTTCTAGGATGTATTTTCAGCAACTTAGTTTGCTAGTGAAGTCTTACGTAATTCTCCTTCCTCTCCAACCACCATAGATAGTACTGAGAATGCTTTTGCGGCAAGTCCGTCATTGCTATTTGCATTTTTGGCGTCTTGGAGGCCATCCTTTAAATTCTTTACCGGATCTGTTTTCCACGATAGCCTCTTGAGGCCTTCCAATGGCCTTGGCTCCAATAGGAATTGCAATCTTTGTCTGCAATAATCTTCTTGCAAATATACTTTCTTTGTTTTGGAGTCAAATTAGATACCTCATTCATTATGAGATTCTGAAGCATTCACCTTTCTTCTAATTGGCTTTGTCGCGTATCCACCCCTACAAACCCTCTGTTTCGATTTTCTTTGCACGCTTGTAGCGATTGCTTTCGAAACTTCATCAGCGGGAGGATTGAAATCGAACCCGATCTTGCGACCTCGAAGTGCTTGCATGAGAGTCCAATCCTTCTTCCATAGTTTCTTCTTCAACTGGTGCTTTAAGACATCGATCCATTCTGCAGAAAGGGGATACAACATCCTGCACAAGAAATCAGATTATTAACCAGATTTGTACTACTGTTTGAAGGGATTTGTATTACTGCTTGAAGGAAAGGGATTTCAATTTGTTCAAGATACATTTGTTTCTTGAAATGCATTCGATTTAAGAGCAGCTATAATCGATTCGGGCCAAGTTTTCGTTGAGGTAGAATCCGGAGCCATGTTTGATCGATTGAGTAAAGTTCAAAATGTGCGCCAAAGTTTTTTTTTTTTTCCGCAGGCAAGATATTTAGATTTTATTGATAGAGAAGCTAGTACAAGATTTCGGGAGGATTTGGTATAATTATGGAGAATATTGTACGTGAACCGCCTTTATTAATGATAGGCAACTCCATGTAAAATTCAAAATGTACATTACAAACACTTTAACCCAGTTCAAATTTTTACATCAATATACAAAAAAATTCAATCACCCTTTCATGCTTCTACCCTCTAAAACGTAAGGTCAGATTTGAACTCCTAGGCGATCTCCCGAACAAGCCGCTGGAATGTCAGCTTGCGTAGCAGAAGTTCAGTAAACTTCTGGTACTTCTGAATCTCCCTCAATGCCACGGAGCCGAATATCCACCTATGGGGCTTCTTCAGGCGAGGAGGCAGCTTAGAAAGACTCTTACCCCCAGTTGTAGGACGGTTAGCAGCTAGGACTCATCCTTCACGATGCTGCTTGTAGCTGCTTCCCAATTTGTTTGGGGTACTCTTACGCTTTCTTTTTATTCTAAGAGTGTTGAGTTGGTCAACATCCTGCTTGACTTGGTTCTCTGCTATCCGCTCAGCTTCCCTCTATGCATGCTGTTTTCCCATAATAGACGGTCCTCCTTTGTATCTCGGTTATGTACCTGTCCGGCCGAACCGTCATCTCTAGTTCATGGGTTGCAGGACCTCTGGCGTAAGGTATGCAGATAGTTCCTTCCAAATGACACTCTGTGTCTCCTCGTCATAATAATAATGGGGTATGGTGAAAGCACATCCTCCTACAACAAATTCTCCATCTCCTAAATAAATGTATTGCTCGTCTCTAACCTTTGGATCTCCACTTGCGACCTCTTGTGCATCAGCTATTATAGCCATGTCCATAATCCGCCGCATCTCTACTCTGGCAGCTTCCTCATCATTGCCCGTCACAGATTTGGGGGGGGGTAATAGTGGACTAGTGTCATGGTTTGATCTGGCTACTCCACTAGTATATACTTCTTGCCAACTGCATTGAGTTTAAGCAATAACCGCTCCGTTAGATGAAAAGCAGGATAAGGTATCTAACCTCCTACTCTAAAATGTTGGACCAACTGCTCAAGAAAAAGTTCGATCTTCTCGGGATCTCCAGCAAGGTTGCATCCAAGTTCAGCAAAAATTTGGATAATATCAAGGGTCTCATAGCTCTGGGTTTGTGTAGTGCGAGCCATGGCTATGGAGGCGAGGGTAGGTGCCTATGTACGGAACAAGGGCGATGCTTGGCGATGGCGAGGCAAGCTCGGCTATGGAGGTCAACTCCGACGGATGGTCAAGCCTGGCTATGGCATAAGGAAGCCTGAAGTACAGTGACTGGTGGAAGGAAGCTTGAAGTACGATGGCTATGGCAGAAGGAGAAAGCGAGAGAAAGCACAAAAGGGAAGGGAGGAAAAAAAAACGTCTCAAAAATTTAAATCCTAACCTTTTCTTGTTTTTCTTTCTTTATTTTCTAAATATATATAAAAAAATTTATATGGCAGGCGCATATAGGATGCCGTGTAGGGGGCTTTTGGTTCTTAAGTCTCAATTCTGAGACCATCTTTCCCCCTACGCCACCTTAAGCCTAGGGCTGAAATGATGACACCTAGTGTGCCATCCGATGGAATCCTATCTAATTGGAGTGTTCCTGATGCAATGGGGCAAGAATCCCTTCATCCGAGCCTCTTAAAACAGTTATGGCCTCCGGGGAGCAAGAGACCCTAATTCTTCCAAGACTCAATAGGGTCTGACGTTTATATGCTACAATCTACTTTCTAATTTATCCATTCTTCACGCATTTAGGATAAATAGCATACTACATATGGATTTAGGATAATATCCTACATTTAAGATCCACTACTAGCTAATCAATCTAATGAGTTAGAATATGGCTAGGGCTATGATCCAGTCTACCAAAATCATGGCTCTGATACCATTGTGACGCTCCACGAATCTATGTGATGCTCCCATCGTATAAATACAGGAAATTCCCCTCCCATGGCAACTCCATCACCACTGAAGACCCTCCATCTGACTAGGACTACACGGGGCGTCATTCGTCCCACGCTTTCTATGGGAATCCTATATAGCGAAAGCGTACATACATGTTAGCACCTGGCAACAATACAAATAATAATCTTCTATATATATAGTAATAATGACATTTTAGGATAATCTGTGCGCACTTTTTTGGCCGTTGATTTTTTCATTTTATTTTGGTTCATTGGATTTTCGGTTTTAATTCCTCTCAGGTGTGGCTTTTGAAATCGACCTGGCTAGGTTTTACCAGTTGCAATAGTTGATTTGATTTGTATTTAGTCGGATTTGCACCGGCCTGGCTAGGTTTTAGATTTGCAATACATGGGCAAACGCAGTGGAATGGAATGGTTCATGGTCAGTTATGTCTTCTGAATGGACAGATCGCGGACCTGCTAAAATAGTCCGGACCTGCTGATGGCGGCCTGATCTGAAGCCAGGATCCGGCTGGGCAAGGATTTGTGAAAGGCAATCGGCTACAGTAAGGGCACAATGCCGGATCTTTGCCGTACCTACAGTTCTGGCTATAGCATATGCCTCTGCATTCAAAGGTAAATTTTTTATGATGTTTTGGGCTTTCTTGCATGAGAAGCTGATGGCGGCAATGTTCACATAGGTAAAGCAAATCGTTCTGGATTGTAAAATTTTGATTAGGTCTTTAGGCTTCGCATGAATTTGCCTGAATTTTGACAGGCAATCTGCTTCAGGGTTTTATCAGACATTTCATCTATATCTATTCGATGCAGGTGCATCGGGCCTAATTCTTTCCGACAATACCTGATAGGTGCTCTCAAAACTTTAGCTATGGAGCAGTAAACTGTGTTCATATTCTTTCTGTTGTGGCTTACTGGTGGGTTTTTTGTTCCCTTATCTTTAAGGTACTTTTGGTTGCAGCTATTGAAAACTAATATAGCTTTCTGTGACCAAACGGGTTCTTGTTGCTTATTGTATGGGGCATGGATAAATCTCATTTCATTTCATTTCTATACAGGGGAAGCCCATGCTAGATGATTATGTAATCTCTATTCAATATAGCTTTGGGGGGAATGCTTTGTGATGTTTTGCTTGCCAAATGAGTCCATTTATTAGAGCAAATAATATACAGCTAGGGCTGCATTGCAGCCTTCTAGATATGTGCCTGAAAATAAAATAACAAATAGAACATTGAAATTTATGAAACTTTTCTCCCGCTGGTTCAAAGTATGGGGTGATGTGATACTTCTTTTCTCAGCCTTATCTTCTTCCTTATCCTCTATGCTCTTTGTTGTACATTTTTGACCTATAGAGAGATTTGTAGGAGCAGTTGGAGGTTAGCTGAGGTGTGCATATTCATCCCTCTGTATACGGATGATGTGGTACTCATATCCTCTTCCCCTGAAGGCTGTCAACATCATTTATTGGCACCAAGGGCCATTCAATCCTTTTCCAAGAGGTGTAACCATGAAAGTTTTGAGAAGAATATAGCAGGCAGCAAAGAAAAACATAAGCAGTCATTTAAAAGAGAAAACAGGACTCAGATAAAATCATGCTTTGAGCCTGGCTAGGAAAAAGACAAAAGTTTCCTAATTTCAAAGTTCCAGTTTTTGTTTTTCTCATTTTTATGCACGTATCTAGAGGGCTGCAATGCTCCCCAGCTGTATATGATAATTGCTGTAGTAAATCTCATATACCCAAATGGTCTCTCTTGAACATTAATATAATCTTTCTTTATCTTTTTGACCTCTCTCTCCTTTGGCGGTGGCTATGGTGCTAACCCTAGCAACCCCATTTACCTGAATGAATGTCATCCACAAATGATCCGAAGAGCCAGCCACCTTTTTTTCGGTCTACCTTGTCCACTTTTGGACTACCAATTTAGTCTTTTTCTGTCCATTTGCTGTTCCGGCCTGCTGGGACCATTTCTTTTTCCTTAACCTCACAATTTGACCTTCTCCTTTGCCAAAACCATCCTCAGTGCTGTTCCGAAATGTATGAAGATTCTTCGACTGTTACACCAGTACAATTGCCAACTTCTAGCTCTATTGGAACAGGAACTCCTTACTCAGTTGCTGTTGACCCCAGATTTTGTGCTTCAACTCTGGGAGGTATTTGAATGAACTGTTAGACAGGTTACATTTACTAGAGACAAATGACAAATCTTAGGGCAAAAGCGGCAAGCATCAGAGTTCAACAAATCAGGTTGCCTAAATTGAGCAATTACAAACAGTTGGGATGGAACAGCAAGCAGACACTAACAAATGGGTGGAAGTGGTTAGGAAAAAACAACTTTTAGAGCCAGTTAATGATGTGAAAACCACCATTTCTGGAGGAAGAAAGAAAGAAAGAAAGAACGAAAGAAAGATTTATTAACGTCTACGTAAGACCCGAAGGGTCTATGAGACCATAACACATACAGAATTCAAGGACTCCAGGAGGAAAACCCTTCTGTTATCTAAAATATACAAACAAAAATATTAATTTAACAGAACTTATAGTGAAAATCTAAGAATCTGCTCAAGTAGGGTTTGATGGGGATAGCCCATTCGTTCCTGTGACTGCTGCAAGGTAATTCATAATACCCTTTCTTGGCTTGCTTTGATGCTTGATGCTCGGCCTCTTCTGGAAAGACCTTTTATGTTTCATGACTGCTGATCGTTTTATCTTCTTAGACAGTGCCAAAGTCACCCCTTTAGGGTCAGGATACTTTCTCTTCTGTGATGCCTCCAATATCATCTTATCATCGTTTGACTCGGATCAAAAGAAATTAGTTATTTCTGTTTGCTTCAGGCACGTTGGATTCTTTTGTTTGAGAATATTTCTCCTTTCTAGGGATAGTTTTATATACAAAGTGAGATACATATTTCTAATCGTAATATTCTACCAGCTGTCGTAGAGATATGGGGTCTCTAAAAAGACAATGATATCTGCCTCTAATGATGTAGTAGGTTGGGCAGGTAAAAATAATGTTCTGACTCAACCATATTTAGATCGCACATTGGGCATTTCCGATCTTAACGGCTAATATTTTTCGCTCTACCAACCTCAATCTCCAACTGGTGAGATGGCACTCTAAACTGCCCCATAGAATATCTCACTTTATTCGGCAGATCAATATCCAAATATCCAGGCCTTACAATGAAACCATCTGGCGATATATTTAGGAAGTTACCCAGTGAAAGATGAAGAAGTCCTTTTCAAAGCCAAGGCATCCATTCAATGCATCCTTAACTTGAAGGTATGTCATGATATATCCAATCATGATGAGACAGTAGTTAAGAGAGCATATGCGATGCGTTCTGAGCTGAACATAATAAACACAATTTTAGAAGACTGTTCAAGCATTAATCAGGACATAAGTTGTATATATGGAGATCTATTAAGAGGGTAGGTTTGTGAGACCATGTGAAGAATGAATGACGTAGATAAAAAGATGGCTACGCGATCGATTTTTTATGACATGCCCTTTTTAGTCAATAATATATTTTGGGGTCTTCTGTATTTGACTATTCAGGTTAAATTCTGATATGAAACGTGGAGACCTTTGTCGTGCATATGGTTTATGCTAGTTTCTTACCAAATTGTTTGTGTGTTTGTACCAGCTGTCCATTGCATGTGGCATCAGAATTTGTGGGAACAAGCATTGTTCAACGTGGCAGCAGGAGTGCAAAGTTCAGGTATTATACTGCCAGACGCTTGGAGATCATTGCTTAGTGCTTGCAGAACGCACGGTAATATGGACTTGAGAAGACAGTGTTTTAAGGAGATTGTTTGTTTGGATTCTGATTGTGCTGCAGGGTATGTGCTCATTTCTAACATGTATGCTACCAGTAGTGTCAGTCTAAAAGCATTACACGTGCTTGATCTTGTCATCCGCTGAAACAAATTACAGTTAATTCTAGGACACAATTGTCCTAGATGCAGCAATAGCCACAAATATCGTCATATGAAACTTTATTTGGATTCTTCTTCTACTTGCGTGAAGGTATGTTCATCTAAATAGAGATAACCTAATGAAGAAAGAGCATACCCCATTACTATAAGAGGGAAGCTGGAGTTGAGAGGGATATTAGGGTCTTCTGTTTGGCATTATGCCACTTAGAGCAAGCAATACGTCTAGCGAAAGAACTGCGAAAAATATAGCTCTGAAGTCTTTGCCAATGTATTGCATTTCCACAAGAGATTATGTATCAGTACATCATGAAGGAACTATACCTTTTGGCAAATTTGACATGTATAATATTAATAGAATAGAATAGTTTTTTTATCGTCCACTGAGACCAATCGGCCTATGGGACCCGAGAAGGGGCCATGACAAACTTATTCTTGTCCGGGGTTAAAACCCCAGCCGGGCGGTTTTCGAGGGATAAGCGACTTAGATTAAAAAAGAAAGAATGTAGTCTGTGGTGATCTCATGTTGTGAACAAGGAAAAAATGTGTTGCAGAATATGCACAACTTGGCAATTTGGTGCAAGACTTTGCATTTGAAAATTTTACATTGTTTGAAGTGCATGCCGCTTCTCCTTTATAAGATATGGTTTTGCATGTACTGAAGGAAGAATGCTCGGAAGTTAAGTTGCCAAGCTGAAGGTCTGGTGTGGTATAATATCAGAGACAAAAATTGACTTAGTAATGGTAAAGAAAAACAAAGCACATGCCTATATGCCCAAAGAAATCAAACTCATACAGTAAAAATTATATGAATCTCAAATAATATAATCTCAAAATTGGCAGACTTCTTTGACAGCTATACCAAACACGACCTAAAAAACAAAAAGAATGGACGTACCCACATCAAGTGGCAATTATTGTTTACTTAGATATCTACTTCTAAGTAGCAGCGAATATAACAAGGCAGAAATATTCCATTTCAGTTAACATTTGATCAAACAACAATATAAGTCCATGTGTACAATAATATGCTTGGCGAATTAATGTCTTTTTAAGCAATAATAGTGAAGGGACGTGGTCTCTTATCTTTATTTTCTTTATAAAATCCATTTCCTTTTTTAACATGGACCCAAGATATGCCCAATGATGTTCTCAACAATTTATTAATTTTTGAACCGATCGACGAAAAGCCCAAAGATTTTGAGCAATTTTTCTAGTAATAATAATAATATGATTAAATCGAGCTTCTTAAGACCCAAAAGGGCATGAAAGTGAAATACAATAAAGTATCAAGTATTGTGCGCGAGTTTTTAACATAAGATGATGCTTATCTATATCAGATATGAATGCTCCGAGACGGAGAGGATCCATCTGCCACAGAGAGAAAAGGTTAGAGTGTTCAGCCTCATGTCTCGCTCTTATTGGATCATATTGTGTGCATCGAAGAAGGGTATGTTCTTCATCTTCAATCTGGCCGTCTTCACAAAACAGGCAAATTCTTTCTCCCCTTGGGATTTTCATCCATCGACTGTTTTGATTCTTAGGTGATGAGAGTCGAGCCTATATCTTGCAATGACTTTCGGCCGCGTGGAGATGTTTTTCGGATAATCTTGTTCTGCGTATATTAACATTGGGTTAATCTACGTGATAAAACTCCATCTTTGTACCCTTTTTCTTGCCACGGTTTCTCAATGACCTTGGCTTTGAACGGATCGCGGATCCCTTAAATGCGTGGTAGGCCAATTATGTTCTTCGGTCCCCATTTATGTAACCACTCTTTTACTTCTTGGAACCACCCTTGGCTGCTTTCGAGGTTTGCATTGCAAGGTGAGGAAGCCGACTCTCTCCTCTAGATTTCTGATCCCTGTTAACATATGATAATGTTTGGCACAAAGCTTGACCTCTAAGGGAAGCATCCCTGTCTCGCTAAAATCATTGCATAAGGCACTTGTTTTTTATCCCAAGTTCTTCCAGAAGGGAAGAGTTTGAGCACTCCTTCTATCTTCTCCCACATTTTGCCCGCATTCTTTGATTTTGCTCTTGTTCTACTGCTGGCGATGGATAGTATCCTCTCCGAAGCTTGGCGACCTCCTCCAATCAAGCTGTGTGTTGCCTTCATTGCTTGCGCCCGGGGTGTGGCTTGCTCCTCCGCTTGCTTCTCTTTGGCTATTCTCGATCTCCGTTCTTCTTATAAGCTCTATGAAGTAGCGTGGGGGATTAGCTTGCATGTCTCGTTCAACGACCATTTGGAAGTGATCTGTGAAATACGAGGGTGATCCTGCTTCCCAAAGGATACGATTGGTCTCCTCTTCATATGAGAACGATGGAAGAGTATAGGCTCCCCCATCAAAGAGGCACATGCCGTTTCCTAGGTAGCGGTATCTGAAGCCGGATCATCCAATGCCAACCCACTGCAGATCCGCCTCTTGGGCCATTTGCAAACTGCTTGCGGGCCTGCGTTTGTAAGGCCTCCTCCTCGCTTGGTCATCCCCTGGCGGGAAGAACCGGGCATACTTCTGGACGCCATCTTCCTGTTCCACTATCATGCAGGTCTCCCGAATAGCGTTGAGCTTGAACACAAAGCGCTCATTATAGCAAAAGAGCGGGTATGGGATTCTGACCCCTTCGTAGAAGCGCTTCACGAAATACTCCAGTATTTCTTGGTCTTCGCTTCATGCGTCATTTGGTCAGGTCGTTGTGGCGACAAATCAGCCATTATAAGCTCTATAGGGGTTTTAGAATAGCGAGGCTTACGCGTATAAACTTGCTTGGGTGTCTCCATCCTTATAGAGTAGGCGCTAGGTGGGCGCTGGGCAGGCGCTTGGGGGAGAAAGGTAAGGGCCGAGGTTTGGCTATGGCAGAGGGAAGCTTCTAGCTCCGTGCTATGGCGGCGGTGAGACTCAAAAGGAGCTTAGGTGTTTAAGAAAAGTGAAAGAAAAAGTCACTTTTAAAATTTTAACCCTAAAAAACTTTTTATGAAAAAAAAAATGACGGGGCGCGCTTTTCGAGGTGGCGGGCACCCCCTACCTCGACGTCGCTACGGGCGCCAGCGGCGTCCGGGTACCCCCTGCCCGCCACTTAGGGTTAGGGTTTTTTTTTTAATTATTAGGTGGCGGGCACCCCCTACCCCGAGGTTTCTACGACGCCCGGCTGACACCCGGGTACCCCCTGCCCGCCACTTAGGGTTAGGGTTGGGTACCGGGTACACCCCTCTCAATTACAATTAGACCACACTAAAGCAAGCATGACGGCATCCATTACACCACCCAAAAAAAAAAACTCGTACTACTCCAAAATCCTCGCGCTCTAGCTAACGATCTATCGAGTTAGTATGTGGCCAGTGCAATAGTTTGGCTTCCCAGAACCATGCTCTGATACCACTGTGACGCTCCCTGAACATATACGACCCTCGGACGCATACATACGGGGACTTTCCCCTCCCATGGCGACCAACTCGCCATGAGCAGGGCCCTCCGTCTATTTCGGGCCATCTATAATATGATGCCCGAAAGAAGGACACGAAGGGGTCATTCGGCCCACGCCTTCAATGGGGCTCCTACGTCACGGAAGCGTGAATACAAGGGTTAGCACACAGCATAAATCACATATAAATAACCACCACGAAGGGTGGCATATCCATCCAAATACCAATGGCAAAGAATATGCATCTAAACCTAAGAAAACACCCCAAACCCATGGTTCTACCCCGGTTCAGACTCCAGTGAGGATCGACTGACGGCTAGGCCTCAAGAGATCAGCAGACGGAATCTTGACATGGCATTGGCTGGCATAGAACATTGGCTAGGGTTGTCCACTCCATCCGCCCCTCCTGTGCACACTTTGCAGATGGGTCAATTCACGCTATGGCGTCGCTATAGCCAGGAGACGGGCTCGAGGCATCACCCCCCGCCGAGCCTACTCCGGGGTTCATGAAGCCCCGGTCCGATGAGGCAGGTCGGGGAAGCGCCCCTTCCGGAATCACGGTGGCTCCATGGGCGAAGCTAGAGAATACGTGCCGCATCGGTGACCCCCCGCGATCCGCACCGACTTACTCGCCCTAAATCTACTCAAAGTGCAAGGTGCCCCATACGGGTCACACCTTCCCACCTGGGGAGTGTCCGGACCCATACCCGCCCCCACGTGACCGGCTATCGAGGTCTAGCTTCGCTATAGGAGTCCCAGAGCCTTTTATGTTCGTGCAAGACCCCACCTCCACTTCACCACTTGTGTTCCTTGTGCGGTGCTAAGCCGGTACCATAGCATCTATGACCCGGTGGGTTCTTGTGCCTGAGCCGCAATATTGGGATAATGAGGGCTTTATCTAGGAGCATACTACAATATATGGGCTCGAGAGGTCTCTACCCTCCCGTAATCCCCCATCTCGGGAGTGCTAACTAAGCAAAGAACTATCAATTCATCCTTTGAGAGCAAAACCGAATCAGAATATAAAGAGAACTTACCTTTTCAACCAAGGGTTAGTTCCTACGAATAAAAAGCAGGAGAAACATACAAGACAACACACAAGTGCCCAAAAGGGCGCTACCCTAGAATATCGACCTATACTAGCCACCCACCAGTATTCCCGCTTTCGACCCGTTATCGTTTGGTGCCTCCATCCTTACAAACTCGATGCTCAAATTCGATCGCGACAGGTGCAAGTACTTGGGCAAGGTGGGCTCAACTCAATCCCAAGGTAGGCGCTCATTTTCAGTCGATTATGGTGGATACGGGGTGGTGATCCACCTTATGGGTCCCAAAATAGCATTCACCATCTTTGGCCAACCAGGTTTGGCCGGTGGTGGCTTTCAAAGGATAATTAGTTTAATTATCCTTTATAAATAATGATCCCTTAAATGTAGGTTATTATCTTTAACAATTAAATTAGCATAGCTAATTTAATCCTTTTAAGTCAACCCCTAGGTTACCATGCCCCATGGTAGCGCGTATCTATACGGGTGGCGTGTCAACATATTTATCATTATACCGTATAAATACTTGGAACGTCACATTCTCCCCTCCTTAGAATTAATCTTTGTCCTCAAAGATTGGGGTTAGTTGAAGATATACTAATAAAGAAAACACATTATAAAGGAAGATAATTCCTTGTTTGCCAAGGTAATATATTAAAACTTTTGAAGTTCAAAACAGTTCAAGCACTAAAGTGCATTTCAGATGATTATCATAATCAAAAAGTTCAAGGACCGAAGTCCAATATCAAAAGCAGTGTAACACTAAAGAACTATGTGTAAACACCATGAAAACGGAGAAAGTCGGGTCATCAGCAACCCCCTATACATGGGCAGGTCACGTACTGCTCACTGGCCTGCACATGTCACTATATCAGTTTTCATAGATAAAAAATAATTAGATTGTGGTTGAAGGGTCCACCCCCTATAAGAAAATAAAAGAAAATTTATCTATAAGGGACCTATCATGCCTATAGTTCGCAGTTCATTGTGGCCTAAGGACTGGTCAGGTTCCTATTATAGCCAATATGAACGCGGCTATGAACTACATGCTTTACAAGCAGTTCGCGGTCATGTCCACATTGACAGTACACCACGTCCTAAGGAACACAGAGGTGATCCCATCATCGGTAACTGTTGTTAACTACGATGCATCTACCCCTCTACTGATTCTCGGCGAATGAAGTCTTCAAGCTTACCGCCGGGAGCGGGGTTGATAGCATCGTTGATAGTGCGGCCTTGAGATTCGCGCATGAAATCCGGATAGTGCTTCTCAAGATCTGTTTCCATCACCCATGTAGCATCCTCCACTGGCAAGTGTTTCCACTTGACCAAGTATTGTAGCATTTGAGTCCTCCTGGTCTGTTTATAAGCTCGATCAAGAAGAGCTTCAGGTACTATCTCTAGCTGCTCCTCTGTCATTTCCAGGAGGGTTGGGGTTTCCAAAACCTCCCTGGATCGAGGGTGTCTTTGCTTTAGAAGACTCACATGAAAAACCTTGTGGATCTTTAAGCGGGGTGGCAAGTCCAGGCGATATGCTTGCTCCCCAATACGTTCAGTGATTTTGAACGGTCCAGCCCATCTGGGTGCCAACTTCTTGCAATTACCAATCTTAAGCTTGGCTTGTTTTACCTTAATCTTAAGCCAAACCGATTCACCCACCTGGAAGACTCGTGGGGTCCTGTGCTTATCTGCTACACTTTTTTTTGACATTTGCGTCGCGCGTAGCAAGTAACCACGCACCTCGTCGACCAAAGCTTGCATCTCCAGGAGGAGTTGTTGAGAAACTTCCACTTTCGACACGGGGTTGTGCCATGTGTCAGGAGTAAGGCATTGATAACCATAGTTTATCATGAAAGGAGACATTTTGGAAGACTCCTGTTTCATCTTCGTTATAGGCAAATTCTACTAGATAAATATAGTCAGCCCATTGGGATTGCTTACTCCACACATAACTGCGTAGCATATCCTCTATGATACGGTTGGTACGCTCTGTCTGACCATCTGTCTGAGGATGATATGCGGTACTCATAGCAAGCTTGGTCTGTATGGTGGTGAAGAAATCCTTCCAGAATGCACTTACAAATTTGGGATCCCTGGTCAGATACAATAACCCCGTGGCATTCCGTGCAACCTGAAGATCTCCTTTGCGAAAAGCAAGGCGGTGTCGAAGGCAGTGTCGGTGGTACGACATGGCAAGAAGTGAGCCATTTTTGACAATTTGTCGACGACCACCATTAATGCATCATAGCCACGGAGAGTTCGTGGAAGGCCCACAATGAAATCCATGGTTATTACTTCCCATTTTGCGTGGGGCACATCCAAAGGCTGCAGCTCTCCTGGAACTCTTAATTGCTCCGCCTTGGTTTGCTGACACACTTGACACTGCTTAATATATCTAGCAATATCCTTCTTCATGGAAGGCCAAAAGTAACTAGAGCGGATTTTAAAATAGGTCTTCATAAAACCCGCATGTCCAGCTATAGGGCTGTTGTGCGTGTCATGGAGGATTAACTTACGCACTCCGGAAGTCAGAGGTACACATAACTTATCCTTGTGATACAACAAATTGCCCTCTTTCTTATATGAACGGAAAGCTTCGCGTTCTTTATCAGTGCGTGCCTCCTTACTCAAACTAGCCCAAATTTCACAAAACTCGGGATCCGTGGCCAAAGTTTGTTCTATCTGTTTTCCAAACTCACTGGTGAGTGTAGAAATTGCGTTACAATGGGTTCGGGTTACCGAGGGGTGGCGTGACAATGCATCCGCAACCACATTGTGCTTTCCAGGCTTATACATGATCTCAAAATCATATTCTTCAAGAAATTCCATCCATCTCCTCTGACGGAGGTTGAGGTTCGGTTGGGTGGATAAATAACGGAGACTTTGGTGATCCGTGTCCAACTGGAATCTTCTACCAAGGAGGTAGTGTCTCCATATTCGTAAGGCGCGAACAACAGCTAACAACTCTTGATCATGGGTAGGGTATCGCTGTTCCGTGTCGTTCATCTTCTTTGAATCATAAGCAATAACCCTCCCCTCCTGCATTAGAACCCCACCAGTGGCGATTTTACTTGCATCTGTGGCCACTAGTTTATCCCTATCAGGATCGGGCAACGTGAGAACGGGTGCTGAGGTTAAGGCATCTTTAAGCTGCTGGAAATTTCCCTGAACCTTAGTCCTCCAGTGGTCCATCCAATCCTTCACCTTCTCATGCTTTGTAAGGTTTGTAAGGGGTGCTGCAATCCTTGCAAAATCCTTTACAAACTTTCGATAGTATCCCGCTAATCCCAAGAAACTTCGGACCTCGGAGACATTTTCTGGAATAGGCCATTCCCTTACGGCCTCTATTTTTGCTGGATCTGTAGCAATTCCCTCTGCAGAAATGATATGGCCCAAATAGTCAACCTTTGGAGTGGCAAACTTGCACTTAGAGAACTTGGCAAAAAGCTGATGACGTCTTAACTTTTGTAGGGCCAATTTAAGATGTTCCTCATGCTCTTCTAGAGTCTTACTGTAGATGAGAATGTCGTCAAAGAAAATGACAACAAAATCATCCAAGTATTGTCGGAAAACATCGTTCATCAATCGCATAAACGTTGCGGGGGCATTAGTTAATCCGAAAGGCATAACGGTAAACTCATAATGCCCATATCTAGTGCGAAAAGCAGATTTATGGATGTCCTCCTCTTTAATCCTTATCGATGATATCCCGAAGGTCAATCTTTGAAAAATATTTGGCGCCTTGCAGGCTGATCCATTAGATCATCGCTCTCGGCAAAGCATAGCGATTTTTGATGGTATGCTTGTTGAGTTGCCGATAATCAATACACATTCTCAAGGGCCGTCCTTTTTCTTTACAAAAGAATAGGAAGCCAAAGGCGAAAACGCTAGGTCGAATAAAACCTAGGTTTAGCAGCTCTTGAAGTTGCTTCTTAAGCTCCGCCAACTCGGGGACTCATCCGGTAGGGGGCCTTCTTTGGTAGGCTTAGTGTGCGGCTCTAAAGCTATCTCACACTCTACCCCTCTAAAAGGAGGAAGCTTCGGATCTAAATGCGGGAAGAGATCGCTAAATTCATGGAGAATACCGGCAATCCTTAAAGTGGCAAGGTGTTGATTACTTGGTTTTGCTTAGCATCGACTCAATGGAAGCAAGTCTAATAAAGGCGAGAGGAGCTTTTGCTTGCGTGATAGCTTTATCTAGCTGTCGAATGGACATAGGCGGATGATAGGGTTGAATGGTTCACCTTTTATAGTTACACGGGCTCCATTATCCGCGTTGAAGGTAACTTCTCTCTTCGCATGATCTATGTTGGCTTTTGCGGATGCCAAGAATTCCATTCCAACAATGAGGTCGTATTTGCCAATATCCATTAATTCGGCACCCCTATAGCTGGTGTGCGCTGGCAATCTGCATCTTAAGGTTGATGCGGCGACCATGAGTATGTCTAACCTTACCAGCGGCTAAAGTGCGGGTCTCGATTCGTGACCTTAGGGTTTTCAGTTGGAGGACTGGGCCATTCTAGGAGAAGCAAAATTATGTGTACTCCCGTATCCATAAGAATTACAAAAGGCTTCTTGTCTATTTGGCCTATGGTGGAAATGATGGCGGGCTGACTTTCGGCATTACCCGGTTTCTATAGCTGCAAGGATATGAGGCGCGACCGTGAATGTACTTTCGGGGCGTCCTCGTCGGCGGTAATGTTGACTCAATATCGCCCGATCAAAGGTCGGCCATGGCCACCAAGCGTCTGGGTAACATATGGGCAAGTCGCATGAAGTGTCGGCCTCATACACTGTAACATGCCTTATCCCTGGGCTTGCTGTTCTCGGGCCTCTTTAGGAATGGACTGTAAGAGGTTTGAACTTCCTTACCCGCATTGTTCTCGCTTATCCGGGCGTGTTAAAGCGACTTTCTTCTCTGGCGGCAAGTAAAGATTAGCGAGAGGGCCCCGGACTTGAGAGCGGGGTTTGTAAGGTGTGGGCGGCCGTGGCTGCGAGTAAGTAAGGAGCGGGGCGGGATGCCGATTTCTTGGTATGTCCTCCTCTCGGGGCTCAATGCTTTAGCCTCGGCGCAGAAGCGATTTGGTCGATGGCCTTAACCATCCGTTTGATCGATGGTGCCAAACCCTCAATATAGCCCTCCACTGCCCTTTTCTCATTCATACCGGTACATATGGTCTCAGCGCATAAACTCATCCGTGTAAGCCACAAGACGGACATACTCTTACGCTCCAACTTTGTAGAAAGTGCGGATCTGGCGGCATTTATGTGCACGGAGGCACATAATGCGATTTGAAGGCCTTGGCAAACTTTACGAAGTTGCATCTACTCTGCCCGGATGTTTGGCTCGCATAGCCCTTCCACCAAATACGGGCAGCTCCGGTAAGGTTTGTGGTGGCAACCTTTCCTGTATCCTTCTCTGTCATGCCATAGGACCTGCCGAACTCCTTCATTTCGTCCAGCCAGGATTCGGCATTCAAGCCGCCTCTAGATTTCCCATCAAACTGGGCCAATTTCCTATTCTTCCATATACTAGTTATGGCTGTATCAACTGTCTTGCGGTACTCCTTATCTCGGCGCTTTGCATGGCCCCGGATGATCTTTGATGATGCGGATGACTTTGAAGTGGCGGAGACTTTGAAGAGGTGGCACTGTCTCTAGAGGAGCTCCGTCGGCGTTTAGAGTGGGACCTCTTTCGCACAGGTACAGGACTAGTTCGTGGTGGGGACGGCTGCTGTGTAGGTGGACTAGGTGGTAACGGAGGTAACTCCGGTGCGTCCTGTTGTACATGCTGTGGTGGGTTAGCATGCAAGACGTAGGCCTGTAATTCGCCTAACTGTCTTTTCATCAGCATCAATTCTTGTTCGGGTGTTAACCGGCCGGCGTTTGAGGGTGTCTGCCAGGCGGCATTGCGTGCACCGTCTATATTAAACATACGATGATATAAGAAAGAGTACGATAACAGTAAGTGTTATAACAAAGTCATTCTGAGTAGTATCAAGAAACACAAAGTGAACACGAAAAAGGACGGAAGATTCAATTTACAGGCGAGATAACGGTTACATCAAAGAAGTTTATATGGAACACAGTTATAAACTTATAGTTATATAATACACAAAGAGGCCTGATACAAGCCATTTCCTAGCCATGGCGAAGCATAGGAACACACAAAACTGGAAATTGTGGCTTAAGGGTTTGCGTAGGGATACATGACGGCATAGCGCACACTCTCACGCCGCGACTCGGCGAGCTTGTAAGCGTGCCCAAACTGGATAATAACGGGTTGATAATCCCAAGTGGGGCTAATAATCAGGAGGTTGAAGAGCCTTCGCAGTGCGTAGAAGATTTGCCAGAGATGATCATTAGCATCATCAAAAGCTTGATGTGGGGTCATATTCCAATAATCCCAAGTACGGGAAAGAGTCCATCTCAGATCATCGTAAGCACGTTCTCGAAGAAGAGTAACTACTTCCATGCCCTTGTCAGGATCATAAGGTTGTTCCGGGACCCTAAGCTCCGCTATGTCATCGTCAACTTCCCGTTCAGGATACTCGTTGTACCGTTCCCCATAGTCCTGTTCAGGAGGTCCCTGTTCATCCATTCTTATCAGATCGGTGATCCTGTCCTGGTATTCCTCAAGTGTTTCTTCTGCAAGACGACAGGAATAATTATATATACATTGAAAACAATTTCCTTCCACTGGAGCTTTAAGGAAAATACTTAATCATTGAAAGGAGAAAACAATGAAGTGGTTTTCAACAGTGCAAGAAACATAAGAAGGTATCCTGAATATATATAAAATTGAAACAGTACATAGATTTTGGTGTTGGCCCACTAGAGGTAATGCCAATCAAAATTAACAAAATTTCATACGATGACCCAATGAAACCTAAAACTAAGAGGTCGATCCGTCAACATCCTGTGTTTGAGTATCAAACCGGGGTTACCGTCGATCTTTGTAGGAGTAACACGCTAGGATTAAGCGATGAGGCGGTGATGAAGCTATTTACGGAGGAACATTTGTAGCCAATGGCGCGCAACCAACCAGCAGACTCATGTTCATCCAAGAACCAATCTCATGGTCAAACACGGCAATGGCAAGATCACGGTTCACTAGGATGATCGCTCCAAGGTTAGGAGCTAATTTCTTGTGGCCCATTTGTGGTGGAAAGTGCCCTTAATGCCCATCTGACCACCCGCCCGAGGGGCAATTGCCTTAGCAAAGAAGAGAACACATGCGCTTGTGAAAGCCGACGGGGAAGAATCAGTAATATGGCATTTCAACCCCGAACCATCGGATGGGTTGAAGAGGCCAACTTCGGACTCAAGTTTCGGGGCAGCTCCTCCTCCATGGCAAAATCCTTCTCTTCACGAGCATCTTGACTCTCATCACATAAATCCTCCATGGTTGGGTCGTCTTCCGGCTTGACGACGGCGTCGTTGATGTTGGGCACATGTGGCCCGTAGCACGGAAAGCCGATTCGAAGGCGAAGATGGGGTACCCTGAATCATTAAGCGGCGCCAAGGACAAGAGTGTCTTTGATAGGCTCAACATCAAGAGGTTGATAGTTGAGCAGGTGATGTATCTCCGGGCGCATAATTGGGGCGAGAGTAATCAATGAAATCATGCTGACCCTGACAATATTCGGCCAGCTCATAGAGAAGGTGAGCGGTCCTCTGCTTACCCTTATTGGCGATATGCTGATACGCCCATTGAATGTCGCTCAGCAGCAAGTAATCCTGATCCCCAACCTTGATGGTAGCAAGCGAACTCAATCCCACAAGTGCTTGGCCCTTACTACGAGGTAAAGGCCTCTCTTTAGCTAACTCCTTCCATCGTACGAAATCAGCTCGTCCTCCTCTGCTCGTCCTCCTCTGAATCTGGAGGAAGTGGGGCCTTAGCTTGCTCTAAAGCGGTGTCAGTACCATCTACATACCTGTCCATAATAAGAGCAAGGGCAAACTGGGCTTCAAAGTATAGCCCATTAGAGCCACAATCGATAATGGGAGCGTGCTTAGCACGTCTGATGATGCCCTTGAGGATGTCATAGCTGTGGCGATCATCTCCCAACATATGCTCCACAATATCTCTGTGAAGATAAGGTTGGGGCGGTTCCCCAAAGAATTCCGCTTCAGGCAATATTTCCTCATCATAGAACTCTACAAAGGTCGCATAGTCAGGGTGGGCGCGCATATTGTCGATGAGGTCGACTGAACTCTGCAGCATAGGATCCAAGAGAGGGTAAGGAACCTGGGGATCCCATTGCTCGCCTCCCATGTACCATGCTAGGCGGCCAGCGTAGTCCATCACTGCAGGTGGAAGATGGGAGGAAGAAGGAAACAGGAGTAAGAAATGATGAAACCCTAAAAAATGAATCTGAGTATTTAACTTGCTGGGCACGGCGTTCGAGGCGCCAGCTCATCATCTCTTTTTTTTTCAGTTATTATTATTTTTTTTTATTTTTTTAATTTCAGGAAAATTCACAATTCAAAATAAGAAGTCAAAACAGTTTTGTATTAATATATATACCGATTTACATAGATACAAAATTGTGATGTACATAATTATGACCGTTCCCCACGGATCCGGCGTGCTAACTGTAGGTCTTTTGTCATGATGGTTACTCGCTTGGCATGGATGGCACATAGGTTTGCATCGCCAAAGAGGGCCACCAAGTAAGCCTCGGCCGCCTCCTGAAGTGCTAGGATGGCATGAGTTTGAAAACGAAGGTCCGTCTTAAATTCTTGGGCAATTTCTCGGACCAAGCTATTTGGAAAGGAAGTTTTCGTAATGAAACTTCGATTGGATTTACGGTACTTCCTTATCTCTCGAAGTGCCGTACCAGGCTTGTAACGATGCCTCCTCCTAGGTTGGGGTGCAGCTCCGGGTAGAGTCTTCCCTGCTGTTCCAGGATGCCGGGCTTTACGGATGATATTATCCCGCCGGTTATCCCCTGCAGCCTTGGCGATTCCTCCCCGAGCTCTAAGCTGGTCCTTATACTGAGCACCAGATCTTTGGGGTGTTTTCTTTTGTCTTCGGCGAGGAATACGGGCTTCTGCAGGTGGTTGCTCTTGCCGATGCCTTTCTTCCTCTTCCTTCCTCGGTCGCTCCATCGGCGGTTGCCTCTCTTGCTCTCTGCTTTCTGCGCCGTCACGCATTCTTTTTGATTTTGCTCTTGTTCTACCTGCTGGCGATGGATAGTATCCTCCGCGAAGCTTGGCAGCCTCCTCCAAATCAAGCTGTGTTGCCTTACGTGCTTGCGGGGTGTGGCTTGCTCCTCGCTTGCTTCTCTTTGGCTATTCCGATCTCCGTTCTTCTTGTAAGCTCTATGAAGTAGCGTGGGGGATTAGCTTGCATGTCTCGTTCAACGGCCGCCGGAAGTGATCTCGCGGAAATACGAGGGTGATCCACCTTCCCAAAGGATACGATTGGTCTCCTCTTCATATGAGAACGATGGAAGAGTATAGGCTCCCCATCAAAGAGGCACATGCCGTTTCCTAGGTAGCGGTATCCACGGCCGGATCATCCAATGCCAACCACTGCGAGATCCGCCTCTTGGGCCATTTGCAAAACTGATACGGGCCTGCGTTTGTAAGGCCTCCTCCTCCGCTTGGTCATCCCCTGGCGGGCGGGAAGAACGGGCATACTACCGGCGCCATCTTCTGTTCCACTATCATGCGGTCTCTCGAATAGCGTTGAGCTTGAACACAAAGCGCTCATTATAGCAAAAAGCGGGTATGGGATTGACGACCCCTTAAGTAGAAGCGCTTCACGAAATACTCCAGTATTTCTTCAGTCTTCGCTTCTGCGTCTGGCGCTGGGTCTCGTTGTGGCAGCAATTCAGCCATTATAAGCTCTATAGGGGTTTTAGAATAGCGAGGCTTACGCGTATAAACTTGCTTGGGTGTCTCCATCCTTATAGAGTAGAAGCTAGGTGGGGAGGCGGTAGCTTGGGGAGAAAGGTAAGGGCGAGGTTTGGCTATGGCGGAGGAAGCTTCTAGCTCGGTGCTATGGCGGCCGGAGGAGCTCAAAAGGGAGCTAGGTGTTTAAGAAAAGTGAAAGAAAAAGTCACTTTTTAAAATTTTAACCCTAAAAAACGTTTTATGAAAAAAAAAAAATGGCGCTTGAGGTGGCGGGCACCCCTACCTCGGCGTCCTTCTGAGGCTGGGCCGTCAGGGTCCTGCCCTGCCCGCCACTTAGGGTTAGGGTTTTTTTTTTTTTTTTTTTTTTTTTTTTTTTTTTTTTTTTTACGAGGTGGCGGGCACCCCCTACCCCGAGGTTTCTACGGGCGCCAGCGACACCCGGGTACCCCCTGCCCGCCACTTAGGGTTAGGGTTGGGGTGCAGGGTACACCCCTCTCAATTACAATTAGACCACACTAAAGCAAGCATGGCGGCATCCATTACACCACCCAAAAAAAACTCATTACTACTCCAAAATCCTCGCTCTAGCTAACGATCTATCGAGTTAGTATGTGGCGGTCACAATAGTTTGGCTTCCCGGAACCATGCTCGATACCATTGTGGCGCTCCACGAACATATACGACCCTCGGACGCATACATACGAGGGGACTTTCCCTCCCATGGCGACCAACTTCGCCATGGCAGGGAACCCTCCGTCTATTCGGGCCATCTATAATATGATGCCCGAAAGAAGGACAAAGGGTCATTCGCCCACGCCTTCAATGGGGCTCCTACGTCGCCGGAAGCGTGAATACAAGGGTTAGCACCGCGGCATAAATCACATATAAATAACCACCACGAAGGGTGGCATATCCATCAAATACCAATGGCAAAGAATATGCATCTAAACCTAAGAAAACACCCCAAACCCATGGTTCTACCCGGTTCGGACTCGGTGAGGATCGTGACCGACGGCTAGGCCTCAAGAGATCGCCAGACGGAATCTTGACATGGCATTGGCGGCATAGAACATTGGCTAGGGTTGTCCACTCCATCCGCCCCTCACATTGCACACTTTGCGGATGGGTCAATTCACGCTATGGCGTCGCTATAGCCTTCCAGGGACGCAGGGGCTCGAGGCATCACCTGCTTTGAGCCTACTCCGGGGTTCATGAAGCCCTGGTCCGATGAGGCAGGTCGGGAAGCGTCCCCTTCCGGAATCCGCGGTGGCTCCATGGGCGAGCTAGAGAATACGTGCGCATCAGCGACCCCGCATCCGTGCGGACTTACTGCGCCCTAAATCTACTCAAAGTGCAAGGTGCCCCATACGGGTCACACCTTCCCACCAGGGAGTGTCGGACCCATACCCGCCCCCTCGTGGACCGGCTATCGAGGTCTAGCTCGCTATAGGAGTCCAGGAGCCTTTTATGTTCGTGCAAGACCCCACCTCCACTTCACCTTTGTGTTCCTTGTCGGTGCTAAGCGGTACCATAGCATCTATGACCGGTGGGTTCTTGTGCCTGAGCCGCAATATTGGGATATCTGAGGGCTTTATCTAGGAGCATACTACAATATATGGGCTCGAGAGGTCTCTACCCTCCCGTAATCCCCCATCTCGGGAGTGCTAACTAAGCAAAGAACTATCAATTCATCCTTTGAGAGCAAAACCGAATCGAATATAAAGAGAACTTACCTTTTCAACCAAGGGTTAGTTCCCTCTGAATAAAAGCACAGAGAAACATACAAGACAACACACAAGTGCCCAAAAGGCTACCCTAGAATATCGCCTATACTAGCCACCCACCGTATTCTGCTTTCGACCCGTTATCGTTTGGTGCCTCCATCCTTCAAACTTCGATGCTCATTTTCATCGCATGCAGGTGCAAGTACTTGGGCAAGGTGGCTCGGCTCAATCCCAAGGTAGGCTCATTTCCAGTCGATTATGGTGGATACGGGGGTGGTGATCCACCTTATGGGTCCAAAATAGCATTCACCATGCTGGCCAACCAGGTTTGGCCAGGTGGCGCGTTTCCAAAGGATAATTAGTTTAATTATCCTTTATAAATAATGATCCCTTAAATGTAGGTTATTATCTTTAACAATTAAATTAGCATAGCTAATTTAATCCTTTTTAAGTCAACCCCCTAGGTTACCATGACCCATGGTAGCGTATCTATACCTGGGTGACGTGTCAACATATTTATACGTATACCGTATAAATACTTGGAACGTCACAATTTCTAGGATGTATTTTCAGCAACTTAGCTGCTAGTGAAGTCTTCTGTAATTCTCCTTCCTCTCCAACCACCATAGATAGTACAGAATGCTTTGCAGCAAGTCTGTCATTGCTATTTGCATTTTTGACGTCTTGGAGGCCATCCTTTAAATTCTTTACCAGATCTGTTTTCACGATAGCCTCTTGAGGCCTTCCAATGACTGGCTCAAATAGGAATTGCAATCTTTTGTCCTGCAATAATCTTCTTGCAAATATACTTTGCTGTTTTGGAGTCAAATTAGATACCTCATTCATTATGAGATTTACAGAAGCATTCACCTTTCTTCTAATTGGCTTTGTCACGTATCCACCCCTACAAACCCCTGTTTCGATTTTCTTTTTTTTCGCTTGTAGCGGTGCTTTCGAAACTTCATCAACAAGAGGATTGAAATCTGAACCCGATTGACCTCGAAGTGCTTGCATGAGAGTCCAATCCTTCTTCCATAGTTTCTTCTTCAACCGGTGCTTTAAGACATCGATCCATTCTGCGAGAAGGGGATACAACATCACGCACAAGAAATCAGATTATTAACCTTGATTTGTACTCTTTGTTTGAAGGGATTTGTATTCTTGCTTGAAGGAAAGGGATTTCAATTTGTTCAAGATACATTTGTTTCTTGAAATGCATTCGATTTAAGAGCAGCTATAATCGATTCGGGCCAAGTTTTTCGTTGAGGTAGAATCGGAGCCATGTTTGATCGATTGAGTAAAGTTCAAAATGTGCGCCAAAGTTTTTTTTTTTTTCAGGCAAGATATTTAGATTTTATTGATAGAGAAGCTAGTACAAGATTTCGGGAGGATTTGGTATAATTATGGAGAATATTGTACGTGAACCGCCTTTATTAATGATAGGCAACTCCATGTAAAATTCAAAATGTACATTACAAACACTTTAACCCAGTTCAAATTTTTACATCAATATACAAAAAAATTCAATCACCCTTTCATGCTTCTACCCTCTAAAACGTAAGGTCAGATTTGAACTCCTAGGCGATCTCCCGAACAAGCATTTGGAATGTAAACTTATGTGAGCGAAGTTGATAAACTTACGGTACTTACGAATCTCCCTCAATGCCACGGAGCCGAGTATCCACCTATGGGGCTTCTTCAGGCGAGGAGGCAGCTTAGAAAGACTCTTACCCCCAGTTGTAGGACGGTTAGCAGCTAGGACTCATCCTTCACGATGCTGCTTGTAGCTGCTTCCCAATTTGTTTGGGGTACTCTTACGCTTTCTTTTTATTCTAAGAGTGTTGAGTTGGTCAACATCCTGCTTGACTTGGTTCTCTGCTATCCGCTCAGCTTCCCTCTATGCATGCTGTTTTCCCATAATAGACGGTCCTCCTTTGTATCTCGGTTATGTACCTGTCCGGCCGAACCGTCATCTCTAGTTCATGGGTTGTAGGACCTCTGGCGTAAGGTATGCAGATAGTTCCTTCCAAATGACACTCTGTGTCTCCTCGTCATAATAATAATGGGGTATGGTGAAAGCACATCCTCCTACAACAAATTCTCCATCTCCTAAATAAATATATTGCTCGTCTCTAACCTTTGGATCTCCACTTGCGACCTCTTGTGCATCAGCTATTATAGCCATGTCCATAATCCGCCGCGTCTCTACTCTGGCAGCTTCCTCATCATTGCCCGTCACAGATTTGGGGGGGGGTAATAGTGGACTAGTGTCATGGTTTGATCTGGCTACTCCACTAGTATATACTTCTTGCCAACTGCATTGAGTTTAAGCAATAACCGCTCCGTTAGATGAAAAGCAGGATAAGGTATCTAACCTCCTACTCTAAAATGTTGGACCAACTGCTCAAGAAAAAGTTCGATCTTCTCGGGATCTCCAGCAAGGTTGCATCCAAGTTCAGCAAAAATTTGGATAATATCAAAGGGTCTCATAGCCGGGTTTGTGTAGTGCGAGCCATGGCTATGGAGGCGAGGGTAGGTGCCTATATACGGAACAAGGGCGATGCTTGGCGATGGCGAGGCAAGCTCGGCTATGGCGGTCAACTCCGACGGATGGTCAAGCCTGGCTATGGCATAAGGAAGCCTGAAGTACAGTGACTGGTGGAAGGAAGCTTGAAGTACGATGGCTATGGCAGAAGGAGAAAGCGAGAGAAAGCACAAAAGGGAAGGGAGGAAAAAAAAACGTCTCAAAAATTTAAATCCTAACCTTTTCTTGTTTTTCTTTCTTTATTTTCTAAATATATATAAAAAAATTTATATGGCAGGCGCATATAGGATGCCGTGTAGGGGGCTTTTGGTTCTTAAGTCTCAATTCTGAGACCATCTTTCCCCCTACGCCACCTTAAGCCTAGGGCTGAAATGATGACACCTAGTGTGCCATCCGATGGAATCCTATCTAATTGGAGTGTTCCTGATGCAATGGGGCAAGAATCCCTTCATCCGAGCCTCTTAAAACAGTTATGGCCTCCAGGAGCAAGAGACCTAATTCTTCCAAGACTCAATAGGGTCTGACGTTTATATGCTACAATCTACTTTCTAATTTATCCATTCTTCACGCATTTAGGATAAATAGCATACTACATATGGATTTAGGATAATATCCTACATTTAAGATCCACTACTAGCTAATCAATCTAATGAGTTAGAATATGGCTAGGGCTATGATCCAGTCTACCAAAATCATGGCTCTGATACCATTGTGACGCTCCACGAATCTATGTGATGCTCCCATCGAGTATAAATACAGGGAAATTCCCTCCCATGGCAACTCCATCACCACTGAAGACCCTCCATCTGACTAGGACTACACGGGGCGTCATTCGTCCCACGCTTTCTATGGGAATCCTATATAGCGAAAGCGTACATACATGTTAGCACCTGGCAACAATACAAATAATAATCTTCTATATATATAGTAATAATGACATTTTAGGATAATCTATGCGCACTTTTTTGGCCGTTGATTTTTTCATTTTATTTTGGTTCATTGGATTTTCGGTTTTAATTCCTCTCAGGTGTGGCTTTTGAAATCGACACGGCTAGGTTTTACCGGTTGCAATAGTTGATTTGATTTGTATTTAGTCGGATTTGCACCCGGCTGGCTAGGTTTTAGATTTGCAATACATGGGCAAACGCAGCGGTGGAATGGAATGGTTCATGGTCGTTATGTCTTTGAATGGGACGGTCAGCGGACTGCTAAAATAGTCCGGACTGGATGATGGCGGCTGATCCGAAGCCGAGGATCCGGTGGGCAAGGATTTGTGAAAGGCAATCGGCTCTGATGGGGCACAATGCGGATCTTTGCCGGTACCTACGATTCGGCTATAGCATATGCCTCGCATTCAAAGGTAAATTTTTATGATGTTTTGGGCTTTCTTGCATGAGAAGGCGATGGCGGCAATGTTCACATAGATAAAGCAAATCGTTACGGATTGTAAAATTTTGATTAGGTCTTTGGCTTCGCATGAATTTGCCTGAATTTTGTGGGGCAATCTGCTTGAGGGTTTTATCGGACATTTCATCTATATCTATTCGATGCGAGGTGCATCGGGCCTAATTCTTTTAGACAATACGATAGGTGCTCTCAAAACTTTAGCTATGGAGGTAAAACGTGTTCATATTCTTTTTCTGTTGTGGCTTCTTGGTGGGTTTTGTTCCCTTATCTTTAAGGTACTTTTGGTTGCAGCTATTGAAAACTAATATAGCTTTACGTGACCAAAGCGGGTTCTTGTTGCTTATTGTATGGGGCATGGATAAATCTCATTTCATTTCATTTCTATCTGGGGAAGCCCATGCTAGATGATTATGTAATCTCTATTCAATATAGCTTTGGGGAATGCTTTGTGATGTTTTGCTTGCCAAATGAGTCCATTTATTAGAGCAAATAATATCTGACTAGGGCTGCATTGCGACCTTCTAGATATGTGCCCTGAAAATAAAATAACAAATAGAACATTGAAATTTATGAAACTTTTCTCCATTTGGTTCAAAGTATGGGGTGATGTGATACTTCTTTTCTCGACCTTATCTTCTTCCTTATCCTCTATGCTCTTTGTTGTACATTTTTGACCTATAGAGATTTGTAGGAGCAGTTGGAGGTTATTTGAGGTGTGCATATTCATCCCTCTCAGATCACGGATGATGTGGTACTCATATCCTCTTCCCCGAAGAAACATCAACATCATTTATTGGCACCAAGGGCCATTCAATCCTTTTCCAAGAGGTGTAACCATGAAAGTTTTGAGAAGAATATAGCAAACAAAGAAAAACATAAGCGGTCATTTAAAAAGAGAAAACAGGACTCGGATAAAATCATGCTTTGAGCCCGGCTAGGAAAAAAGACAAAAGTTTCCTAATTTCAAAGTTCCAGTTTTTGTTTTTCTCATTTTTATGCACGTATCTAGAGAACTGCAATGCTCCCCATTTGTATATGATAATTCTTTGTAGTAAATCTCATATACCCAAATGGTCTCTCTTGAACATTAATATAATCTTTCTTTATCTTTTTGACCTCTCTCTCCTTTGGCGGTGGCTATGGTGCTAACCCTAGCAACCCCATTTACTGAATGAATGTCATCCACAAATGATCCGAAGAGCCGACCACCTTTTTTTCGGTCTACCTTGTCCACTTTTGGACTACCAATTTAGTCTTTTACGTCCATTTTTGTCGTTAGGCCTCTTTGGGACCATTTCTTTTCCTTAACCTCACAATTTGACCTTCTCCTTTGCCAAAACCATCCTCAGTCTTTGTTTAGAAATGTATGAAGATTCTTATTTGTTACACACGGTACAATTGCCAACTTCTAGCTCTATTGGAGCAGGAACTCCTTACTCGATTCTAACATTGACCCCAGATTTTTGTGCTTCAACTCTGGGAGGTATTTGAATGAACTGTTAGGCGGGTTACATTTACTAGAGACAAATGACAAATCTTAGGGCAAAAGCGGCAAGCATCGAGTTCAACAAATCGGGTTGCCTAAATTGAGCAATTACAAACAGTTGGGATGGGATGGAAAGAAGCGGAGACACTAACAAATGGGTGGAAGTGGTTAGGAAAAAACAACTTTTAGAGCCGGTTAATGATGTGAAAACCACCATTTACGGAGGAAGAAAGAAAGAAAGAAAAGAACGAAAAGAAAGGTTTATTAACGTCTCGTAAGACCCGGAAGGGTCTATGAGACCATAACACATCTGAGAATTCAAAGGACTCGGGGAGGAAAACCCTACATTTATCTAAAATATACAAACAAAAATATTAATTTAACAGAACTTATAGTGAAAATATAAGAATCTGCTCAAGTAGGGTTTGATGGGGATAGCCCATTCGTTTCATGGCTGCTGCAAGGTAATTTATAATACCCTTTCTTGGCTTGCTTTGATGCTTGATGCTCGGCCTCTTTCCGGAAAGACCTTTTATGTTTCATGATCAGCGATCGTTTTATCTTCTTAGGCGATTGCCAAAGTCACCCCGGAGTTAGAATCGGGATACTTCCTCTTCGTGATGCCTCCAATATCATCTTATCATCGTTTGACTTCGGATGAAAAGAAATTAGTTATTTCTGTTTGCTTGAGGCGCGTTGGATTCTTTTGTTTGAGAATGTTTCTCCTTTCTAGGGATAGTTTTATATACAAAGTGAGATACATATTTCTAATCGTAATATTCTATCACCTGTCATAGAGATGTGGGGTCTCTAAAAAGACAATGATATCGCCTCTAATGATGTAGTAGGTTGGGGGGTAAAAATAATGTTAGGCTTCGACCATGTTTAAATCGCACATTGGGCATTTCCGATCTTCATGACTAATATTTTTCGCCCTACCAACCTCAATCTCCAAGTGGTGAAATGACACTCTAAAAGCGCCCCATAGAGTATCTCACTTTATTCGGCAGATCAATATCCAAATATCCAGGCCTTACGATGAAACCATCTGCCCTCTTCCAGCTGGTATTATTTTGTGGTATTTCTGTCTTTTAAGCAAAAGCTTCAACAACGTCCATTTCTTTATTTTTATTTTTGAAATTTCTGGTTTGCAACAATATCCAAAACTCTTATTAGGAATTGGCATCGAGCCCCCTCTTCAAGGAGGTTATAGAGCTTTCTTATTTTCTCTATTTTTGTCTTTTAGGAAAAAGCATCAACAACATCATTTTCTCTATTTTTATTTTTGAATTTTTTTATTTGCAGGAAGATCACTTGGTTTAGCCAGAAGAAGGGAGGGAGGCACCGAGCTACCTCTTCGAGAAGGTACAGAGCCTGTCTTGTTTCTCTATTTTTGTCTATTAGGCAAAAGCATCAACAACTTCCATTTTTTTATTCTTATTTTTTAAATTTTGTATAGGGGAATGGTCCGGACGGCTATTTTCTAGGCCTGGAAAACGGCCCGACGCAGTTAGGCGGAGGGCTGTTTGAAACAGCCCTCCGGGCCATTCTCTTAACGTGGAAGGATTTGGCGGTCGTATTGGTAGTTGATCATTGCCAATTGGACGGTCCAGATTGATTTGTGGCAGAATCGAGAGCAGCGACGGAATAAAACACAGAATGTAGACCAACAACGACATCAGGGGAGTTCCTCAAAACAGGGATAGGTTCTATACGTACAAAATTAAAATTCCTGACGTATAAAGTCAAAAAATACGTATTTTTTAATAAAATACGTATTTAACGTATTAAAACCGTAGGAAAAAAAAAAATTTGCGTCTGTGAAAGCTTACCGAAAGCGTGCGAAAATTTTTCGGCGTCTGTGCAACTTGAAAAAAAAAAAAAAATTTTTTTTTTTTTTTTTTTTTTTTTCGCGTACGCGAAACCTTCGTGCACGCTTCAAAAAAAAAAAAAAAATTTAAATCCTTAAAAAAAAAAAAAAAAATTTTTATTTTTATTTATTTTTTTTTTTGAATACAGAAGGTTTCGCGTACGCGAAAAAAAAAAAAAAAAAAAAAAAAAAAAAAAAATTTGCGTTGACGTCTGCGTTTTTTCAAGCTGTTGGTCGCGAAAAAATTTTTCGGCGACGCTTTCGCGTTGTTTTTCGGCGTCGCGAAAATCTTCGAAAACAGGAATTTTTTTGCCGTATTTTTTACGTTTTATACGGCAAATATGTGCCGTATCATACAATTCATACGTATTCCGTATAAAACGTACAACGTATTGAACCTATCCCTGCCTCAAAAAGAATCTTTGCCACATGTCGAAGTCTCATTGGCGAACAAGGCTGAATACAGCCTGCCCGTTTTTTACGTCCGTAACAAGATCACCTGGATTGCAAGAAGAATAGATTAGAATAGAAACGGAATGAAATAATAAAAACCATTCTATTCTATTCTATTAGGGCATGATATGCTTTTACAGTAACATATCTTTATCTAATTGTCGGTTGGATCTTTGCTTCATGGCGTGGCGTTAAAATATCTATCTATCTATCTATCTATCTATCTATCTATCTATCTATCTATCTATCTATCTATCTATCTATCTATCTATCTATCTATCTATCTATCTATCTATCTATCTATCTATCTATCTATCTCATGCTTTTGATATTTATTTGCCCATTTTATCTAACGTCATCTATTTAGCTTTGTATCTTCACCATTAACTAGATATTGGGCGTTATTATTAGAAGTTACATGTATGAAAACATTGTACTAAGTGGGTGCTTGCATCCAAATAGAGACTGAGATAACAGAAGTAACGCAGTGCAATGTATTGCACCAATTACCAGCTAGTCTAAAGGCCATTACCATCAAGGAATCCACATCCTACTTATGATCAAACAGTAAAAAATGTTAAATCTTAGTGTCCATAGTGCAATAAAATGATCACCCAACTTAGATGTACATGCATGAGCAACCTCTACATAGCACCATCACATCCAATTCCAGAAAGCATTGACTTGAAACTTAACAGTTCACTATACTTAGTACAAAGCTTCTACTATAACTCTTAGCATTTAGATGACACTTCGTGCCAGTGCCATTGTTCCTCTTGCCCTCATATATTCATTTGTACCAAATCAACCACATTGCTCTTTTACAAAATGTCATTTGCGCATTTCTGTACTATAAATTTTCCCTTCAAATTTAGCAATGTATGTACAAATGTCAATTATTTGATGTATATCTACAATAAAATTGTATTTATGTTCGATGTGGACAAAATGTCTACAACTTGATGGATATCGACAAAAGTTGTATTTATGGCAATGTCAGGCACAATCACTAGCTTCACTTGAAAGCAAAATTTCAAAGGCATGTCATTATAAAAAAGCCCAAAGTGCCCAACTAAAAAAGCCCATGAAAATGTTTTTCCCAAGAGAGCATATGATTGCCGCCTTCTACATTTTTATTTAAGGAATAACTCTTTTGAAGTTTGTAACAAATGCATCAAACAAATGTGTAATGTATATAGTATGTTAATACTACAAGGAAGCTCAAACACACAAATAAAGAGTAAAAGCAACACAAATTGCGGATGTGCTATCTCCATCATATATGAACAACACCAAGTTTGATAAGGATGAAGAAAACTACATTTTGGCCCCTCGTTTATTGGTGTACACCATTCTAGCACTCCATCCTAGATACGAGAAGGTGATAATCAAAATTTTAAATAGATAAACACCTGGTGGGTGGAGCTAAAGATAATCTATGTACATGCAAGGAATCCTTCCACCGGAGAGATTATTCTAACTTTCCTTTATTATTCAAACAATTTTCCTTGGTAGGAGTGGAGTAGTAAATTTCACCATGACTACAAGACACATGTGGACATGACGGAGATGTATGATGTTGGTATGATAAGATGAGATAAGCAGAAGCGAGAAAAGGACAGGCTACAAGTAGGATTTGGTGATGGAAATTCCAATTACGCATGTGATGCGTTGAGGATACATATAAAATATCCCCATAATACTATTATATTATGATGCACACTAGCTTAGGGTTTAAGGTATGGGGAGTATCTTATATGAATATGGACACAAGTTCCAAAATGAGCTCTAATTAGGATTTTAGGTATGGGGAGTATTTTATATGAATATCGAAAGTATTTCCAAAATGAGGTCTAAAAAGACGCCCTATCCAAAGCAAAAGCTAGAGCAATGATTCTTAACATAGAAGTAAGATATTTTTATCACGTCAACAGGTGGTGTTCACGTAAGCTTACATCAGCCATAGATCTTGGTGCAACTAGTCTTATCTTACACGAGCTTTTGTTCTATAGTCCCTATTATAATATTACCTTCTATTATTCTGTTGATGAGCCTTCAATGCAAGTAGGGCTTTGCAGCCTAGAGGGGCCCTCTTCTTTTGAAGCTAAATTAGTGTAGTGCCCCCCGATTTCAACTGCTTTAACTTAGGCTGCACTACAAATTCTGCATTTTTTTTCGTTCATATATCTTCAGTTTCCTCAAGGATCGCATTCAGATCTTGCTTTAAATTTCAGACATTGTCAATTTGAACTTTGAGCTGAACAAGTTGATTAGGTCTATCATATTCTTCAAATAAAGCTAAAGCTCAACCTGTTTAAGTTACATCAGGCCATAGCTAGATACCAGACCCTGCTTTAAACCTCTAGGGGATGTCAAACTGATCTAGTAAGATAAACCCATTAAGGATAAATCTTTTTTAAATTCAAAGCCTAAACGGTATCAACTTAACTTTGACGATAAAAATCATTCTTTCTTTCTTTCTTTCTTTGATTCATCAATCACATAAACTGTATTGTTGTCTCGCGTGCCAAAGTCGCCTGCCAAAGTTATGCAAACAGACGCTAATATTTGAGAAGATAAATCACTGCGTATCAGATTTTTTTTAAGCGCCCAAAATGGCATCGATCCAAGCCCTCGGATCATTATTCTGGGATGGGACGATCAGCTATATATGTGCTCGTTATTCTTATGGCTCGTTGGCATCTTCTCCGCAAAACATCTCTTTCCTTGTCCATTGCTTCTTCTCCTCATCATCTTGCTCCTCTTCTGGCGTCTTCATCTTTACCACCATCCTTTCCCAGGTAAGCTTCTGCTCCTATCTCAGGCACGATGATTCCTTAATAGGGGTGGTGAGAGCTTTTCATGTTTGATTCCACTATCAATTGGTTATGGCTGCTCTTATTTGTTGTTTCTAGCAGAATTGTTTTGGTTGATGAGGCTTTGATTATGGACTTGGGTTCTGTGGTGATTGTTTGTCAATTAGGCTTTGTGGTCCTTGTACATGCAAATTTATAGATTATGAGCATTGGACTTCTCAGTGCTCTTTGGTATTTGTAAAGTTGTTGTTCATACTGCGAAATTTTATAATTCTTTGTCCACGGCTCCAAAGCGGCATTTTGCATCTTCTCGCAAAGGGTTTTACATCGGCTTTGGTTGGCCTATTGCATTTGGTTTTCACATCGCCTTTCTTTGGCGGGTTCGGTCGGGATTGATTCTGCCAATTTCCATCAAATCACTCTGTGTCTCTCTTGTCCTTTTAATGTTTTTATTTTTGTTCTCTAGAACTTCTTACAGATTGGCATTCACGAATTCTTGCTCATATCGGTACTTCCTCGTCATGATGTCGAGCTTGGTTGCAGTGGTCAGAGCTGCATTTTTGTTGAGGGCAGATTCGACATCTTGATGGTTGTACTCCATCGTCTAGGACCATGTTCATGCGGATCTTCCATATTAAATCTTTTCTATTTCCAGCTTCCTCTTTCGACCCCTTTTTTCCCTGGATTCAATATCTAATATCTAGCACAATAACAGGGGCTTACTTTTAGATTTTTATACGTTTTTTCACATGGTTCTATGATTTCATTGTTGTATTAGTTGAGGTGTACTAGATAGTATTTCTAGAGTGCACCCTTTATGGGCCGTTGATTTTCGTTGGTTGGAACAATCCGAGGGTTGTTATCTTTCTCTGCATGTGTTTGTGCATGAATACTGCGCATGTGTATGCATGTGCATGTGTACTGTGCATGTGCAAGTGCATGTGCATGTGTGCATGTGCATGTGTACCCCTCTTGGATTTCGTTGCGGTGGAATTTTGCTACTAGGAGGTGGATTTTTGCTCACACTTACAAAGGTATTTGTTTTTAATGTTTCTTGATTAGCATAATGGTTTTTTTTACAAGGTATTGGTTTCCTGGTTCTACAATGTAGTGCTACAAAACCCGCCTTTGTTTCCCTCCCTTTATATTCTAAGAACAACACATCAATATGGTCTTTGCCATGTGCAGGTGGTGGTTGCGCTGATGGTGGCGGGACCAATTGAACTTGATCTTCATTTATAGGGTTCTCTAGTATAGTAATAATGTTTGGATCAACATCGTGTTGACTTCAGGTGTCAGAGGAATGTCATGTGGAATTGATGGATTGGGAGACTCTATAGTCTGCATTAATATAAAGGAAAGAAATCGGTTAGATTGATTTTAATTTAGAAAATAGAACTTTAATAGCGAAATGAAACTGAATCAAATAAAAGCGCTCTACAATAATGTTTATTCATAAACCTTTAGTAGCGAAATAAAATTGAATCAAATAAAAGATTTTGACATTGATATATGCTCTACAATAATGTTTTATTCACAAACCATTGCATGAACATCAACGTTACTCTGCAGTAACAATTGGTGAGGTTCATAAAGAACCAGTGAGACTTTTTTATGGGTTGCCTGGCTTTGGTTTAACAGGTGAAGAGAATAAGCCAGTTTGGTATGTGGAGTAGGTTTCTCGTAACGGTCGGTGAAGCGAGATCAAGGGTAGAGTTTTTGAAGCAAGCTTGCTCTGTTCGCGTTCCACGTGTTGTTACTTTAGCTACAGTTATTTCTCTTTCACAATGAAACCATTGTTTATCAATCTATACGATTTTGGATGCTCCATTTCTAGTTTAAAGATAATGCATGATTCACCTTCTGGTTCGATTAAAGTTCCAAACCTACAATATAAATGCATTCTTGTGGCCACTGTTTGACTGATCTGTATGACTCAAAAAAGGGCATGGAATAATCCGCCTGTTGTGTGCACAAGAATCCGTTTGTTGATTGAAGCTAAAGGTTGGCTGCTATGAACAATCCGGTAGGCCAGGAATATCCAAGAGTTGGAAGCAAACATAGGGCCTAAACTCTAGACTCTTTTTGAATCTGCAACATGGTTGGTTGGATACATCAACTTTCATCATGCATCTCTACACCATCCCCAAGGCCCCAAAGGGGCCAAAAAATTTGTTAGTTAACACAAACCATTACATCCAACACATTAAATTAGATTTTCCCTAAAACCCCGTTTGGTGCATATTCACACGGGGAGTGACTCCGGGGCAGTGAGAGCCGCTTTTATACCCCCTAAAACAGTATAATACATGCATGAAATCAACACAATTGAGTACATTGCCTCAAACGTTATAGTATTTCACAACTCTCATTATACAGTATAAAAAAATTCGTACGAGCTTACCCCACAAATGAGGATCGCTATCTACGGTCCAAATCAAAGAATAAGTCGTGAATATGCCTATCCAATAGCTCTCATTGCCCGAAGTCATCCCCCGTGTGAATATGCACCAAAACCAAAGGGGGTTTTAGGGGGAATTTAATTTAAAGTGTTGGATGTAGTGGTTTATGTTGGATGTATCTTGGTCCTTCTAATTTTTTCAAGAACTACCGATTGCCAGTCTAAGCCATCGATTTTTCACAGGGGATCCAGATCTGAGCTTCGTCTTTCCATTCCGATCTGTTAGGTTGGATTTTGGCCAGGCTGGCTGGGCGTGCGCAGGAACGAAGCAGGGTTGGAGCTGCATGCAACATCTGCTTCATCGATTTTTTAGTGATACTGCTTTGCAGCCTCAACCTTTCTTATGCTTCCTTTTCTTAACTTGCCCAGGCTCCCCGCAACCAGTATCAGCCCACGAAGCTCTTAAACTTTTCCATCCCCAGCCTCAGCCATCGAATTTGAGCTTTGTTGCACCACACACCTCGGCTATTTTTCTGAACATCACAACAGTAAATTATCCTGGACCTGTATTTTCATTGCAAGTAGGCATAATTCCAGTTCTTTTTTGGTGTAGTATAGTTTTTCATGCTATAGTCTGTATAAGCATTTCTATTCATGTATGGCTTCGTGAGGATGCTGGACTTCTTCGGTATAGATCCAGGTTCAAATTTGCTGTGGGGCAGACTTAGTATCCATTTGAGTCATCTGCATATTTTTCATGGCTACTTTTAGTTCTGATTGAATGCTTATAAAGATATACAATTGTTGGGCCATACACAATTTATACATTTTCATCTTTCTTATGAATGTAAAATGTGTAGCATAAATGGCATATAGGACCTGAATCCTTTCTAGATTGTTTCCGAACCATTCCTAGAAGGGGCCCTACATCATTCCTTGAAGCGTCCGTCTTCGTTATTTTCTTGCATCTATGAGTCTAACTAACGTGATTGATGCACAATTCATGTTGTTAGACGTCGAATCCTATTTGTTTAAGTATGGCAACTCTTGGCTACTTTTCCAAGTATGTGTTTTGGAGCTTATTATATTCTTTGATTGTTTTCCCTGATGGCTCTCCATGTTGTTGTCAAGAGGCATCATAGGTTTTTTTGTCCTTGTGTGCATCTATATTTAGCGTTTTGAATTTGTCATTGAGCATCACATTGAGCATCAGGGTTGTATTTTTTGAAGTTGTTTGCTAGTCATTGAGCATCCTGCAAAGTGGTGATTCTTGTTTAGTTCCAGTTTCATTTCTGGTATCTATGTTTATCGATTACATGTGGATTCGATAATAGTGTGTTGCATTCCCAGATCTTCATGAACATTTTTGCATGTTATGAAAAAATTTCATTTTCCCCCCTCAATTTGGCCTTGACATTAATTTTATCTTCGTTGTTGATCTCTCTCTCGACCTCGAGTTTCCCTTCTCAAATTTCACTTGGCCCCTTTGCCTTTTTCATGTGTATCTATGCAGATCCTTCTATCGAAGTTCCACCTCCATGTCGGTTTGATTTCGAATTTAGCTGATTTACCCTTTATCTCAACTTTGTTTTGTTGTCCTTTTGTTTACTTGTTCATTTGAACATAGACCTCTACCCCATTCGATCGGCTTAGCCTTTCTTCACAGAAGCGGCGCATCTGCACTAATCGCACATACGTTTTAATTGTACTTTTCATATCTGTGTACGACTAAAACTTCGACTCTCTCCTTTTTTAGTAGGTATCCTCTTTCCATGTCTATTCAAATAAAGTTTTTTCTTTGCATCCACATTTCACCACATACTATTCACATTGTAGTCCGCACTGGCAATTAATTTGGCCATCAATTTTCTCCTACATTTGCTTATCATTCTGTTGTTAGACAACATTGGGTTACTTCATCTTAGAGGGATATGATCATTTTTGCATTGGTGGACTTGCTAATTGCCACATTCAGTTACTTCATCTTAGAGGGATCTGGCCTACTTTGCCTTGCTACTTAATTAGATTCCCTAGGATGAAAGAATTGGTTCACGTCGTTTTCCTTTAGACATACTGTTCTATTGCTATATAGTATCATGGATCACGTTTTTGTTATAGGACCTTCATATCTTATTATATTTCTAAATGATCATCCCATTGATATTCTTGCATTGCCTCTTCCACTCGTCCATTCTCGTCTCTGCCCTGCATTTGCAATTTGACATGTTCTATATTTGTGGACTCATTCGATGCATGTTGATTTTGGCTTTTTATTTAAGACATACTACTTCATATATATGTTTCTGGTATTTGTGGTTTTGTGGTTTGGGTGCATATTCACACGGGGGGTTACTCCGGGCATCGAGAGCTGTCGGATGGGCATATTTGGCCTTTGTTCCTTGATCTGGACCGTACATAGCGATCCTCGTTTGTGGGGTATGCATGTACAAGTTTTTATATACTGTATATTGAGATTTGTAAAATACTATAAGGTTTGAGAGTTTATACTTAATGGTGTTAATTTTATACATATATTGTAAATATATTTTTGGGGCTCTCGCTGCCCTACGTAACCCCCCGTGTGAATATGCACCCAAACCAAAGGGGGTTTAAGGGGGGTTTTAATTAAAATGTGTTAAATGCAATGGTTTGTGTTAATAATGTTTATAGTAGTTGTGTGTTGATTGTTATATTAAAAAAAATTTTGGGCCCTTCGGCCCTAACTAACGCAACAGTACCACTAGTTCAAGAAAATCAACTATCAAAATAAATACCCCCTTCTATTGTAAACTGCACATTGTCATGCATATGCATATGCTAGTGCATATGGTAACATGTGCTATATCCACAAATAAGAATATTCATAGGATCAAAAACAAGATATGATTTATAATCATCCCCGAGCTGCCAAGATTGCGAATTCTTCTCTAGAAAAACCACAATTATGGCAATGTCACAGTAGTTTTATAACAAAGTTGGGCAATCCCTAATGGTTGTTTCCAGAAGCACATAATCTGTAACATCTGGTGCAAGATCTCCAATAAATATGGAATGATGTGGATCAGAATCACCACGCCTGTCCCTATGCCAAAAGATGCCCAGTTTAACCGAAAAAGTTGTTGACAATTTGGCATTGGCATTCCATTATAAGTTTGAAGCACTTTTCGCGCTCGGAATGGGTTAAAAATTCAACCACTTTTCCATTTTTATATATTACAGCTATTCCATCTCTACGTTGAAAGGAAGTATATACATCTGCGATATATACAATGTTGGACCAAAAACTTCCTTCAAATTTTCATCTGCAAGAACTGCAGGAGAGATTCTCCAGCTACCCATACATCGGTATCTGACACATATTCTGCAGGTGAATGACTCACTCCAGCTTTACATCTAACAAACAGCATTCCAACCTGCATTACACCAGTGGCATGGGGTTATTGCAATTTCTAGAGTTTTTACAATATTACATGCATTTCAGAACCAACATTCCAATTGCATGACTGTGTACCTGGGTTAAGTGAGCCAATGCCATCGCATCATGCCCTGCTCCACTTGTCAATAGCGGTATATGAAGAACTTCCTCTAGTAAGGAATGTCCTTCAACATTGGCCACCACCAAGTCCTTGAGAGTAGATCGAGCGGTGGTGTTCGGATGGCGAACTAGTTACAATCGCATTTTGTGGCTTTTGCCTCGTGCTATAACACGAGAACAAACTTCAATACAAATCAACCCCAAAATCTGACCCGGATGTTGAAACCACAAAGACGCACCATTTTCTTAGCGATCTGGGGAAAGCTTGCGGCTGCCTCTGAGTTTCACTTAAAGAAGCTCTAATTTTGTTGACAGTCTGCTCAATAAGATCATTATGTTTTGATCTAACATCTAATGTAAACATAACCTGCATAAAAGTTGGTAGCAACTGTCAGTGAGGTTACTCTCAAAGAACTACAATGCATCCCAACTTACAAGTACCTCTACAAGACATAACCAGGCGGGCATGAATGTAAGCCCACGGTACACACAAGGTCGGGTTGAACTTGTACAAATGCGTTCAACGGCAAGAAGAACAACTTGCATTTGAAATCCGGTCTGTTTACTCCGTATTATTTTCCACGAGAATTTACTGTTGGAACACCTAGCATTGGAACACCCAGCAGCTCCAACATCATCTTGGGGCCATAAACATACATAGCGATCTCTCAGTAAAAGCAGCACTTGACGAACAGCTAGTCCACACAGCTAGTCCACAGAGGACCACAAGAGAAATATGGTCACAATCCACATGGACAGCAGAAACGGTGGATTAACTCGCCATGCAACCTTGAGTTCAAAGCGAATCTGAGCTCCCCTTTTAGAGTGGCACACAAAAGGAACATAGCTCTAGACATCTTAATCTCGATTCATGAGATCCGGATCCATGTAATTGCGTAAACAAAGCCAGCTCTCCTTTCACCTTTCCCCAAGACCTTTCACCCAAAGGTAGCTTCGGCACATAAAGCTTCCACCTTATAAGGTCTGTTCTACCCTTCTATGCCCTTATGGGCTAAGTCTCGGAAGGCCTCACAAAGCACCAAACCATGGTGCCATCAAATCCACGATCTCCGATCTGTCTACACCGATCCGCACCAACCGGTCGGGAAAGACAAAAAATGTGTCCAGGCCGGAGGCAATGACGGGTATGGAAGCATTACCCATAGAATCAAAGATTGACCTACATCTACTAGAGGCTTTTTCCGCCATCGAAGATGTAGATCATCTTCTTGTCATATCTATGCCATCATCTCGGTACATCATCTTGGGGCCATAAACATACATAGCCCTGGAGAAGTTTCTGGCATCAACACAGGCCTCAAAGGTCCCATCCCTGCGGCATTCAACTAAGATCTCAATTATCGCCCTAATCCACACAACCCTAAAAACAACCCTAAAAATAATGGGAGGATATTCACACCCACCACAAAAGAAGTCTCCACCACAGGATTTGCCCCCTTTTCTAAAATCAACGGCTAAGAAAAAAGTGCACTCTAGAAATACTATTTAGTACACCTGGATGAATACGGCCACCAAATCATATGAAAACCTTAGAGAAAACAGTACAAAAACAGAAAAAAAACCCCCTGTTATAATGCTAGATATTGGAGCTTCTTCCACTATTTTTTCATTGCTTGCTCTTCTATCCCCACGTATTTTACTAGGCTAGCTCGACTATTTTTCGTCTTCTGCATTCAGTCAGCATTTAATTCCATGGATCTTTGGGGATTATGCCATAGTTCCATTTGTATTTAGGTGCTTGTGTTCTAACCTTTTCCTTGCAGTAGTCATGTGGTTTTTTTATTTTCAGACATTTCACGCATTTCTTTAATATTTTCTCTCATTTTCTAAAGTTTAATGTTGTTTCATCCAATAGAACTGTTAAACATGTTCATCGATCATATATAATGTATTAGATGGTGGGTGCTATATTCCCAATTTCCTCGGGTATTTTTTACATTTTTATAACTATTTTGAATTCCCCCCCTCGTGTTGGCCTTGGCATTAGCTTTGTTCTTGACATGATCTCAACTTCGACCTCAAGACGCCCTTCTCGACTTTGACTTTGTCCCATTGCTTGATTTTCATGTGTATCCAACCAACCGCTTCTACCAAAAATCAATCCTCCATGTCAGTTTAACTTCAATTTCTGCTTCTTTCCCCCAGGGATAGAGTCTATACGTACAAAATTAAAATTTCTGACGTATAAAGTTAAAAAATACGTATTTTTTAATAAAATACATGATTTAACATTATAAATACCTCGCCCGGTAGGAAAAAATCTTGGCACGCGAAAACCGCGGAAAGCGTCGATAAAATTTTTCACAGTCGCCGAAATAGAAAGAATCAGCTGGTAAAGGAAAGGCTCCGGCGACGATTCGCTGCGTCCAAAAGCTTCGCGGATAAGCGTCACGCGAAAATTTTTCGCGTCACGCTTACATCAGTTCATTTCGGCGCACGCTGAAAGCCTACGGTGTTGAAAAAAAAAAAATACGGCAAAAAATACCAAAAAACAATTCCGGTACGTCGAAAGATTTACCGGCACGCGAAAACAACTAAATCGCTGGCGAAAAAAGTCAGCGTCTGTTGAGGCGAGTTTACGTCTGGGGGCAAAATTTTTGGTTTCACAGTCGCTGATTCACGAAGGTTTTCAAGACGAAAATTTTTCAGCGACGCTGATATAGTTGCCACAGACAAAATCTTCGACGCAATTTTAATTGTTTTTGGTCGATTTTTTATGCTTTATATCGACAAATTTGTGCCGTATCATACAATTCATACGTATTCCGTATAAAACGTACAGCGTATTGAACCTATCCCTGCTTTCCCCTGACCTCAACCTTGATTTCTATCATTTTGTCCATTTACCCATTCGATCGATTTCACCTCCTTCACGAGAAATGGTGCATCTACAGTGACCAGACATGCTTTTTCGTCTCGAATTTGTTTATGACTCACCCATCAACTCTCTCCTTTTTAGTGAGTAACTTTTTTCTTGGATGGCTCTACTAACAATATGTCACTTTACTGAGTCATTATATTTTCATTTTCATTTTGTATGTACATTACGTCTTTCGCTTTATTATTGCAGACAATATGCGCAACGCTAACTTTACTAGCACGATGTCACTTTAAATACTATGGCTCAATCTCCATACAATCCAACCCCACCTTGGCACTCTTGACCTCCATCTCCTTTTTCCCCTCGGCTATAACCTTATCTTCATCTCCTTTTTCCCCTTCGACCTCATATTTCAACCTTCTCCTTTCGTGTATAACCATTTTAATTTTCTTCGGATTTGTCTCACTTTTGTTCGACCCAACGATGTGATTTACATTTCATTTCAATCTCAAATTCCGTGTTGACCTTCCTCTTGAATTTATGCTAATATTTGCAACCTCTACCTCAAATGGATCGACTTGGATGTCATTTATCACGGATTTATGCATGCTGTTGTTCCAGGGTAAATTTTAAGGACCCTAAATGTTTTCTATCCAAATAAAGGTTGGCTAAAACTATAAAAACAAGAGTCCGTACATTTATTTTTTGGCGAAATGTGATACAGTCAAGCCCTTTAGTTTTCTTCCCACTTGGCGAAATTATAAAGTTTGTATAATTTAAAAATTCTTATGTTGGCAATTTTGTCTTTGTTGGTGGTAGCTAAACGACAACTGTTGAACTAAGCAAGTTATCATGCGTATTTTAGTTGATATATTTAAAGAGAAGTGATAATGTGCATGTATCTGTGGGTACCAACAACAATAAAAAGATGATGATGATGGTGCATATCTAACCATGGGGTTGGGTCTGACAATCTTCCATATTCAGACGAACTACATTGTATGCTATGTGAATGGAAATAGCAAACATAATAAAAAAGTTGGGAGTTTTTTCCAATGTTAACATTGCAAGAGTGTAATGGTCGTGGTTCTTCAATATGGTGATTCCTAAATGAAAGATGTATCTGAATAGATTAGACATGGCTATTTGAATTGATCTGGGTGGGCATGCCTAATCAGCTTCAGGGAAGGCGATTCAGCACGCCAATGTCGCAGTCAATCTCGGCTAAACCCTGAACGTCCAAAATTTCCCCCCTTTTGGAATGGCTAATTTTTTATTTTTTTTAAGAAATGACCCTTATAAACTTTAGCCACGAAATTTTAGTAAAGGTCTAGAAAATCGCCATTTGACGAGTTTTAGCCTCTCTTTATTACCCTGCTGTTGTTCGTGCACATGGTCGCAGGCATCGTCATTTGGCCATCTTCCTCTTCCATCTGCAATAATTGCCCAGGGAGATCCACGTGTTGATGTTCGTGTTCACGGCAGATGGCGGTCATCATGCTCTCCCTCTCGCTACGTTGTTCACGATGTTGCTCAACATTTATATGTTTCCCGTCGATTGGGCTTGTAGATAAGGAAGTTATCTGGTGATCGACCGGTTTTTGTGTTTTTTGGGAGTCCCTTCCCAGAATGGCATCGATTCAAGCCCTCGGATCCTTATTCTGAGACGGGACGAGTAGCTATATATGTGCTCGTCATTCTTATGGCTCGTTATCGGCGTCTTCTCACAGCAGCATCTCTTTCCTTGTCCATTGCTTCCCACCCTACCCGCCCTTATATGTTGTTTTGAGTTCGACTATTTTTTATATGTTTTTGTTCAGTACTGACCACCCATTAGGTGATGCTTTTTTCCACCCGATGGCTGCTGCAAATTATTTTCCACCTACAAGGTGATGCTATCTATATTCTTCAAGCCGTTGGGTGATGCTAGATGATTTCCACCTGTTGGTGATGCTATTTTTTCTTTTTCCACCTCTTAGTGATGTTTTCTTTCTCTTTAAATGTTTGTTTAGGGTTTCTAACATCTAATGGGTATATTATCTCAAATCTTAGAGTATTTTGCAAATCTTGTTATACAGTATAGCAAATTCCATACATCCATACCCCACAAATGAGGAACTTTGTGTACGGTGTAGATTAAAGAATAAGGGGTGAATATGCCTATCCAACAACTCTCGTTGCCCGGAGTCACCCCCCGTGTGAATATGCATTAATTCTAAGAATAACAGAATATTTCAATTTTCTCTTGGGGGATTCTCGGATTCAAGTGATAGTGAGGGATACGGAAGTGATACAGAAAATTGGGACAAGGAGGAGTATCTTATGGGGAGCTCTCATGTTGAGTCTAAGGCTGATCAGAATCATTTAAAAAAAAATGCTAGGAAAAATGATAGCAACATTGATAATGGGCTTATTTTCTTTGGATTGGATAAAACTCCTGCACAAAATACAAAAAGTAAAAATAGTAAAAGTAAGATAAGATAAGATAAGATAAGTAAAAGGAAATCTACAAGAGCTAAAAAGTAGCTTCTCAACCCTCTTTCCCATTCCTTCTGCTGTTCCAATGAAGGTTCTTTCTTGGGATATGAGAGGAATTAAGGGTCCTCTAAAAAGAAGACGTGCTATAGCTCAAATTTGACTTTATAATGATGATATTATCCTTCTGCAAGAATTGAAGCTGCCTATCTTTGAGTGTGGTAACTTAGGAGATTGGATTTATCTTGGAACATCATCTACTTGGATTGAGTCATCAGGAGTTAGTGGTGGTTTAGCAATAATTTGGAAAAAAGAGATTAGTCATCACCATTTCTACAATAGTCCTTCCAAGATATGGCAATCTGTTACTCTATTTGTGTCTGATTATTCATTTGGAATTATCAACATTTATGCTCCCACCAACCCTAAAGATAGAGAGCCTATTTGGATTGAAATAAACAATTGGCTTACCTCACAAAGTATTGATAACTGGATTGTGGCTAGAGATTTCAATAAGACTCCTTCTTGGGATCTTAAATTGGGAAATAAGATTAATATGACAAGAAGTGAAAAAATGAATTGAGAAACTCTTTTCTCTGATAATAGTCTTATCTCTATTCCCTCTTCTACTTCAACCTTCACTTGGTCTAATAAGCAGAAGAATAATGCAGGAGTTTATTGTTCTCTTGATAGATTTTATGTCTCTAATCCTTCTTCTGCTATGTGGGACAACAGGTTTGTTACTAGTGATGAAGGTACCTCTATATCTGATCATCAGTCTCAGTTTAATGTTCCTTATAAATTTAATGTTTCTCTTCTTGATAATGAGAAGTTGTGTTCTTAAATTCAGGAATTTCTATATGGATTTGGAGGAAAGCAACAGATTGGACAATAGTTCCCTATCTATGAAAAACTACTCTAAGATAAAGAAAATTAAGGATTGGATCAAGAATTGGTCTAAGTCTAAGCATGAAGAATGTCATATGGAAAAGGATCAACTCTTGATGTATATGAAGTTAGTTAGGTCTGCTTCAAAATGATTCCTGTAACTCAAATCTGCAGTTGGAAGAAGATATTTTAGAGAGGAGAATCAGAAATATTGCAGAAATGGAGGAATAGAATAGAATAGAATAGATTTTTTATGTCCACGGAGACCAATAGGTCATGGGACCCATACAAAAAGTATATAAATCAAGTATATAAATGATATGGATTCTGGTAGTACAAAGTTCTTCTTTAGGGTTGCAAATAGTAGATTGTTGAGGAACTCCTTTACTGAGGTTAAGGATGAGACTGACTATACTCGCACCACTCAAAGGGATATTGCTAACACTTTGCATGCTAAATTTAAGGATATCTGTCAGTGTAAGCCTATTCCTTCCAATGATCTCCAGAATGCTAATGCTTTTAAGTCTCTCATTGACAATACTCTTTCTTTTGCCTCTGATTCTATGGATTGCTCAATGATCTCTTTGCCTTCACAAGATGAAATCTTTAACATTCTTAATAGTTTCAACAATGGGAAGTCTCTTGGTCCAGATGGCCTTCCTGCTGAATTCTATGTTAAATTCTGGGATATTCTTAAAAATGATCTTACTTCTCTTGTGCATGCCTTCTGGAGTGCTGAGCATTTGCATCCTTCTATTTCTAGTGGTTTCATCTCCTTGATTCCCAAGGTCGATCATCCGACCAATCTTCAAGATTGGAGGCCTATCTCTTTAACAAACATTACTTTTAAGCTTTGTGCTAAAATCATTGCTCTAAGAATTATCTCCAGAAGAATATCAGCCTAAATCAATCTACTTTTCTTTCCAAGCGATATATTCTAGATAATTATGTGGCTGCTATGGAGGGTCTCCACTGGAATAAGATCTCTAAGCAGACTTACGTTCTTCTTAAACTGAATTTTAAACGAGCTTTTGATTCAGTGAGATGGGATTTTCTTGATTTTGCAATGTCTAAGCTTGGTTTTCTTCCCAAGCTAAGAAATCTCATTTTTGGTCTTAATTCTAGATGCAATTGAGCTGTTCTTATCAATGGTTCTTCATTTAAATTCTTCCCCCTTACTTGTGGTGTTAGGCAAGGTTGTCCCCTTGCTCCTTATCTTTTTCTAGTTGCAGCTGAGTTCTTTACTAAAGCTATTTCTCATTATCAGAATCTTGGTCTTATTAAAGATCTTCGGCTTCCAATGAATCTCTTAGTATTCTACAATATGCTGATGACTCTTTTTCCTTTCTTGATGCTGATAATTAAATATTGAGTTCTTTATGAAAATTCTTAAGCAATTCTCAGTTGCTTCTAGTATCCACCTTAACCTTGACAAGAGATTGATAGTTGGAGATACTACTCATCAAAGTTTGGTTGGTATTAAAGTTCTCTCCCCTCTTCAAGCTACTATAAATTGTTGGGTATGCCTCTATTGTGGGATCCTATTCTTTCTAGAATCAAGAAGAAGCTTAATAATTACAGGACTACTATATCCCTTGCTGGTAGAACTATAATTATAAACTCAGTCTTAACGAGCTCTCATGTATACTTCTCCACTGCTCTAGTAGTTCCTAAATTAATCTATCATGATCTTGAGAAAATTATAAGAGGCTTTATCCGAAATGGTAAACATCTTGTGAACTGGGGCTCTATAAAGGTCATAGGGGGACTTGGCTGCAAGAATTTATTTCTTCAAGCTCAATCCTTAGCAGGTAAGTTCATCTGGAAGGCCATTCATGGTAATCAATCTCCTGCCTCTAAGTTCATTAGATATTGGATTTATAAAAGTCATCCTTATGGTTATCCTTCTATTCAGCATCTGCTTCCTCACTCTGCCTTTGTTAATCTATAAGCCTACCACCAATATCTCTCCTCTGATGTGCAATTTAATTAAAACATGGAATTCTAATTCTCCAAACTATGCTTTTGTTTCAAGAGATAAACTTCATGGTGAAATGCCTATTTTCTCGAATCCAATTCTTGCAGATCATGATTCTTCTATGCTAGCTATTCGACATCCAAAGATCTGCACGAAATGGTCTGATGCTGGTTTCATTAAAGACCTTTTCTTAAAAGACAGGATTATCTCTTGGACTAAGCTAAAAGAGCTCATTAGGGGCACCTCGGATAAAAAAGTCTTCTTCCATATTAAGAATCTTTTGTGTAATCTCTCTACCAGTCCAGGGAATGGAGATTGGGGTATTGATGGCAAAGTGGGATATAAGGTGAGGACTGCGTATAATGCTCTCTTTGCTAATGATGCAAATTGTAAAGCAATGACAAAGTGGCCAATCAATAATGATCAGCTTAACACCTTATTCTCCAATGTTTGGTTTTTTTATTGTCCTCCCAAGATCTCTTATTTCATTTGGTTGGTTGCTAATGGCAGTTTGAATAATCTTTATTCTTTGTCAAGAAGGAATTCTAATGTTTTGGTAGATTGTCCCCATGGGGGATTCACACAGAAGACCCGTATAAACCTAGGTGCATGGAAGGGGGTTTTTTCTCGACGTTTTCGTACGTATACTAGGGGTTTAAATCCCCCTCTTACTGACATTCTAGTGTATTTTTTTCCACGGAAGGGGTTTTTTCCAACACTTTTGCGTACGTATATAGGGGTGTTTCTTCTCACCTTAAGCACGCAGGTGGCATATGCTCATGTGATAAAGGTGAACCCCCCGTGATTGTCCCATGCTCTGTGGTAAGGATGAAAATATGAGTCTTATCTTCTTCTGCAATAAGCTAACGGGTTCTGGTCTTGGTTTAAACTAATAATTTGGAATATCTCATAATCAAGATCTTCTGTCTATTCTTCAATCTAATGACAAATTCACTAACACTATTGTTCATTCTGCTCTTTGGAATATCTGGAAATAAAAAAACCGTGTTTTATATGAAATAAAAAACTTTCTATTTCTGGATTAAGCTGCATTTTCAATTTGACTTTGAAACTCTTGTTAGTGCTCACAAAAAAAGATTTGGTCCTAACTATGACAGGAAATGGGACTGATATGGAGAATACAGGTGTTGTTTTGATTTGTTTGCTTCAAATTTGAATGTGATAGATTCTAACATCCTTTTTTCTGATGATCCTAGAATATCTTGAGTTCCTGCGAGGATCAGGGAAGAGCAAGTTTGATAATCAATCTCTTTTTCGTGAACCCTCAAGTGATGCCATGTTCGAGAAAAATTTGGCTACATCAATGGAGTCATATATGATGAGGGTTGGCTTGTCACATTATCAGAAGGATAGTGAAGACTTATGGGCTGCCATTTTCTGCAGAGAGGTGGTTCAGATCCGTTGCTTATGGTCGTTTCTAATCAACAATCATTTCAGTTTAACTGAAAGGCAATTAACTATCAAGATAAAGACCGATGTACTATAACCACAAGCAACTTGCAGATGTCTACGGATCACTGATTTTACTCTTGGGAGACGTTGATACATTTCGTCTATTCTACAGTAATAGTTGGCCGGCCAAGTCCTATACCTTTGGAACAACTGATTCCTTCAACGCCTACTTCGATTCTATCCTCTTTGTATAGTCATAGTCCTTTGATTTGAGCATGGAATCTTTGTTGGTTGATCTGATTTTTCTTTCCTCCTTTCATTTCGGATTACCTACATTGGTGTGCTCTTATCTAAATTTTTATCTTGTTTCACTATTTTGGTTGGTTTATATTTTGAACGGGATTTGAGATCTAAGGTTTGCCAACGGATATTATTTCACTCTGACATTGGTGGGATGCTGCTTCGAATGTTAAAGACCTCTGGTGCTTCAAATTTTTCTCATCATTCCAGTTCATTTTGGATATTACTGGGATATAGGATTTATTCAGCCTATGTTGCTCTGTAATAACTGCATACTATTCTCTCTTTCATCATGCTTTCATTTCAAAAGCAATGGATTTTGCTTTGTACTTCTTAGGGTTAAAAGGGGAGAAGTTGAGGAAGTCGTATATGCAGTACCCCACCACCAAAAGATAGGACTTTTGTCTTCTTTTTGTGCTTGAGGTTAGCAATAACATGATAGGTCCACATGATATCCTCAAGCAAAAGGTACTCCTACCCGACGTGAATTACCGGCAAGGCATCCAACGCGATAAGTTTAGACCCCTGGCTTCTATGTACTGGCATTTCCTCGGCCGACTACTTCCATCATACGAAATCATCCTGGCCAATATGCTCATCATCCTTTCAAGGCGGAGGAGCATGCATCTTTCCTTGCTCCATGGGTATGTCCTCATCCTCCACAAAATGGTCTATGAGGATGGCTCAGGCGAAACAGACTTCAAAGAAAGTCTGTGCATCCCACCGTAAGGTCGAGAGCTGCTTGGCCCAACGAATGATGCCACGGAGGATATTGGAGGCGTGGTTGTCGCCACCCAACATCTGGATCAAGATTGCTTGGCTAAGGTACAACTGAGGAGGGACTCCGTGCTGGATGCATTGGGGAATTATATCCTGAATGTAGAACTCAAGAAATGCAGCACAGTCGGGATGGGCCTGCATATTGGTGATGAAATCAACTTTCTGCAGTAAATAAGGATGGAGAAGCTCGAAGAAAACCTAGCAACCCCAATGCTCTCTATCCATGTACCATTGCTGGCGCTTAGAAGAAAAGAAGAGGAGGAGGAAAAGAGGAAAAATGCAAGAAGAAAAGAGGAGGAGGAAGAAAGGCGCTTGGTGGAGCAAGAGATAATGAAATTCTAAAAGTAAAAAATGCTGACGTCAGCGTCAATGGAAATTATTTTATCAATATTTATTTTCTCTATGTTTATTTTTATTTTTATTTTTGAAACACAAATAAAATTACAGAAAATACCTGCGCATGTACATGAAGGCCAAAAGGTTCATCTTTATACAAGAGATAAAATATACAGTCATGTTTCGTTATAAAACAAATATACAATTTTTCTTTTTTATACTATAGGTGGTCCCCGCGAATCCTCAGAGCAAGTGCCAAATCCTTTGGCATTATTGTGACATGCTTGGCATGAATAGCACAAAGATTTGTATCGCAAAAAAGGACCACCAAGTAATCTTCTGTGGCTTCCTGCAAGGCAAGGATAGCATGGGTCTAGGGTAGAAGCATGAAAGGGTGGGCAAAACAAGCGCCCGTATTTTATATTTACAAATTCAAAATGTAAGGAAATCCCTCCCCCCAGAAATTATTATTCTTGGAATGAATCATTAATAGGGCAAATAATTTTGAACTCTCCTCCCGCGCTCTGTTCAACCTTCCTCCCGCTCGAACCTCCATAGCCGAAAGCTTGACATCCATATTCGAACCTCCATAGCCGAAAGCTTGACATCCATATTCGAACCTCCATAGCCGAAAGCTTGACATCCATCCATAGCCAAGATCAGGACCTCCATAGCCAAAAGCTTGCATTTTCAGAGAGCTGAAGCACCAGGGAAGAGATCATGACGAAACAGCTTGGAACAAAGACATCTCCAAGGAAATCTCCTCGCAACAAACCTGTAAAGCCCATGCCAATGTCTCCCACTAGAACTGTCGCCCGAAAACTCAAGAGTGGGTCTTCTTCAGATCGGGAGGTCTTGCCGCCCGAGTTTGACAAGGTAAGCATCAGGCAGCTTAGGAGCAACAATTTTGATAGCATGTTTCCAGGGCTAGTGCAAATAGTGCAGGATGTTTGGGGTTCTGAAGCCCCTGCTGTTAGGGGTTATCAAGAGTGCAGGATTAAGCCTGGTTGGATGGCAGATTTTTTTTCTGTGTATGAGCACGTTTTTTGTAGGAGGGACATTGCAAATCATCACATTCCATTGTATTTTGCCCGAGCATATGCACTTCATTACAAAGGAGTAAGCATTGATTGGGATGAGGTGAAAGCAAGTGCAAGTCTTCATTCAAAAGGCTCTCAAAAAGAATCTGAGACGGATGTAATTAGCTCTGAAGAAAGTCTTCCAATGTTAAAGCTATTAAATGTATGCCTCAGGTAGAATTGGGGCAGCAGTTAGAAATGATGAAAAGGTGGAGGGAAACAAGAGCATTAGATTCTGCCTCCATGCTTGATGAAATACAGACTTTAAAAGAGAAAAGGAAAACAATGGAAATTGAACTGTTGAAGCATGAGAGTGATAAGAGCTTCTTGACAAGACTTGTGCAGAGTAAAGATGCAAAAATATGTGAGCAGTTCAGCATTATGGCAGGTTTAAAAGCAAGCGGGAAGCCAACTGATGTGCAAATGGCTTTGGCATCCCATTTAGAGGAGGAGAAATCAAGTTATATTGCTGACTTAGATGCTCTAATGATTCCCATTGATTGTTTAAAGGCTGATTTGCAAGAGTTAGAAGCTGCCATTGAAAAAATCAGCAAGGATTTGGAAGTTAATTCCAACTGTGAGAATAGAATAAAGGAGATGACTAAGCATTTGGAAAGGTCAGACCCGATAGGCCTGCAGCCCGCTCCCATACTCGCAGCAAGACGGAGCGCTTCATTCTCACATATAAGCAATACTTGCAGCAGCTGCAATGATTGCCTTGACTCGACCATGGTAATATCTCCACTTTGTGGTCATACATATTGTCTATTTTGTCTTATATTCAGGGTTTCAACAACGAATACATGTGTACATGATTGTTCATGGTCCGAGGACCTGCGACACTGCTTAGGAATCCCTTCTGAAAGTACATCTATTTCTATTTTGATTACATAATTAGTTTGAGTGTACTTAGATGTAGTTAGTTTCCATCATGTACATAACTGTATTAACATTTGATTTGACGTGGTTTTGTCTTTACTGTAAAGAGGAAATGTATTTGCTTCCTCGATTTTACATTTACATGTGCCATGAAGTGCTTTTCTCGAATTCCTTTTCTGTGGTGTATTAATAGGGTGTATTGCATTGATCGCATTACTTTGCATTTACATGTGATTAGAAATGCATATGAATTTGGTATTTGACTTTCCTTTACATTCAATCTTTGAATGATGTATTTGATAGGGTGTATTGATAAAATATTTTGTTCTGAAATACATTTGAATTTAGTATTTGGTTTTCCTTTACATTGTGATAGCTATGTACACTAATGTACTTCTATTTTGTCGTTACATTATCAGCAGAAAGTTTGCCTGTAGTAAAAACCTACTTGCATGTAATTAACATTTGTTCTGTTTTGATTTGCATCTGATTGTTTTTTCTTCAGATTTTGCTTCTATCTACTCTACATCTTCCCTTGATTCTGAATCAAGTGTTTACATTTCTTATTGACACCCAATTGTGTCAATGCAGACATGGGTAGTATCAAGAAAGGAAGAAGTAAAACTGCAGGTAAACTAAACAATTCATGTTTCGTGCACTATGCTTAAGTTCTGAATATAGCAAAATTTCATGTTGTAGGTGAAAAGAAGAATGTTATTGAGATGGGGTTGCATTTACCATTCTCAGACATCCCAATTGCTGAACCTGGCACAAAAGATGCTGCTGCTATCGATGTTGGAAGTCCATCCACATCTACATCACCTTTGAGAATTGCAACAACTCATAAGCAATCAAAGTGAAGGATTTGGAGACGAGGGGTATGTGGAAGGTAGGGTGATGACATTCTCGATTACATTAAGATTGCATCCTGTTGTAGTTAGAGTTCACTAATGTTCAATATTTTGCAGCAGAGGTTGTTTTCCAAAAAGAGATCCCACCTGTTGAAGCCGAGCTGCTATTATTGGAGCAACTAGCTGAAAGCCCAGAAAGTAATTCTCTCTCCTTTTCAGGGTTTCTATTTTTTTTTTTTTTGTATTTTGAAACTTACGTTGACGTGTTTACGATAAAATTATCAAGATGTCGGTGACGACATTGAAAACAATCCTGAAGCTGCTGTTTTTCAAGTTGAGGAAAAGGCTTGTTCTTTGGCAGGTACGTGTTTCTTTTTTTGTCTTGCTTTCAAAACATTAGAATGAAGCACTTTCTTGTCTTTGAGACTTGCGACTGCATTCAAAGGAGCTAGATGATGTTGAAGAAGCCTTGGAGATTGCAGCCAAGGCAACGACTAAATTTATGGTCAAAGCCGATGCCAAAACAAATTGGAAAAAGAGAGTGCAAACCGTAGGCGTGGACATCCGAAAAACGGTAATTGCTAGCTTACATTGACTTACTTATACTTCAGTAGCTTATTATATTTTACTCGCTTTGCAGGTCTAAACCATCGGAAACAGAGATTGAAGGTATCAATTTATGCTTTATTGTCATGGATCAATTGTTAATATGACACTAACAATGACTTACTTATACTTCAGTAGCTTAGTATATTCTACTCGTTTTGAAGGTCTAATCCACTAGAAACAGAGATTGGAAGGTATCAATTTATGCTTTATTGTCATGGATCAATTGTTAATATGACACTAACATCTTGGATCCGATAAACGTAAATGATGACAAGGATAAACTTATGGAATTCGCGCCATTCACGCCATTCAAGAACTGTCCGCCGGCTGAAATGAAAGTGGTTGCATCTGACATAGCAATTTTATGTGCAACTAACTCTAAAATGAGTAGCCGCTTAGTGGATCTTTATGGCAGGTAATAACTGGTTGTAACCGAAGCTGTATTTGTTGCTATTCCTTGTCTCTAATGTTAATCTTAATCTAATCCGGACATTGCCTTCGAAAGTGGAAGAGCAAAATCTTTTTTATCCCGCTTACAACTATATAAGGTTTAGAGAAGCTACCAGCAAAGAAAAGAAAGGGTGAATCAAATTGAAGGATCACCGAATGTCATTGAAATAGTGAAATCGGGGATGAAGGGGATTGTGGTAGCTAAATGCCATCATATCCTTGCACCTATCCTTGAGAATGACCATTTTGTCTTTGGATGTTTTACGCCGCACCATCTCGATTCCAAGATCCTACCCGCACTGTGAATTCACGCCTTGAATCCTCTTACAAGTTATGCGACGAACGAGAAAGCAATCAAAGGGTATGTAATACTTTAAGTTGTTGCTTTGCTTTTCTTCGCTAATTCGGTCGCTAAATTTCGCGGATATGTAGGGCTGCACACACAAATGTTAACCACATCGACGGTCAAGTATCTAGAGGCCGATTTCATGAAGAGAAATAATGTTAATCGGATTCAGCAAGTAGAGGTGCCACAAAGAGTCCGATTTAACATCATGTGGGTTGTATGTGATGGGATTTATGCACAAATATGTTGAAGCTCTTGTCTCTCGGTAGAGATATGGAAGTAAGTTGTATGCCTTCCCTTGTATGTACCGTGATCTCATGTTCCTTTAAATATTTCTAACCTTATTTATGGATGTCACAGATTACATCTAAATGGTTCTCTCATGAATACCGTCAATCCACGACGACAATTTCTAATAGATGCTTTGGTCATGCATTGTGATGCCAATCCGAAAAACGTGATCAGCCAGCCAGCCCTCCTCCGATTTCGAAATGATCATGAGTCCGAAAGTATCCGATTTTGCAAGATGAACTATGTAACAGTTTATATATATCTTTTGTTCACATTTGTGTTCACATTTCCTATCATAAGGAATGTGTAAATGACACTATGCTGAATAGTATACTACCGATAGTATACTTTATGACTATGTAAGTTTTTTTTTTTTTTTTTTTTTGAAGAAAAAAGATTTTGATTTAAAGAACCCTTGTACCCTTTTTGGTCAATCAAAACAAGCATTTGATTGTTTCGACTGTTACAACATACTTGATTGTTTTGATTGTTTCAACACCACACTACCACACCCCACCACACTCCACCACACCACATCATACCACCACACACCACTACACACACCACCACCACCACCCCCACCACCACACCCCACACACCACCACACCATTCACCACACACACACCACATCCGCTCGTGAATATGATAGTTGGTGTATGGTCTATGGTGTATGGTGTGTGGTGAATGGTGTGGTGTGTGGTGGAGTGTGTGGTGGGGTATGTGGTGAATGGTGTGGTGTGTGGTGGGATGTGCTCGTTCTGGTGAATATGATAGTTGGTGTATGGTCTATGGTGTATGGTGTGTGGTGAATGGTGTGGTGTGTGGTGGGGTGAGTGGTGGGGTGTGTGGTGGGGTGTGTGGTGAATGGTGTGGTGTGTGGTGGGATGTGCTCGCTCGTGAATATGATAGTTGGTGTATGGTCTATGGTGTATGGTGTGTGGTGAATGGTGTGGTGTGTGGTGGGGTATGTGGTGAATGGTGTGGTGCGTGGTGGGATGTGCTCGCTCGTGAATATGATAGTGTGGGCATGGTATGGTGCATGGTTTGGTGTGGTATACACATCCTAACAGTTTTAGTGTTCATTTCATGCAGATGGTATTGTTCAAGAGGTTTCGACCAACATCCGTAAATTTTTGGCGATGCTTCAGATGCTTCAAGATGCATTTAAAGAAAAATACTCAACATATTTTCCTATTGGTTTCTTTGGTTACCATATTTTGTTAGTGTGCAGATCATAAATTTTGCACCTTGAAATTCCTTGTTGGCTTTAATGTTTGTTTTGGTATACTATTTCAAGAATTGTACTTTGCATTTTATAATTAATGACAAAACTGCCATTAACTTGAGTTGCACCAAAAACTTGAGTTGCAAACTAAGTACCAAACATGTTTCTTATATCTATACGTAAAGGATAGAAATAGTTCAGTTAACTAAAAGAACAAATGGAAACTCGTGAGAACAGCTTAAAGCAAAAAAATAGTCACAAAAAAAATGTAGAGAAGAGGAGTTCTGTCATTAATGAAAAAGCTTTACAAAAATGGAGTCACAAGGACTATTGCTTCGTGTTTAATTAAAAGTTTTTACAAAGAATAGTCACAAGGACTATTACCAAAAAAAATTGAAACCGTGGATTACAAAAACAAGGCTTGATCTTCGTGCCATCTTCACTCTATATGAAGGTCGCCCTCCATGGCATACATCTTCATTTCGAGAGGAGTCGCCTCGCCGAGGTAAGCCTCATGCACCCACTGATCACCCGCAATAGAAGGATGCACCGATGATCCATGATGAGCTTCTCCACCTCCGGGTGGAGTGAACCTCACCGATCAGAATCGGGTGGCCTCCGGAGGAAGACACGGATTCTCCGGAGGAAGACACGGATTCTCCGGAGGAAGAGGAGGACCGTGCTGGCGGGGGAGGAGCAGGCACAATGGCCGGGATAGTGTTCCTGCGGAGTGTGGTCTTGAACTTGGCCATGGCGGAAGTGAAGGAGATGGACGGAATGGGGAAGGAGTGAAGGAGATGGCGGAATAGACGATGGGGATGGAATGAAGCTACAGGGCAGAATTTTGGGAATAAAAGGGATGTTTGCATGCATACGATTTTGTTTTGGAAATTAGGCAGAAGAGGAAAGGGATGTATCCATGCATACGATTTCACACCCTAGCACAACCCTAACACAAAGTTAGCAATATCCCACATGCATATATCACAAAAAACGTGCACATATATAAATAGGGTTTTGCTTATCATTGATAAGTGTGGATAGAGATTTAGATGTTGAAAAGTTATGGCTCGCTGGCTTGTAATCTTCAATTACAGGCCAGCGTGTCATAACTGTCCAAGATGTAATCCTAGTCCACCCTTTTTTTAGTAATGGGCTCAAATATCCCACATGCATTCAATGTTCCTCAACAATTGCCAAATCAACAAATTGCCAAATCAACAAATGCCAAATGAATGGATTATGTTAAGGCATATTGTGTGCCTATGCATATTGTGTTTGGTAAAGCGTGAGTCAACAATATAGAGATAACAAGGAATATTCCTTATTACCTTGAAAGGAATATTCCTTATTGCATTGAAAGGAATATTCCTTAGCACCTAGTTATCAGGAATATTCCTTATTACCTTCAAAGGAATATTCTTTAGTTTGTTTAAGTGCACCCATAGTTACAAGGAATATTCCTATTGTTTTTTGAAAGGAATATTCCTTTTGCATTGAAAGGAATATTCCTTAGTGCCTAGTTATCAAGAATATTCCTTATTACATTGAAAGGAATATTCCACATTGAGTATAGCCCTTTCCTTTGAGCTAGGCTTGTGGGATATATGCCAAAGATCAACCATTGGCCAATTGGGTTAAAAAGAGGACAGTGGGATAGATTTTGAGAAAAGGATGTTGAACAAATCATTGGCACAAATCATTGGTTAAGGAACAAATCATTGGCATGGTACGAGCCATATCAGAAACAGGGGAGAAGGGAATAGACAGGGATAAAAATTCCTTTTACCCTGTGGTGACCGGGTTGATTCGGATGGCGGGAGGAGATCGAACGACTAGATCACAATCCATATCCCCAATTCAAATGCAAACTCACCGGCGCACCCGATTCTTGAGGAGATCAATGCCAACAGGGAAACCAATTGAACTTACACTAAGCATAACAGCCTTTGGAAGTATATAAACATTATATTAATGTTTGTGTTTTAATCTGGTTCACATTCTCGATTACATTCGGTTTGCAAGTCCATGCCTTAGTGCATAGAAAAGTTACTTCAACAACAAAGTTAACGACATTACGTAGATTCTACAATCTCTCGCAAATTTCCCAAAGAACATTTCATGCCAATAGTTAGTCAGTTCATATGCATAAGATGTACCTTTAATCTTATGTTTGATCGGGTCCAATGGAAATCTCACCCCACCATCGATTTCGGGATGGATAAGAACTTTCTTTCCTTGAATAAGCCTGTACTTTTGATGGCAACCGTGAATCAATTCAAAGTAGTTACCAGCTATAACTTCATTACCACAATAAAATTCATTTCCATAGTCATCCTTGGTGTCTTCTTCGAGGGCATGTTTTCACTTCAGGTAATCGATGAGATAATAAGGGACCCTTTCATAATTGTGTCTGGGATGTGAATGATGCAAAATAATCTCCAAACCCGTGACCGCCTCATCCACATTATCCACGCCATTTGCCCACAAGTCCTCTCGCCTCGCACTCCATCTTCTTCAACATTGTCCCTCATTTTGTAGGCTCTAGTTTTCAACTCCCACCGCCACAATGATCAAAGATTCTCACAAGCAGGCCAATCAAAATTGATGCATGCCTTACAAAAACATGAAAGAGATCTACACATTAACTTTGTTGGATCATTTGGATCTATGGATGATACGCTAATGAAGAGATTGCACCCCTTTCAATGGGAGCACATCAAATCTTTGGGAACGGTCAATGTCGACACCTTCCAAAATACCCTTTCCACATCGTAAACTTTCTCTTCAAGAACCTCACATGCGGTTCGATTTTTTATCACTTTCCCATCCTTTTTTCTTTTTGTTCGCCTCGAGCCATAGTTTGGCTATGGCTCCTTCTCCGCCATGTGTGCCCTTCCCATGTCCCCGAGCCAAAGAAATTCCAAAGGCATTCTGATCTTATGCTCTTGATGATACCTAGTTACATGATAGAAAGCTCTTCTCGACTTGAATTGGGCTGCACACCCGTCGACCAAACTAAGTGGTATTTCATATGACCAAAGACCATTTTCTTTCAGCCAATTGAGGTGCATCTTGAATGCTTTTTGTACAAAGTGAGTATCATGTGTTTTGTCATCCTGAAATAAAGAAGTGCACACATTTCCTCATTTTACCCTCGCACCTTGAACATCATGATGTGGACCAATATGTCTGATTTGTTCATTGTACCAATGTTGTGCTTGAATCTCGTTGAATGGCTTCAAAGTATAATTCTCCGAGAAATCAACAACCGATAATACGGTATCATCACGAAGACTCTTCATGGATTCCTTGAATTGTTTGCTCTCGCCAATGTGCCACAAAGTTATGATATACAAACTTCGACATATGATCAAACATGTTATCCAACATATTACTGGAGCTGCCTTTCTTGTCAATTAGCTTTAATCTTCGTGAAGTTCCTTTCTTCGAGGGCTCATTAACGTAACTATAGACTTGCCAATCAAGCGTTTGATCAATCTGCTCCTTGTATTCTCTTGGACACAACTCAATTAATTGTTTCCCACAATTTCCACAATCTGATTTGATACATTGTAGCTTATGCCACTCGTTCGCTGCTTTGGGCCTTTCTCATCACATACCATAGCCCTCCAAAATGTGCTAACATTATCAAATGTCTTGTCCTTCGCTTGACATATTCCAGCATGAGCTTCAGATGCGCACACACCACAATTGCACGAACAATTTTCATGGAGTCTTGATCTCATCAAATTAAATGCCTGCTTGTACAGATCTGATTGCTCATGTTTCACGCAACAACATGTGTTTCTTTCCTTTAGCTTTCTAATGCAAGAAGGTTTTAAGTATTCAAATTGCCTAAGCCCAATCCGAACCTCTGGATACTGATCCACAAAATTCTGGAATAATTCAGCCTGTAAAATTACAGTGAAATAAAATTAGTCACCTCATTACATTATATTACATTACATTACATACAAATCTTTTACATATTCAAGACTCTAAACTCCCACACATACATGTACATTCTGACATGAATTTTATTTCAATTACTATGAAGTCATATAATTTTTTAACAAACAATACATCTCCACACTAATTTCTTCTTAGTTACTGCCTACATCTACAATACATCCAGAATATACATGTAAACAAATATACATCCAGAATATACATGTAAACAAATATACATCCAGAACATACATGTAAACAAATATACATGTACGTGTTGCCATGAAATAATTTGACATTTCCATGTAGAACAACTAGGGCAGACTGCATCTACATTATATTCAAAAAGTAAAGAAATCTGTTACAAACCTTACATCAGTGTTACAAAATAAAAGACATCTTTATTCTGCCAAAAAGTAAAGAAATTTACAAACTTTACATTCTTTATTCTGAAAAACAAGATGCAATTACAGCTAAATTACAGTCGTACCTGTGTAATGTCAATATATTGAATTGGTTGTGTCCTCTTCTTCATGACATCTCTAATTTTTGGTGAAACCTTTGAGTTATCTAACCAAAACTGAGCAACCATATCCTTCATAGCCTGATCTATCGTATTTGTTCTTGGATTTCGACCTGCTAATGCCCACAGATTTGCTCCACCTAGTGACATTCTTTTCCTTCTCTCGACTACTAGTTTCATATTTCTAGGATGTATTTTCAGCAACTTAGCTGCTAGTGAAGTCTTCTGTAATTCTCCTTCCTCTCCAACCACCATAGATAGTACGTAATGCTTTGCAAAGAAGTCATCATTGCTATTTGCATTTTGACGCCTTGGAGGCCATCCTTTAAATTCTTTTACCAGACTGTTTTCACGATAGCCTCTTGAGGCCTTCCAATGACCGGCTCCAATAGGAATTGCAATCTTTTGTCCCCGCAATAATCTTCTTGCAAATATACTTTTGTTGTTTTGGAGTCAAATTAGATACCTCATTCATTATGAGATTTACGTAAGCATTCACCTTTCTTCTAATTGGCTTTGTCACGCATCCACCCCTACAAACCCCTCTGCTTCGATTTTCTTTGCCCGCTTGTAACAAGGTTTTTTCCAAACTTCATCAACAGGAGGATTGAAATCTGAACCCGATGTTGACCTCAAGTGCTTGCATGAGAGTCCAATCCTTCTTCCATAGTTTCTTCTTCAACCGGTGCTTTAAGACATCGATCCATTCTCGTAGAAAGGGGATACAACATCCCCGCACAAGAAATCAGATTATTAACCGATTTGTACTCTTGTTTGAAGGGATTTGTATTATCGCTTGAAGGAAAGGGATTTCAATTTGTTCAAGATACATTTGTTTCTTGAAATGCATTCGATTTAAGAGCAAAAGCCTATAATCGATTCGGGCCAAGTTTTCGTTGAGGTAGAACTGAGCCATGTTTGATCGATTGAGTAAAGTTCAAAATGTGCGCCAAAGTTTTTTTTTTTCCGCAGGCAAGATATTTAGATTTTATTGATAGAGAAGCTAGTACAAGATTTGGGAGGATTTGGTATAATTATGGAGAATATTGTAATGCGGAACCGCCTTTATTAATGATAGGCAACTCCATGTAAAATTCAAAATGTACATTACAAACACTTTAACCCAGTTCAAATTTTTACATCAATATACAAAAAAATTCAATCACCCTTTCATGCTTCTACCCTCTAAAACGTAAGGTCAGATTTGAACTCCTAGGCGATCTCCTAACAAGTCATTTGGAATGTCGGGCTATGTGAAGCGTGGTTCAGTAAACTTCTGGTACTTCTGAATCTCCCTCAATGCCACGGAGCCGAATATCCACCTATGGGGCTTCTTCAGGCGAGGAGGCAGCTTAGAAAGACTCTTACCCCCAGTTGTAGGATGGTTAGCAGCTAGGACTCATCCTTCACGATGCTGCTTGTAGCTGCTTCCCAATTTGTTTGGGGTACTCTTACGCTTTCTTTTTATTCTAAGAGTGTTGAGTTGGTCAACATCCTGCTTGACTTGGTTCTCTGCTATCCGCTCAGCTTCCCTCTATGCATGCTGTTTTCCCATAATAGACGGTCCTCCTTTGTATCTCGGTTATGTACCTGTCCGGCCGAACCGTCATCTCTAGTTCATGGGTTGCAGGACCTCTGGCGTAAGGTATGCAGATAGTTCCTTCCAAATGACACTCTGTGTCTCCTCGTCATAATAATAATGGGGTATGGTGAAAGCACATCCTCCTACAACAAATTCTCCATCTCCTAAATAAATGTATTGCTCGTCTCTAACCTTTGATCTCCACTTGCGACCTCTTGTGCATCGCCTATTATAGCCATGTCCATAATCCGCCGCGTCTCTACTCTGGCAGCTTCCTCATCATTGCCCGTCACAGATTTGGGGGGGGGTAATAGTGGACTAGTGTCATGGTTTGATCTGGCTACTCCACTAGTATATACTTCTTGCCAACTGCATTGAGTTTAAGCAATAACCGCTCCGTTAGATGAAAAGCAGGATAAGGTATCTAACCTCCTACTCTAAAATGTTGGACCAACTGCTCAAGAAAAAGTTCGATCTTCTCGGGATCTCCAGCAAGGTTGCATCCAAGTTCAGCAAAAATTTGGATAATATCAAGGGTCTCATAGCTCTGGGTTTGTGTAGTGCGAGCCATGGCTATGGAGGCGAGGGTAGGTGCCTATGTACGGAACAAGGGCGATGCTTGGCGATGGCGAGGCAAGCTCGGCTATGGAGGTCAACTCCGACGGATGGTCAAGCCTGGCTATGGCATAAGGAAGCCTGAAGTACAGTGACTGGTGGAAGGAAGCTTGAAGTACGATGGCTATGGCAGAAGGAGAAAGCGAGAGAAAGCACAAAAGGGAAGGGAGGAAAAAAAAAACGTCTCAAAAATTTAAATCCTAACCTTTTCTTTGTTTTTCTTTCTTTATTTTCTAAATATATATAAAAAAATTTATATGGCAGACGCATATAGGATGCCGTGTAGGGGGCTTTTGGTTCTTAAGTCTCAATTCTGAGACCATCTTTTCCCCTACGCCACCTTAAGCCTAGGGCTGAAATGATGACACCTAGTGTGCCATCCGATGGAATCCTATCTAATTGGAGTGTTCCTGATGCAATGGGGCAAGAATCCCTTCATCCGAGCCTCTTAAAACAGTTATGGCCTCCAGGAGCAAGAGACCTAATTCTTCCAAGACTCAATAGGGTCTGACGTTTATATGCTACAATCTACTTTCTAATTTATCCATTCTTCACGCATTTAGGATAAATAGCATACTACATATGGATTTAGGATAATATCCTACATTTAAGATCCACTACTAGCTAATCAATCTAATGAGTTAGAATATGGCTAGGGCTATGATCCAGTCTACCAAAATCATGGCTCTGATACCATTGTGACGCTCCACGAATCTATGTGATGCTCCCATCGTATAAATACAGGAAATTCCCCTCCCATGGCAACTCCATCACCACTGAAGACCCTCCATCTGACTAGGACTACACGGGGCGTCATTCGTCCCACGCTTTCTATGGGAATCCTATATAGCGAAAGCGTACATACATGTTAGCACCTGGCAACAATACAAATAATAATCTTCTATATATATAGTAATAATGACATTTTAGGATAATCAGGCGCACTTTTTGGCCGTTGATTTTTTCATTTTATTTTGGTTCATTGGATTTTCGGTTTTAATTCCTCTCAGGTGTGGCTTTTGAAATCGACCTGGCTAGGTTTTACCAGTTGCAATAGTTGATTTGATTTGTATTTAGTCGGATTTGCACCGGCCTGGCTAGGTTTTAGATTTGCAATACATGGGCAAACGCAGTGGAATGGAATGGTTCATGGTCAGTTATGTCTTCTGAATGAATGGACAGATCGCGGACCTGCTAAAATAGTCCGGACTGCTGATGGCGGCCTGATCCGGAAGCCAGGATCCGGCTGGGCAAGGATTTGTGAAAGGCAATCGGCTACTGATAAGGGCACAATGCCGGATCTTTTGCCGTACCTACAGTTCTGGCTATAGCATATGCCTCTGCATTCAAAGGTAAATTTTTATGATGTTTTGGGCTTTCTTGCATGAGAAGTCGATGGCGGCAATGTTCACATAGGTAAAGCAAATCGTTACGGATTGTAAAATTTTGATTAGGTCTTTAGGCTTCGCATGAATTTGCCTGAATTTTGACAGGCAATGCAGCTTCGTGGTTTTATCAGACATTTCATCTATATCTATTCGATGCGGGTGCATCGGGCCTAATTCTTTCCGACAATACCTGATAGGTGCTCTCAAAACTTTAGCTATGGAGCAGTAAAACTGTGTTCATATTCTTTCTGTTGTGGCTTACTTGGTGGGTTTTTGTTCCCTTATCTTTAAGGTACTTTTGGTTGCAGCTATTGAAAACTAATATAGCTTTCTGTGACCAAACGGGTTCTTGTTGCTTATTGTATGGGGCATGGATAAATCTCATTTCATTTCATTTCTATATTGTGGGAAGCCCATGCTAGATGATTATGTAATCTCTATTCAATATAGCTTTGGGGAATGCTTTGTGATGTTTTGCTTGCCAAATGAGTCCATTTATTAGAGCAAATAATATATAAACTAGGGCTGCATTGCAGCCTTCTAGATATGTGCCCTGAAAATAAAATAACAAATAGAACATTGAAATTTATGAAACTTTTCTCCCCTGGTTCAAAGTATGGGGTGATGTGATACTTCTTTTCTCAAATTTTATCTTCTTCCTTATCCTCTATGCTCTTTGTTGTACATTTTGACCTATAGAGAGATTTGTAGGAGCAGTTGGAGGTTAGCTGAGGTGTGCATATTCATCCCCTCTCAGATAATGGATGATGTGGTACTCATATCCTCTTCCCCAGAAAGTTTGTCAACATCATTTATTGGCACCAAGGGCCATTCAATCCTTTTCCAAGAGGTGTAACCATGAAAGTTTTGAGAAGAATATAGCAAAAGAAAAAAAAAACATAAGCAGTCATTTAAAAAGAGAAAACAGGACTCAGATAAAATCATGCTTTGAGCCTGGCTAGAAAAAAGACAAAAGTTTCCTAATTTCAAAGTTCCAGTTTTTGTTTTTCTCATTTTTATGCACGTATCTAGAGGGCTGCAATGCTCCCCAGTTGTATATGATAATTGCTGTAGTAAATCTCATATACCCAAATGGTCTCTCTTGAACATTAATATAATCTTTCTTTATCTTTTTGACCTCTCTCTCCTTTGGCGGTGGCTATGGTGCTAACCCTAGCAACCCCATTTACCTGAATGAATGTCATCCACAAATGATCCAAGAGCCCGACCACCTTTTTTTCTGGTCTACCTTGTCCACTTTTGGACTACCAATTTAGTCTTTTTCTGTCCATTTGCTTGTTCCGGCCTCTTTGGGACCATTTCTTTTTCCTTAACCTCACAATTTGACCTTCTCCTTTGCCAAAACCATCCTCGTCTTTGTTCGAAATGTATGAAGATTCTTCGACCGTTACACCAGTACAATTGCCAACTTCTAGCTCTATTGGAACAGGAACTCCTTACTCGATTCTTTGTTGACCCCAGATTTTGTGCTTCAACTGGGAGGTATTTGAATGAACTGTTAGACAGGTTACATTTACTAGAGACAAATGACAAATCTTAGGGCAAAAGCGGCAAGCATCGAGTTCAACAAATCAGGTTGCCTAAATTGAGCAATTACAAACGGTTGGGATGGAACAAGCAAGCAGACACTAACAAATGGGTGGAAGTGGTTAGGAAAAAACAACTTTTAGAGCCGTTAATGATGTGAAAACCACCATTTTCGGAGGAAGAAAGAAAGAAAGAAAGAACTAAAGAAAGATTTATTAACGTCTACGTAAGACCCGAAGGGTCTATGAGACCATAACACATACAGAATTCAAGGACTCCGGGAGGAAAACCCTTACGTTATCTAAAATATACAAACAAAAATATTAATTTAATGTAACTTATAGTGAAAATATAAGAATCTGCTCAAGTAGGGTTTGATGGGGATAGCCCATTCGTTCTCGTGGATAGCTGCAAAGGTAATTTATAATACCCTTTCTTGGCTTGCTTTGATGCTTGATGCTCGGCCTCTTACGGAAAGACCTTTTATGTTTCATGACTGCCGATCGTTTTATCTTCTTAGCGGTGCCAAAGTCACCCCGTTAGAATCAGGATACTTCCTCTTACGTGATGCCTCCAATATCATCTTATCATCGTTTGACTCGGATGAAAAGAAATTAGTTATTTCGTTTTGCTTCGTGCACGTTGGATTCTTTTGTTTGAGAATGTTTCTCCTTTCTAGGGATAGTTTTATATACAAAGTGAGATACATATTTCTAATCGTAATATTCTATCAGCTGTCATAGAGATGTGGGGTCTCTAAAAAGACAATGATATCTGCCTCTAATGATGTAGTAGGTTGGGCAGGTAAAAATAATGTTCCGACTCAGCCATGTTTAAATCGCACATTGGGCATTTCCGATCTTCATGACTAATATTTTTCGCCCTACCAACCTCAATCTCCAAGTGGTGAAATGACACTCTAAACTGCCCCATAGAGTATCTCACTTTATTCGGCAGATCAATATCCAAATATCCAGGCCTTACGATGAAACTATCTGCCGATATATTTAGGAAGTTCCCCAGTGAAAGATGAAGAAGTCCTTTTCAAAGCCAAGGCATCCATTCAATGCATTCTTAACTTGAAGGTATGTTATGATATATCCAATCATGATGAGACAGTAGTTAAGAGAGCATATGCGATGCGTTCTGAGCTGAACATAATAGACAGAATTTTAGAAGACTGTTCAAGCACTAATCAGGACATAAGTTGTATATATGGAGATCTATTAAGAAGGTAGGTTTGTAAGACAATGTGAAGAATGAATGACGCAGATAAAAAGATGGCTACACGATTGATTTTTTATGACATGCCTTTTTTAGTCAATAATATATTCTGGGGTCTTCTGTATTTGACTATTCAGGTTAAAATGTGATATGAAACGTGGAGACCTTTGTCGTGCATATGGTTTATGCTATTTTCTTACCAAATTGTTTGTGTGTTTGTACCAGCTGTCCATTGCATGTGGCATCAGAATTTATGGGAACAAGCATTGTTTAACGTGGCAGCAGGAGTGCAAAGTTCAGGTATTATACTGCCAGACGCTTGGAGATCATTGCTTAGTGCTTGCAGAACGCACGGTAATATGGACTTGAGAAGACAGTGTTTTAAGGAGATTGTTTGTTTGGATTCTGATTGTGCTGCAGGGTATGTGCTCATTTCTAACATGTATGCTACCAGTAGTGTCAGTCTAAAAGCATTACACGTGCTTGATCTTGTCATCCGCTGAAACAAATTACAGTTAATTCTAGGACACAATTGTCCTAGATGCAGCAATAGCCACAAATATCGTCATATGAAACTTTATTTGGATTCTTCTTCTACTTGCGTGAAGGTATGTTCATCTAAATAGAGATAACCTAATGAAGAAAGAGCATACCCCATTACTATAAGAGGGAAGCTGGAGTTGAGAGGGATATTAGGGTCTTCTGTTTGGCATTATGCCACTTAGAGCAAGCAATACGTCTAGCGAAAGAACTGCGAAAAATATAGCTCTGAAGTCTTTGCCAATGTATTGCATTTCCACAAGAGATTATGTATCAGTACATCATGAAGGAACTATACCTTTTGGCAAATTTGACATGTATAATATTAATAGAATAGAATAGTTTTTTTATCGTCCACTGAGACCAATCGGCCTATGGGACCCAGAAGGAGCGCAGCAAACTTATTACTGTCCGGGTTAAAAAACCCCCGCCCCGAAGGGTTTTCGAGGGATAAGCGACTTAGATTAAAAAAGAAAGAATGTAGTCTGTGGTGATCTCATGTTGTGAACAAGGAAAAAATGTGTTGCAGAATATGCACAACTTGGCAATTTGGTGCAAGACTTTGCATTTGAAAATTTTACATTGTTTGAAGTGCATGCCGCTTCTCCTTTATAAGATATGGTTTTGCATGTACTGAAGGAAGAATGCTCGGAAGTTAAGTTGCCAAGCTGAAGGTCTGGTGTGGTATAATATCAGAGACAAAAATTGACTTAGTAATGGTAAAGAAAAACAAAGCACATGCCTATATGCCCAAAGAAATCAAACTCATACAGTAAAAATTATATGAATCTCAAATAATATAATCTCAAAATTGGCAGACTTCTTTGACAGCTATACCAAACACGACCTAAAAAACAAAAAGAATGGACGTACCCACATCAAGTGGCAATTATTGTTTACTTAGATATCTACTTCTAAGTAGCAGCGAATATAACAAGGCAGAAATATTCCATTTCAGTTAACATTTGATCAAACAACAATATAAGTCCATGTGTACAATAATATGCTTGGCGAATTAATGTCTTTTTAAGCAATAATAGTGAAGGGACGTGGTCTCTTATCTTTATTTTCTTTATAAAATCCATTTCCTTTTTTAACATGGACCCAAGATATGCCCAATGATGTTCTCAACAATTTATTAATTTTTGAACTTCTGATCGACGAAAAGCCCAGCAACGCTGGGCAATTTTTCTAGTAATAATAATAATATGATTAAATCGAGCTTCTTAAGACCCAAAAGGGCATGAAGCTGAAATACAATAAAGTATCAAGTATTGTGCAGAGTTTTTAACATAAGATGATGCTTATCTATATCAGATATGAATGCTCCGAGACGGAGAGGATCCATCTGCCACAGAGAGAAAAGGTTAGAGTGTTCAGCCTCATGTCTCGCTCTTATTGGATCATATTGTGTGCATCGAAGAAGGGTATGTTCTTCATCTTCAATCTGGCCGTCTTCACAAAACAGGCAAATTCTTTCTCCCCTTGGGATTTTCATCCATCGACCTGTTTCGATTCTTAGGTGATGAGAGCTGAGCCTATATCTTGCAATGACTTTCCTGGCACGTGGAGATGTTTTCAGATAATCTTGTTCTGCGTATATTAACATTGGGTTAATCTCTGACTGATAAAACTCCATCTTTGTACCCTTTTCTTGCCACAGTTTCTCAATGACCTTGGCCTGAACCAGATCGCGGATCCCTTCGTCTGTGGTAGGCCAATTATGTTCTTCCAGTCCCCATTTATGTAACCACTCTTTTACTTCTTGGAACCACCCTTGGCTGCTCGAGGTTTGCATTGCAAGGTGAGGAAGCCGACTCTCCTCTAGATTGCTGATCCTGTTAACATATGATAATGTTTGGCACAAAGCTTCAGCCTCTAAGGGAAGCATCCCTGTCTCCGCTAAAATCATTGCATAAGGCACTTGTTTTTTTATCCCAAGTTCTTCCCGAAGGAAGAGTTTGAGCACTCCTTCTATCTTCTCCCACATTTTGCCTGATAGAGATGGCCCCCAAATTGGACAGCCATATAGCACTACAGTTTGCACCAGGGTACGAAAGAGCATTTTTTGGAGCTTCCATCCTGCTAAACCAGCTTTATGGCATCTTTGCAACATGCCGTACAGGGCACGCTTGCCTCCTGCAATGCGTTTTTCAATGCAAACCTTCTAGCTGTAATTTGAGCAGAATTCCAATCCTAGATATTTGTAAACATTAACCAATTCCAACTGTTCATTCTGATAAAAGAAATCTGGTTTTGAGAACGTGCCACTTACCATGCATTTAGACTTGGATAAGTTCACCTTCATACATTTGTCTGTGCAAAAGAGGGCCAGATTGTCTAGATATGTTTGTAACCCTTGTGAAGTTTCTGAGAGAAGGACCACGTCATCTGCATATATTAAGTGGATAAGAAAGTTTCCAAGCAATGTTCCAGCTTGTCCTTTGGATCTCATCCATTCTTCTAGGGAGTCAATGTAAAGCCCGAAGAGCGTAGGAGATAAGGGGCAGCCTTGTTTCACGCCCACCGTGTGAACCTCATCTGGTAGTTTACAGGAAAGTTTAGCAATTACCTCTTCATACAATTTGGCCACTGCTCCACGTATATTCTCTGGAAGGCCTAACTCTTCCATCCTCTCTTCTAGGCCTGCTCTGGGGACTGAGTCGAAAGCCTTCGAGAAATCAATGAAAGCCATGTGCAACGATTTTCTGGGACGTTTAGCTCTCTCCATTAAGACTCGGACTGAAAAAATGTGATCATAAGTGCTATGATCCTTCCGAAATCCTGCTTGGGTGATGGTCCTCTTATCCAGAGAATCAGCCCATGCAGCAATTTTCTTCTCGAGAATGCCTCCAAAGATTTTGGAAAAAATGATGCCTACTAAGATTGTTCTGTAGCTCCCCGCATCCTGTCTATCTCCTGCTTTGTAAATAGATACTACTCTGCATGTTTGCCATTGTCTAGGGAGACCCTCCTTTGCTGCATCATTAAGAACCTTCGTGAGATATGGAATCAGCCCATCTCCTCCCCATTTTATCAATTCAGCCGAAAGCCCTTCTAAATCGACTGCCTTCCCATTTGCCAATGACTGAGTGTACTCTTTAACCTCTGCCTCGGTGAAAAGATCTTCTAAAATGGTGCAACCTTTCATCTTTGAAGCCTGTGGGGCATAATACAATTCCTTGACAAATTCTAGCAGCTTTGATGTCTCCAAATTATGCCCTGTGGTGGGCATGGCCAACTTAGACCAAAAGCTTCTTGGCTTTTCTTCAAAAAGCGCACTAAGGCCAGCCTGTCGAGTCTTGTAAAAAGCCGCCTTCTTCTTCTTTAAAGCTTTTTTGTACCACTGAGGTTTCATTTTCAGACCTGATGGCAATGACCTTCTCAGTTGCGAGCATTCTTGGTCCCACCAAGACTTGGATTTCCAGCCGGGTGGGCAAGCTCGGGTTTCTCCAAAGCTTTTTCTGGCTGCATTCAGGATAACTTGGGATAAGGATTGAGCATTTGGGCAGTTCCCTTACGTTTTCAAGCAATCTAGACAAAGCTTGTTGGTAGGCGTCTCTTTTCACATAATCCAGTTTGATTTTTGGGGCAAATTCCTTTTCCACTTTGCATTTTCGCAAACTCATATCCAAAGCAAAAAGGACAGGCACATGGTCCAATTCTGGTTGCTTGTCAATCAGCTTGAGATAAGGGACTCGTTCTGTGGACTGCGCTAGCAGATAATCAACCGTACTGTCTCCTTGCTAAGTAAAACATGTTGGCTTGTTAGTGCCTGGATATTTCGAAATGCCATTGAGTATTTTTAGATTGCAGATGGAGCCAAGCTCTAACAGTAGCGCACCCATTTGGTTTTTATTCTGGTTAGCCGAGCTTCTGTCAAATTGGGGATCATAGACTTCTTCTAACATCTGATTATCCTCAGAAGTATATTTGATACATTGCATATTTCGTGTCCTGGCATTAAAATCCCCTACTAGGACCTGTCCTTTATCTTGAAAATCTTGAATCTGCAATGTAAGAGCATGGTATGGATGGTCCGAGTCCATTCCTTCCTGTTTATACACCTTCATATTCAACGGCGCATAGTAGCAAGCAGCCAGGAATATTGGGTGAGATGTTCCTACTTTTATCCACATAAATTGACTCTGTGTGTCTTTTTGTGCCACTGAGATGCTATCTGTAAATTGTTTTCGGGGATACAATGCTATGCCTCCAAAACCACGACCCATGCACGAATCTTTCATATTCCATACTGCATCAACAAAGGCAAAACCTGTCAAATCTGGTAATGAACTTGACTGGTGCTGCCATGTTTCCAGAAAAATTATAACATCTGCATTTTCCCAAATGTGTACTGTTGCATCTATTTTAGCCTGGTGTAAACCATGGATATTCCAGCACATGACCTTTAGGGTCTCGTTTCCCTATTCTGATTTTCTTCTCTTTGTTACAATGGGTGGTCCATCCATCATCAAGACAAGATTACATAATAACAATACACGTACAAAATGCATCAAGAATGCTCAGACTCCAAGGGGTTCAACTGACAGTCAGGGCCTTTAGATAACAACAGACAGAATCAAGACAATGGCATTGGCTGGCATAAAACAATGGCTAGGGTAGTCCAGTCCATCCTCCCTCCTGTGCGCACTTTGTAGATAGGCTGAAACATGCTATGGCATGAATGTAACCTTCCGGAGATGTAATCTCATAGATTCACCCTATGAAACTACTCCAGGTTGAATGTCCCTGGTCCGATGAGGTAGGAAGAGGACGTATCCCCTTTTGGAGCACGATGGTTCCATGGGCAGCTAGAGGATTGTGGCACCAGGGGCAACCACGAATCCGTACCTGACTCACCCCTCTAAATCTATAGGTTATCTCACCACATCTAGCAAGCCCAAGGTGTCCCACTGGATGTTACTTGCAACCCAGGGGGTGTCGGACCTATACCCAGCCCACACGTGGTGACCGACTATAAGCCTGCCATACTATAGGGGGGCCCAGTAGCCACGCTCAGCAAGGCCCCAACTTCACTTGACCATTATACTCGTTATATGGTGTTCATTCTTGGCAGCATCCACAGTCAGGTGGGCTCTCATGCACATGCCACAATTAATGGGATTTAAGGGATTCTAAATAGGAGCATCTCTACTACTAGATGGCCTTTAGGACATGAGAGGAACAGAAAGAGAACAATTATCATATATATATCCATCCATAACCTCAATTGGAGCATGAAATAAAGATCAATCATACAACTACACATACAAGGGTTAGCTAGAAGCCCAAACTATCTAAGTACTGACACGTGTCTTGGCTAGAGCCATTATCTCTTTAGGTCTCCAAAAACTGGTCTGATTGGGGATGATCAAGCAGCTTCTCCTTCACCAAATCCGCCCAAATTGATTTGGGGCAGAATTGGGGTTGGAGACCCGCATGATTGCCTCCCAGATAGGCAAGTTGCCTGGGCCAATCGAGTTGGCCTAGGTGGCCTCAATGTACTAGTCAAATTACACAAATTAATAATAATTAACTAGGCGTTTAATTATTAACTAGCTTAATCAGCCGACATTTTAGCATAGCTAACTTAAACCCTTTTAGTTTAATCCATAATGGCTCTAAAATAGCCATGGTGACATGTCATGGTCTTTATACATATACCCTATGATTGCGTGGAACGTCACAGCTGTCCTTCCACAAGTCCATGGCTAACAACCTCTTCAATGCTTTGGCCTAGATCATGCACCTCTTCAAGTCAGCTAGCATGGATCCCTGGTTTAGCCTATCAGCATTTTAATTGAGAGGCCTGGTGGTACATTTGAACTTCCCCTTCTCCACGTTCTCGACATGAAACTTGCAGCTGGAATCATATGATAGAAAGAACAAGACCACGATTTTGACTTGTGAATGGATGAAAGCTATTCTCCTTAGCAAATTCTAACCCCACATCATACTATGGAACAGAACATCATCTAGAGTGTTTCATGTTGCTAAGACTGGACTGACAAAGCTCCTTCTGCTGCTGCATATCTTCTCCTATCTTCAAACTCATTCTTACAATCTAGTGGTTTATATAATTTCATACTAAAAGTACTGTTGCACAAACCGTTCCTCACAAAAAGTACCGTTGCAATATCCGTTTGGGAAAAGTCTTCATGGAGATGTGGTTTATCTAGACACTATGCAGTGGTTTATCTGGATACCACCTAGTGGTTTATCTGGACATTGTATGAATCTGCATTGAGTTTTACTATTGGTATAAATATACCAAGTATTCATGCATTCCATATATAAGAGCACCCTTGTGGTTTATCTGGACACTACCTAATGGTTTATCTGGACAACAAATAATGATTTATCTAGACTTTGTAGGAAATATGCATTGAGCCCAAGTACCATTGGTATAAACTCACCAAGTATTCATACTAATGGTATTTGTACTCCATGTATAAGAGCATTCTTGTGGTTTATCTGGATACCACATGGTGGTTTATCTGGACTTTGTAGGGACATGCATTGATTCCAAGTACCATTTGTATAAATACACAAAGTATTCATGCCAATAGTATTTGCACTCCATGTATAATAGCACCCTTGTGGTTTATACACCACCTAGTGGTTTATCTAGACATGTCCCAATGGTTTATCTTGACATTGTTGGAATATGCATTGAGTTTAAGCGCCATTGGTATAAATACAACAAGTATTTATACAAATAGATTTATACTTAGTGTTGAAGAGCACCCTTGTGGTTTATCCAGACACCACCTTGTGGTTTAGCTAGACACCACCTAGTGGTTTATCTGAACATTGTAGGATTATGCATCGAGTCCAAGTACTATTGGTATAAATATACAAAGTATTTATACCAATGGTACTTGATAAGAGCACCATTGTGGTTTATCTGAATAACACCTAGTGGTTTATCTAGACATCATAGGAATATGCAATCTTAGCACCATGGGTATAAATACTCGAGGTATTTATATTAATGATATTTGTACTCGATGTTGAAGAGCATCCTAGTGGTTTATGTGGACATTGTCCTAGTCGTTTATTTGGACACCACCTGATGGTTTATCTGGACAATGTAGAAATATGTATTGAGTATAAATACTCCAAGTATTGATACCAATGGTATTTGTATCTAGTGGTTTATTTGGACACCAAGTAGTGGTTTATCTGGACATTTGTACGTACCATTAGTATAAATACACCAAGTATTCATGCCATTAGTATTGTACTCTATATATAAGAGCACTCTTGTGGTTTATCTGGATACCACATAGTGGTTTATTTGATCATGTCCTAGTGGTTTATCTGGACATTGTTGGAATATCCATTGAGTTTAAGTACTATTGGTATAAATATATCGAGTATTCATGCCAATGGTATTTGCACTCCATGTATAAGAGCACCCTTGTGGTTTATCTGGACACCACCTAGTGGTTTATCTAGACATGTCCTAGTGGTTTATCTGGACATTGTAGGAAATGCATTGTGTTCAAGTACCATTGGTATAAGAAACAAGTAAAATATTTGCACTGAATGATGTAAATTAAAAGACATAACTCACATAATGTTGTTCGGGTGCACGTTTTCGTCAATCTTCCTCTTCAGATCCTCTAAATTCTGCTGCTAGAAGTCCTTTTGTAAAGATTAGTGTTTGTGCCTGGGCAGTTTTCCTCTCCAGTTATGAAATCAGTGGCCCTGTTACTAGGAATGTAGCAAGTGCACACAAATTAGGTCTGCTGCCCACTACCCGCCATTTCATCATCGACAGAAGCTACATTTGCATTCACATTGTAAATAGGCTTCAGGAGTTCTTCAAATTTTCCAATCCAGGTCAGTCTTGGTGAAGGGACTGGCTAGAGGACGCTGGATGTTCAATAGTTTAAGCCTCTGAAGCATGCAACATCTGACATGTTTGTTTCCATACAGGTCTTCTTTTGCCCCTTTAAAAACACCTTTCTTGTCCATTTGTTTGTTTCACCATGAACGTCTTGCAAAGAGCGAATGGTTCTGCCATTTCCAATAGCCATTTTTCTGTCTATTTTGGCACTTGAATTTGCTTGTGTTTCAGCATTGTCTTGGCCCTGTGCAATTGAAGGTGAAGGATATTGAAAGACGAAAGATAAGAGTAGAAGAAAACTATGTTTATATCTGAGAAACAGTACAATGGGGTCAGCTTGAATCAAGCTGAGAATAACAGAAAATAGAGAGTCGGAATTGAAAGACAACAGAGAGAAGAAATCAGGACGGAGCTCGCTTCAGAGTGATCGTGGCATGCTTGGTTGTTCCCTTTATACTTGTCCTATGAACGGCTACTTCTAGGAATAGACAAACTGTTACTACTTCTAGGAATAGACAAACTGTTACAACAGAAGACTTCGTGTTGTGATGGCATTGTGATGACGTGGAAATTCTGATCTACCTTCGAAAAATCCAACACCCCCACTCGAAGTAGATCAGCATGGCTCTGAATGAATCACCATGTAGAAGCCCCCACTCAGAGACAAGCTGGTGAAAGGAGCCTAATCTTGGTAGAAAAAGTTGACAGTTTTGGTGATGCAAGAGGTTTAGTGAACATATCAGCTGGCATGGAATCAGAGGGGCAAAATAGGATGGAGATATCAGAATTGGTGACATGATCTCGGAGAAAGTGATAGCGGAGGTCAATGTGTTTGAGACGGCGGTGGTTGACGGGATTGTGAGCGACAGCTATGGCCCCTTGATTGTCGTTGTGCAGAGGAATTTGAAGAGGGATATGGAGATGCAAGCTATGAACAAGTTGTCGAAGCCAAAGGGCTTCTCTGGTGGCATGAGATAGGCTGATGTATTCAGCCTTAGTTGTAGAGAGAGCAGTGCATTGTTGTTTGGAGCTGCTCCAGCAGATGGCAGTGTGGGCAAGTGTGAAAACATAACCAGACACAGATTTGCGATCATGAGAGTCGGCAGCCCAATCAGCATCAGCATAACCAATAAGATCAGAACCCCCACTAGCTTTATAGAGGAGACCATGATGGAGAGTACCAGCAAGATAGCGGAGAGTACGCTTGAGTGCAACACAGTGAGAGTGCTTGGGAGCATTAAGATATTGGCTCAGTTTGCATATGGGAAAAGCAAGATCAGGTCTAGTAGCTTGAGCAGCAAAATTGAGAGAACCAATAATAGATCTGTAATGGTCAGCAAAGTACGTAAAATCTGGTGAACAGGTCGGATCAGAGGGAAGGAGTTGGCAATTGGGATCCAAAGGAGTCAAGGTAGGATTGCATTGGAGCAAGTTGTGACATGAAAGGATGTTTTGCAGGTATTTCTGTTGGTGAATGAAGAGGGTGCCAGCAGCTTGATCATATTTAAGCTGGATGCCAAGAAAGTAGTGAGCAGGTCCTAAGTCCTTCGTAGAAAAGTGAGAGGAGAGCTGTTGTTTCAGATTTGGGAGGTCAGCTTGTGGATGGGCTAGTATGAGCAAGTCATCCACGTAGACGGCAAGAAATATGGGAAAAGGATGAAGTTGGAAATAAAGGCTTGCATCTGCTGGACAAACACTGAATCCGAGATTATGGAGAACAGAACGGAGAGTGTGATACCAAGATCGCGAAGCTTGTCGAAGTCCGTAAAGCGCTTTGTGGAGTCTGCACACCGAGTTGGGTGGAAATGAGAATCCTTCCGGAACATCAATATATACTTCTTCATCAAGAGTGCCGTGGAGAAAAGCATTTTGTACATCCATCTGATGAATGTGAAAACCCTGTACTGCTGCATATGCCAAGAGAGTTCTGATAGATGTCAAACGGGCAACAGGTGCATATGTCTCATCAAAGTCGATTCCTTCGATTTGGCTGAACCCTTTTGCCACAAACCGGGCTTTGAAACGCTCGATCTGTCCATCACTAGAATACTTAACCTTGTACACCCATCGACTGCCAACAATGGGGCGATTAGGAGGTCTGGGAACAACTAACCATGTACCATTAGTATTGATTGAGGCCAATTCAGCATCCATGGCTTGCTGCCAATCTGCACGATGATAACAACTCATGGCATCCCGAAAAGTCTTGGGTTCAGGAACAAGATCATTAGAGATCATGACATAATCAGAGGTCCATGCTGGAGGTCGCCTCTCTCTAACAGGTCGGCTGGATGATGGAGCAGTTTGGGTGCAGGAAGGAGGAGCGTGAAGTGGTGGTGAAGTGGTGGACAGGGGGAATTGTCAATAGAATGGGCAGGTGCAACAGAAAAATCAGGTGGAGGATCAACTGAGGAGTCAAGGTTAGAACTCTCTGGAAGGATCTCAATCAGATTCATGTTGGGTGGAATGGGGGAAATATGGCACGGTTCATGCTCGTTAAAGGCAGCATTGGGACTGACTATAAGCTTTTGGGCATCCAAATCATAGAACCGGTAGGCTTTGGGTGCCATTTTGGTGGTGGACGTTGAATGAACAAAGGCTTTACACCCAAATACTCGTAGATGTTTATGAGATGCTGGACGATGGCTCCAAATTTCTTCAGGGATGGCTTGGTTTATGGCACGGTGAGGAAGCAGATTTATGAGATAAGTGGCAGTGGCAATCGCTTCACCCCAGAATCTGTGGGGTACATTCATGGATAAAAGCAGAGTTCTAGCCATTTCAAGAAGAGTTCTGTTGGCTCTCTCCACTCGACCATTTTGTTCAGGGCATTGTGGAGAAGAGAACTCATGACGAATTCCATGGTGGGAACAGAAGTTGCGAAAGGTGTGTGAGGTAAATTCCCCACCTCCATCAGTTCTAAGGGCCACAATAGAGCAGGCAGCAGATTTTTCAGAGAGTTGTTTGAATGAACAAAAGGAATTGAAGGTCTGGGCTTTGGTCTGGAGCAGATAAGTGAAGAGCTTGCGGGAGTGGTCATCCAGGATAACAAGAATGTATTTTGCTCCTCCAAATGTTGGGTATCGAACTGGTCCAACAAGATCTGCATGCACCAAGGCAAGAGTGTGGCACGACTAGAAGAAAGAGGAAAATGGTTTCTGGTAACCTTACACTGTAGGCAAGCATTGCAGGGTTGATTGTCTGGAGTCTTGGAGCAGATGTGACCTGTGTGAATGAGATGAAAAAGACGAGATGACCAAGTCTTTGATGCCAGAGAGAGGGAGACGTCACAGAAGTGCACAAATTTGCAGATTCCTCCATGTGTAACTGATATAAATAGCCACAACGATGACCAATGAGAATGCAGCCGCCTTGATGATCTGATATGTGACACTGCTGTTGATGGAATGTGACCCTGTAACCTGCATCTGTTATACGGCTGATAGAAAGAAGATGCTTGGTTAGTCCTGGAACATGTAACACATGGCGGATCAATTTCGTGGAACCATTAGGAAGAACAAAAGATACAGTGCCAATTCCAATGCCTTGTTGCTGAGAGTCATCGCCTAAACGAACGATTCTTGGAGGGCACAAAGGCTGATAGGAAGTAGAGAGTTCCCTTTTGAATGTCATGTGCGATGTAGCACCTGAATCAAGATACCAGTAATGTCTCCAAAATCTGCACTGGAAAATAAGAATTCATTTGGCTCAACATCGTCAATGGTGAGGTTGCTTCTTTCTTCAGGAATGGATTTGGAGGCAGGAGTGGTTTGCACTGGTGTGGGAAGCAGTGGAGTAGTGATCACAGTGGAACAGTCCCGTGCATAATGACCAAACAATTGACATCTGAAACATTGGATCTGCTTTTTGTCAGGACGAGGGCGACGAGAATGTGAGGGATTTGAGGAATTAGATCTCTTGCGGGCATTGGCAAACTGAAGGGAGTCTTCTTTGGCTGAGGGGGAATGCTTGGCCTTGCGCAATGCTTCAAGTCTGATTCGATCGATGGTGGCTTCAAAATTGAAATCTTCAATCTTCCCTTCAAGAAATGTAACCAAGTTCCCATAAGAATCTGGTAAACTATTTAAAAGAACACAGACCTTTTCGTCCTCTGTGACAACAGCAGCTCCTGTGGCTGCTAAGTCATCCAGAATATCCTTCATGGTCCTGATATGTTTGTCAACATCATCCTGATCATGCATCTCTAGGTCGTGCAGTTTCTTCCGGAGCAATACTCGGTTGACGACAGTGTTAGAGGCATACCGTTTCTGTAAGATCATCCATGCATCCCGTGCATTAGAGGCATCTTTCACCAACTTGGCTGCAGTATCTCCCAAGCTACTGCAGATAATTATCCGGGCCTTCAGATCCCGGGTCTCCAACGTGGCTGGATCAACTGCTTCTCCCTGCAGAATACCATGACCATCTTCGTTCCCAAGGATCTCATCTTGATCCAGGGGTTTAACCAAATTCCACAGATTCTTATCCTCAAGAATCATTTGGATTCGCCACTTCCAAAGATGGAAGTTTTTGCCCTCAAAGCGATCCGTCATTCTCCACTCTGTTTGTGAACCTTGAGCTCCATGAACGGCATACATGTTTCTTGAAAGAAGGGAAGGAAATGGAAGGAAGGAATGAAATAAGAGGAAATGGCGGGTGCGTCTGAGGCGGATTTGTTCAGCCGAGATGTGGGCCCATAACCTATTGAAAGACGAAAGATAAGAGTAGAAGAAAACTATGTTTATATCTGAGAAACAGTACAATGGGGTCAGCTTGAATCAAGCTGAGAATAACAGAAAATAGAGAGTCGGAATTGAAAGACAACAGAGAGAAGAAATCAGGACGGAGCTCGCTTCAGAGTGATCGTGGCATGCTTGGTTGTTCCCTTTATAGGAGTCCTTTGAACGGCTACTTCTAGGAATAGACAAACTGTTACTGCTTCTAGGAATAGACAAACTGTTACAACAGAAGACTTCGTGTTGTGATGGCATTGTGATGACGTGGAAATTCTGATCTACCTTCGAAAAATCCAACAAAGGAGAATCACGAGGTACAGCTACTTCTATTTGCCATCATCCATGTTCCTGTCGCAAAGAGGAATACCGGTTGTCATCCGCTTTCCTAAAGCCAGAAATGTATGGCTTTACTTCAACCATTCGCTTTCTGTACTTGAATAACAGAGAATCCTTGTTTAACACCAAAAGAAACAACTTGCTACACATTACCCATTTTGAATGTGTCTTATATTTGCACCAATACTGTCATCATGACCAAATGTGACAATGAATCATACTGGCATTCATATGTACCAAAATATATACATAAGACTCACCTGTTTGAAATGTTCATGAGTTTCACTTTTGTCCTCAGAGTGCAAATTATTAAGGCAATAAGGAAGCGAATAATATATGTACCTGTAATATGTGGCAAATAGACACATAAGATTTCAATTTCCGTTATTTGTGTTATGATCTAAGTTAACTTGTTTGTAGTATTCAGAGATATGCTTTCAGAAATATACATTTTCAGTTAAAGATCTTTCCATGACGCATCTAAGCTTTTTAAGATGCATTAACATGCTTTCTCTGTTTCAATCTGATAAAGATTCAGCCAATCATAGTTTTTTTGTACATTATATTAACATGATGTCATCGTTCAGATGCGCAAGGTGCTTTACGGTAAATATCTGATATGAGCATACATCCTGCCACACAATAAGAATCTAGGTGGAGAATCTCAACGAAACAAAATTTCCATTGAAATCTTTGTTACCATGCAACGATATCCAGCCACAAACAGTTGATTGGTCCTGCAACATATTTTCTGCTTCTTTGAAACATCCAGCATGACACTTATTGATCCAGCTTGATTAACCATACAATTATAGTGAAATACATTTCGTGTTATGCCATGAGATTCACGCATCAAGTTAAAATACAAGGCCTTCATTTGTTAAGCCTGTGCAACTGCATGCACTGAGGAGAGCAGTAAAAGTCATCTGATCTGGTTTAAAATCACAATATTGTATCAGATCAAAATACTGGACAGTCGACCTGGCATTGCAAGCTGGGCATATCCACAAATCATGGCATTTTATGAATCTAAATCCCAGTTTGGCAATTGGTAAAAGGCCTCCTGAGCTTCCTCCGTATGTTCACATTTAGAATACATGCCAATGAGGGTATTTCCTAGGACAATATATGAAGAAACTATCGTCATTGATCTCCTCAGGAACGAGTCTACCTTGTTGTAGGACCCCAATAATACTACCTCTTAATGTGCTTGACAATGTTACTTCATTGGGCTGTACTCCTCCTGCTTCATGGAATCAAAGAAGTGATTGGCAACTTACCTTCACCATGTTGCACATATCCAGCAATTATTGCATCCCAAGATACCAAATTTCGATCTGATGAAGTACTAAAGACATTGCCTGCTTCCTCCAAACTTGCACATTTACTATACATATCACATCTGCTTAATCCCCCAGTATTGCTAGAAGCTTTCAAGCACTTAAAAATGCACTACTGTTTGGCTTCATCCCCTGATTCTATATTGTAGAAAGCTTCTAAGGCAAGTTCGTTTTTGCCATGATACACATCCAGCCATCATTACTGCCACATGAGACAACATCTCGATTATGTAAAGTATCAAAGGCTCCACACGCCACTGACAAGCTACCACATTTGGCATACATATCTATCAGTGTACTCCCTACGAGACTATCAGATTGTATGCCACTTTATGATTTGTCCATGTACAGACCTTCCATTGATGAGATTTGCTCTTGCAGTGCACTCTTGCAAGGTAGCCACCTAGATGTAGGTATTTCTTGGCAACCCTAATTCAGCATTCTTCAATACAATGAAATCGCCTTGTCGCCTTGCCTAAACCTCGCATAAACTGCAATAATTCCAACCCGTGTATGTTTACAAGGTTTTCCAATCTGATTAAATGCTTGATTTGATTCATTTAAGCATACATATGCACCAAAGAGGGAATGAGGCGGTTAGCCATAACAAAAATGAAATGAGTCCACTATGAACCAAGATAAACTGACTATGTTCCAGGTCTTGTGATTTTGTAGAGTCCTGTAAAAGGCTGTAAGCATGTTGCCTGGATATAGGAATTTCTGGCTGCTACAAAAGTTCTGCTGCCTTAAGGGTTGTCCATTAAAACCCGATGGTTCTAAGTACGCCCGATTTGGGTTGGCCTCCCACGGAAACCCTTCCGGGTTTTAATGGAAACCCTTCCGGCTTTCCATGGAAACCCTTCCGGGTTTTAATGGAAACCCTTCCGGTTTTCAATAAAACCCGGAAGGGTTTCCATGGAAAGCCGGAAGGGTTTCCATATTGGAAAGCCGGAAGGGTTTCCATTAAAACCCGGAAGGGTTTCCACAAAATTATTATTTTTTAAATATTTACACACGTGAGCCTTTATGGCTCACGCCTTTCCACATGGACGCCCGACATTAAGGCGCACGTCCATCGAGCGCACGTCACTCAAAATTCAAATTTTGAGTGGAAACCCTTCCCGATTTCCTTGCATGATGGAAATTGGGAAGGGTTTCCACAGGAGGAGGAAAATAGGAAGGGTTTCCACAGGAGGAGGAAAATAGGTTAGGTTTCCACATGAGGAGGAAAATAGGTTAGGTTTCCACATGCAGTTAGAAACTCGATAGTGCGTACGTGTGAAGTTGCACTCTATTATGTTGCATCATGGCACTATGCTCTACATAATCTCTATTGCATAACCTTTGTCTTTGTTAAATATTCTTCCGTCGTACATGCGAGAGACCATGATAAATGTAACATGAAAGAACAAACTTAAGTATTTGATAAATGTAAGCAAACTCAAGTACTTGATAAATGTGACAAGTGTTTTGATACATATGAGTCCCAAGGGTTCTCCACTATGGGATCTGGCTGCAGCACATTCTACTATAACATTAGCACATCCATTTGATTGCTATGGAAGTAGCTCGATTCCAAATCGGGAGTAGACAATGGTTTTCTGTCTATATTGTGATCCCCATGTGGCCAAAAGGTGGCAATCCCAAAGACTATTTGAACTTTGATTGATCATAAGGAAAACTTTGAATAAAAAAAAGCTCCAACAGAACCTTTGATTTTTTGAATCTTTGATAATGATTAAAGAGCAGGTTCTATTTGCACTTGAATACCGTCCATGTTTTTCTATTGTGTCTTAGCATTTAGTTCTTAGGCAACACAAGTTAATATCAATGTAGCAAAAAGTGTTGGCCAAGGGAAGACTCTGTCAAATGAAAAGTTGGATTGTGTTCTGCCTAATGGACCTTCAAAACCTATTGCAACAAGTGCAAAAACAGACATTGTAATGGAGTTGCCAAAATGCAAGGGAGAGAGGGCCTCTTCAAAGACAATTGTATATTCAATAAACAAGAACTGGCCTTAATGCTTTTCAGACATAGACAACTGCAGGGATAACCATAAAGGATCCATCTTCTCTACTATTTTTTCAAGTGTATCTGCCAGTGCCTCAGCTCTTGGCCAGAGGAAGTTAAGTGCATATAAAATTCCCCAGATAAATGCCTCAATTTACTTCAGAGTTATCAGCAAGCCAGCCTCGCTACTTCAAGAGCCAGCCTCAGCATACAATTAGAGGAGCATGGTGTCTAACTGAAACTTGCCATTTATTTTAATGCTAACGGTACATATTCGTTTATATAGATATATGCACAAGTTACTTTGATTGTTTACATGTTACATGCATAGACACGACTCCAAGGATGGTAAGGTTGTTAAATAGTTCGCTCTTTCAGAGGAATGTACACTATTAAGCAATGAAGAGTTGCAATCCAATGGAATACTCGATAGTCGCGATTTAGTCTGCCAGTGCATATTTTGTGATGCTATGTGGTTACTTATAACCCGAAATGTTATTTGGGTAGCAAAATGACGTCCATTTAAGCTATCAAGTTATTGCGCTTCTAGGATACGGGAGTATGCATGCAACAACATGCATTTTTGGGCCGTTTGGAAATAATACTCAGCTATGCCATAGTTAAAACAACATGCAAATAATACTCGGCTATGCCATAGTTAAAACAACACTTAAATTTCAAAGCATACGAGCCTATGATTCAGCTATTCTATTGTAATGCTAATCATAACCCCCTTGCGTGATTGCACATAGTAGTTGGTTATTGTCTTGATCAGTCTCTGTTAACTCAATGTCGGTCCACATGGGCACAAGACAAGTGCATTGCCCCATCAGCTATCTTGTGTCTTTGTTGGTGGTATGGCATAGTGTTGTCTCCATCTATGGCAATCCATTCATGTCAAGCCATGTGCATGCTAAATGTAGATGAACCTTACCATTACCATTTAGATTTACATGTCCCTACTGATCGGATATACAAGATTCTTGAATTAAAATCCATGTTTACGCATTTACTCCATGCTCGCCAGCCTAGTTTATTTGCAGCCTTGCCCTATTACGGATTATTCCCTATGTGACCAACCCGGCTTTTTAAGGTTAGTTTACTCTTATTTTATGCACAAACATTTCCATATGCCATCAGTAAACTTCGAATAACATTTTCAATGCATAAATCGGATACAAGATTCATGAATTTAAATCTATGCTTCGCATTTACTCAATGTCAACAAAGAAGTTTATTTGTCGCCTTGCCCTATTATAGATTATTCCCCTATGTGACCAACCCAGCTTTTAAGGTTATTTTACTCTTATTTTATGCACGACTTTTCCATTTGCCTCTGTAAAATTAGATTAACATTTTCAATGCATAAAGAACCTAATTCATTTGAAGCTCCAAATCCATTTCGTCCTCAATTGCTCGCACTTGCTATATTTCGTGTTCTTGCTCTGTGCGCTTGATGCTTGTTGTGTATCCTCCACCCTGCTGCTAGTTGCATGTGAAATATATTTGCTAATACCTCCATCTTTCCTTGTGTTGGGACTTTTCGCCACCGATACTTCTCTACAATGCTCGAGCAAAGATTTCCCCTCTTTCTTGCAAAGGGCACGTAGATCGATTCCAGCCCTTTTGATCGAGCTACCATTACGGGCCTTGTTAATTTGTTCTTGGCCATTCAACAAGAAGAACAAGGGCGCTCCAAGAACGCATAGCGGTCTCCGGATGTATTTGGCGCAAGATTAAAATGTTGCCGGGCAAATTTCTCTCGCTTTTTGAGCATGTGGTCTCATGCTACGTGGCCATGTCGTGTCCATGATTTGCTTTAGCTAAAATAGAAAGCCATGTAAATTTGTTTAGCCTCATGGAAAAATAGGAGTTGGATCACGGTTGTACATCATTTGCATTGCTCAACACAGGAAAACCTTAAAGAAAGAAAAGAAAAGAAAGAAAAGCTTTAGACAGAAAGAAAGAAAAGCTTAAGAAAGAAAGAAAGAAACGCTTCGAAAGGAAGAAAGCTTTGTTACGCCATTGCCGGAGTCGCTGCACAGAAAGAACAGAGTCGCTGCACAACAAAATAGAACAGAATCGGGATTAGAAAGAACATTGTCGCTGCACAAAAAAAAACAGAGTCGGGAATAGAAAGAATGGAGTCGCTGCATAAATCGGAGCCATCGCAGGAAGAGGCGCCAAAGTCGCTCGTTAATTCTATCATTAATGAATGGCGGATATCTTTCCCCAAAAAATTCTATTTTTAGTGGAAACCCTTCCGGGGTTCTAATATGGAAACCCTTCCGGGGTTCAATGGAAATCCGGAAGGGTTTCCACATAAAACCCCGGAAGGGTTTCCATTAATTTATTTAATAACCCCAATCGGGGGAGATAGTGTGAGCGATTAAAACCTGTTATGTCTAGGTGAGAAATAACTAACTCCCTGTACTAAGCTATCAAGAATAACACTTCAAAAAACGAAACCATGATTTCAATTGCTTCTATCCCATTTTTCCTAGGTCAAAGCAGCTTCCAATAATTCTAGTTCCTGAGTACAAAAATGTCTGAGACACTATTACACAATATGCTTCATTTCAAATAGTTCTTCAACTGCAGTTTCAGTCGCTAAAACCGTTAAGGTATAATACAATCAAAATCTGATTGGCTTGCATAACCACCTATAATTAGGGCTCGTCAAGGCTCGTTATACTCCCAGCATCGGAGTCAGGAAGGCTATACAAGCAGGTTGATAGTTTACCATGATTCTAGTAAAACCAACGGTCATCTTCAGCTGATGGAGCTCAAATACGGCCCAGCCATTCACCGCCTTACCCCGTTCATAAGACAAAAATAATCGATTGCATCTCAGACGTGAGATGACATGAAAGAAGATAACATATCAAAGAAGGGAAAACACGTCACTAATTTCATGACGTGGTAGACACGTCGATATGTAGAATCGAAGAAAATCTCATACCTCAAGCCTCCTAAACACCACAATTCAAATTCTTTTCACCAACATTTTCATAGTGTTCTATCCTCTATAATGTGTCCGAAATTGGAATTGGTATATTTATAACTTGAAATTTCTGAAGGTTTTATGGGGGTATTCGTAAGTCAAACCGTATATTGCTGACGGTGGCAACTGGGATTCCCAACCCTAGAATCTTGGGCAGGCATATTGGAGTTCCGGATAGCTGTTTGGCCGGAACTGGTGGTTTCTCCTTGGGCTGCTGCAGGGATGGCGGAGCTCCGGGTGATGTTTCCTCTTTCTAAATCCGGCCACTGCAGGTGTCGTTCCGGAGGCCTGCTGCTCCGCCATACCAGGGATAGGTTCAATACATGCAGACGCTTTATATAAATACACGATGAATTGAATGATACCGGGCACAAATTTGCCGTGATAAAACAAAAAAATACCTGGAAAACAATTCGGCGCCGAGAAAATTTTCGCCACGCCGAAAAGCAACAAACCGCTGCAGACGCTGAAAATATTTTCACAGACGCTGAAGATTACAGATTTGGCGCCGCACGCCAAACCAATTTTTCAAGCGCACGCCGAAAACGACGCCACCGCAGACGCTGAATTTTTCGGCCGACGCGGTTAAGAGTTTTTCGCATCGCCAAATAATTTGAACTTCGGCGACGACGAAAACATAATCTTCGGCGACGCAGCGAAAATATTTTCGGTGACGCGGTTTTGTTGCTTTCAAGCAGACGCCGAAAAAATTTTCTAGCCGCTTTTGCCCGGGATTTACTAAGCAAAAAATATTTTGCCCAATTGTTTGGCCTGTTTTGTGGCAATCGTTAATAGTATATATAAGAAAACGGATTAGCCCTAGAATTCACCTCGAACGCTGACCGCCCGGGTTGAGTCAAAATACTCCTTGGGAAACGGTTTGCCTTTGAGGTGTCGTTTTTCGAGTCACAACTGACGTTGGATACTGGAACGTGAGTTTACTCCGTCCCAGTGGTTTCCAGCCTTGGGTTGGCATCTGCTTCCATAGAATATCCTATAGGGTCCCGCCCAACCCCCCTTGATTCTTTTCAAGACGGAACGTCGACGTAACATATGCATTGTGAGCTTGCTCCTTTGCATATATACGTCTTCCTTTAGTTCGTGTAATCAAGGAGTCAGATTAAGAGACATTGTCAGCCGGGTCCGAGCAATGGTGGCTACTGGTCATGCATCTACCTCTGGAGGTGCAGGCAGCGGTCATGCATCTACCTCTAGAGGTGCGAGGGGCGCAGGTGTGCGCGTGGCAGGGCTGACGGGACCGCAACTCGTGCACATGGTCGCCAGACCGGAGTTATGGTCGGAAAAGAGGCCCAGAATGGGAGTTTGTGAAAGAGTTTGGCGCAAATGAGTGGGAATGTGTGTTTTGTGGATACACATCGGTAAATGGTTCTGCAACAAGAATTCGAGCTCACATCTTACGTGAACGAGACGTCGGTGTCGCAACTTGTACTGCATCTGATTCTGCTGACTTGCGAAAGGATGCCATCGAGAGATTGTCTCGACCGGATGGGATACGCAAAACTAAGAATAATATGAGAAAAAGACGAAGTTACTTAATACTCAAGAGCGTGGGGGCGTAAGGCATTTAAGATAACTATACCCCCTGTTGGGACAAAGATACCGATCAGAGGGCGGACTAGGGTCAATAGGTATAAGCACGGGAGAACAGAGAATGATAGAGACAATTGAAATAGTGGAAAGACAGACGAAGCAACAGAGGGTTGATCATTGCTTAACATCAGAGCAATTGAAGAAGACACAACTGAAGGTTGTAGAGGCATTTTTATATGCTGGGTTGTCTCCACATATTCTGGAGCATAAAGCAATGAAAGAAGCCTTCCAAGAAGTTGCCAAAGCAGGACCGGCTTTTAGACTGCCTTCATACAAGCATGCCAACAATAAGATGGTTGATGAAATACATGGAAAAATGGTTGAGAGGGTGGAGATGAAGTTGTGTCGTGTGACTGAAGCGCGGCCAGCTTCATTAGTGACTGATGGTTGGAGCAATGTAAACAAGGACCATCTTATTAATTTCATGATCGTGTATCCAGGGGGTGAAGTATTTTTGAAAACCGTAGAAACCAAAACTGACCAAGTGACCGGAGATTGGATTTTTCAGAAAACAAAGGCCGTGATAGAGAGTTTTGGACCGAAGAGAATATTTCAAGTTGTAATGGATAACGCGTCTAATTGCAAGCTAGCGGGTCAATTACTGGAGGCCGAATTTCCAGGGTTGCATGCTACTAGTTGCCAATGCCATTGCCTGAACCTATTGCTGAAGGACTGGTTCTCACAGCACACGTGGTTCAAAGATCCCATTCAGAAAGCGCGTCGGCTTGTAAAATTCATCACAAAGAAGCCGGCAATTTATGCCATTTACAAGTCATTGCGTCAGAAGAGCCTAGCACTCATGAATCCTGGGCAAACTCGGTTTGGTTCCAATTATATCTGTCTTGAAAGAGTGCTGAAGTGTCGTGATTGGATTATCTCAACCTTTAATCATACAGAGTTTTTTGATTGGGAAAGAAGGCAGAAAGGGAAAAATGCCGCCAAACACCGACAGCAAGCTGCTGCCCTTCGAGAAATGCTTGGGCGGGAGACATTTTGGAAAGGTGTAAAAAATGTTGTGAGGTGCATGCAACCTGTTTGTCATGCCATCAAAACCCTTGATTCTTCAAGGCAAAGCATCGGAAAGGTCCGGAGGTGTTGGAACTCCATTCAATCCTTCCTAGAACGTGATGGTCCCAATGCGCCATTTGACAATGCTAAGCGCCAAGCAAAGACTACTCGTGAGACTTCAATGAACGATGGAAGAAGTCATACGTTGATCTTCATGGCGCCCGCGCATGCCTTAGACCCACACAACCACGATATGGACCAGCATACGATAAAGAAGTGATGGGCTCGTTGAAGAAGGTTGCAAAATGTTCTATTCCAACAGCTCGGACTACAAGCTTTTCATTGCCGAAGTTAATCAATACCGTAAACGAAAGTGGAAGGTGGGCGATGAAGAGCTTCACGACGACCGGAGAGTCATAAGAAGGAACCAAATATGGAATCATATGCATGGTGGCAAGCCCATGGGCAAGTTATCGATACCTTGTAGGCAATTGCAATGACTATCCTCTCTTTGGTATCTTCCAATAGTGCAAGTGAGAGGAATTGGAGTGCCTATAAGTACATACACGTTGTCACCCGCAATCGCTTGCTACATAAGAAGGCGCATACAAACTTGTATACAACTTCTCAAACTAGCGGCTATTGAATCGAAAAATGGGTACATCCGCAATCGATAAGCCTGATTTCCTTTCATGGATGCAGATTCAAGTGGAAGAGGACAACTTCTCCAAGACGGTGAGGACGAGATGCTTGCAATAAATGCCGCAAGCCATGTTGATGAAGACATTCAACGTACTCCACTTCGCTGATGATGGAAGATGATATAGACCAAGCCATATTCTCGCACGGATCAGCCGGACAGCGAGGATACCGAGGAGTCCGATACGTAAAGGCCGTGTTCGAGCAATGCGCTTTGATGACGGATCGGGCTTACGTGATCCAACGGACTCACCTTTGCGCTTTACCTTGACAAACAGAGAACGGGCTAGGAAAACACGCGTCTCGAGGACGTTTCACTAAAGGAAAGGGTCATCGGAGGTTGAACCTAGGTTCCCAAAGAAGAAGAGGATGGAACCGCAAATGATGAAACCGATGAAGAAGGCGCCGCCTAGAAAAATGATGTGATGAGTATCTTCACCGTTGTAATTGGTCTTGAGTATTTTCATACTATTGTAACCGGCCCCCGCACTATTAATAAAAAAGAAGTTTTTGGTTATAATTTTTGTCACAAATGTTTCGTTAATGTATGATAGTTCTTTCTATGTTTCTTTCTATGTTTTTTTCATGTGTAAACCGCTAGAAGTTTCGAAAACCTTCGTTGGATCAGACCCGCCTCGACCTCCGTTGTTGTTGCCTCTTCGCATGCGCTTTTAATCTTGCTGATGAGAAGTAATCTACGCATGCGAAGGGGCCAAAACAGCCTCGGACCAGCCCTACCTAATCTGATCCATCGAAGGTTCACAAGGTACCTTCGTACATCCAAGTCGGAATAACCGGTGATGCCAAATTGGGCTTTTGAATGTTATTCCGACCTATAATCAGATTCTATTCCTCCCGGGTGGCACATGCTCAATACCCAAATGGGTTTGCATGGCATGTGCCACCCAAAGGAATGGAGGTACAAATTATAGGTCCGTGATGGCATCCAAATGGCGATTTGGCAACCATTCAAGAGGATCACGCCTCCGTGCCGGGATGAAAGAGACACGAGTACAGCATCGAGACTTCCCAACCCTTTCACCCCCTTTGAACAATGGAACTTAGCATGTAAACTAAGCTACATTGCCCAAAGAGGAGGGGAAAGAAAGATTGGGAAGTCTCGGATGCTTGAACTCATCAATCACTAACATCCAATTAACCCCAAGGATCACGCCCGTGCCGGGATGAAAGAGACCTGAGTACAAGCATCGAGACTTCCCAACCCTTGCTTTCACCCCTCTTTGAACAATGGAACTTAGCATGTAAACTAAGCTACATTGCCCAAAGAGGAGGGGAAATAAAGATTGGGAAGTCTCGATGCTTGAACTCATCAATCAACGACATCTAATGAACCCACAGAATCGCAAGCTCCTTCTACAGAAGTCTATATTGTTTGCCATGGAGAATATAAAGCCTGGTGACCTGACAACCATTCAAGAGGGTTGCGCTCTTGGCTTACTCCTTTTCGAAGTTTCTGCTTGGCGATCTAATTCGCCACCCGAGTGAGCCGATGTCATCCTAGGGGCAAATTAGATACACAAAACAGAAAACGAAAAGAGACTAAGCCGTGGTGAGCGAAGTTGAAGACACTTCCGGTATGCCAAATTGGGCTTTGAATGCTATCGGACCTATAATTCAGACTCTATTTCTCCTCCGGGTGGCACATGCGTGAATACCCAAATGGGTTTGCATGGCATGTGCCACCCAAAGGAATGGAGGTACAAATTATTAGGTCCAGATGGCATCCAAATGGCGATTTGGCATACCAAAGTTAACGGACGCTGCCCCCTCCAATTTCAAGTCATAGTGATGCTCAAGGTTCTCCATCAATAGAAGGAGTTAGGATGTTCCATGATTTGGTGCCTAACGCCATCTTTGATAGATGGACAACGCCCGTGCACCACTTTGGCTTGAAATTAGAGTGCGCCTCACCGACGCCCCGAGACTGGGTCCGCATCGAGACGCCCCAATCTTTCTTTCCCGGGTCTTTGGACAATGGAACTTAGCATGTAAACTAAGCTACATTGCCCAAAGAGCCGGGGAAAGAAAACGGGAAGTCTCGATGCTTGAATTCAGGAGTCAAAGCTTGCTTCAATCACTAACATCTAATGAACACACGTAATCGCTAAGCAACCACTAGGCCTTATATCCTCCGTGGCCACAATAAAATAGAGTACTCAAAAAATTTTGTAACCTCCTCTAGAACGAACGATTTACGCCCGACCCCATTTTTGGCGCTGCCTTTGTGTAATATAACCTAGCAAAGTATCTAAGATACATTGACAATGTAGACACGCTAAAAGAGAGTGAGAGCAAAGCTCGCTCCTTCTAAAGGAGGTAACAAGAATTTCGAGAAGTCTATATTGTTTGCCACTGAGAATATAAGGCCTGGTGACCTGACAACCATTCAAGAGGGTTGCGTGTGCAGATGTTTTGACTCACTCACCATCCAACCATGACCATCCAAGAGGGTCGCGCTCTTGGCTTACTCCCTTTTCGAGTTTCCTGCTTAACGTATCTAATTCGCCACCTGAGTGAGCGATGTCATCCTAGGGGGCAAATTAGATACGATAAACAGAAAACGAAGGAGACTCAGCCAGGGTGAGCCAGGGTGACCACTAGGACAAACAAAAGAGACTAAGCCAGGATAAAAGAGATTGGGAAGTCTCAATGCCTTTACTCGTCAAACAGAAAACGAAAGAGCGATTTGGAAGTCTCGATGCTTTTACTATGAGCACTACTCGATCCTTTGATAACATCATTACACCTTGTTTGAAATAACGTCATTATACCCGCCATTCACAAAATGATACAGGTCAAAATTTGGCATGTCTAAAAATGTAATATCTCATTTTCATTGGTCATTTGGATCAATATAATCACCCAAGGCCCCGGAGGTGGTGGTAAGAACTGGTTAATGTCCGGCATCGCTCTCCTTCACGCGGCTCCTCCCCCTCCACAATTCCATCTCGCGAAAGGTTTGAAAAGTGTGCATCCGCCCATCCCTCCTCGGCGGTCAAATGTGGTCAACGCCGGCATGCGACCTTGCATATTAAATATGGCATATTGTAACTCGGGAAAAATCCATCCGCCTTGCAAGGTTGGATGAAGCGGCTTTGCAACATCCAATCAAGAACACATCGCATGTGCATACGATGCCCACACCCTAGAGTGTACCAGCCCACTCGTGTCGTTGTCACCACAAAATTGGCAATGTCTCAGAATCAACAACCTTTAGCTCTTCCCATCGACTCTCATACAAATACTCGCGAGGGAGATAGGATATCGACTGCCCTCAAGTCACCCTAAAAGGGTCGAGTCTAACGATTTGGTCAAATTGGCGCAAGTGCTCGTTGTTTTCTCTAAGGACCGTTGCCTCCTGTTTAATGCCGCTTAGTTGCCGTTTAGCCGTCCTCTAATTCAGCGCCATCTTATCATACCCATCGGCACGGTCCTTTCGCTTAATATTCTCCTCGAAAGTGTCGTTCCGACTTCTCTCATTCTCTAGTTGGGCCCGAATATCCACAAGGTCATTCACGGCTCCACCGGCTACCCCTCATCACCTCCAAAAGTTGGATAGCGTCAAAGAACAAGGTATGTAATGGTGATGGGCTCACCATGTGGCCCCCTCTCGCTATCTTCCGATAGCTTGACCCTCTTCGTGCTGCCAATTGCCGCTTCCCTTGCCTCCATTTCCTACTCCCATAATTTACGGGCACTTCCTTCACAAGCTCAGAGTATACTTGTCTGCGCAAAACTCTTACTAAACTCACCGATTTGTGGGGTAAATGTCCCTTCACTTGGACATGACGCCGAGTGCTTTTGCTCGAACCACGCATTCTTGCACTCGTGAGCCTTATACTTACCCCCGCCTACTAGGCCACTCACTTTCAAACTCATTCTTGTCCAAATTTGTGATTACATCGTCAGATCCGCTCCACTTGGACAATAGCGTGCCCCGCCTCGCCAGCTACATTATGCACCTCCGTGATGGTGCAATTATCCCTCTTTGAAACTTCATCCATCGCGACGCAACCTTCTTAACTCGGGCAGGCGAAACTCATTCGCCCTTGCATGTGCCGCCGCTCTCTCCATTTGCCGAAAGCGGTGACATCTCAAGCTCGTTCTCCAACCCTTCATGCCAAGGAGATCGAGTAGAGGGGGGTCCTCAAATTAGAGGGAACCAGAAAATCCATGCTGATCCTGCTGCCTCGACGCACCCACATTCCGGGGTGTCGATTCAATTCTTCGCCCCCGTTCGTGGGACATAATTTGACTCATTGACTTCTATAGGTGCACCGGACCGACTTGTATAGGTGTGCTTTGACTTCTTGTCTTTATAATGTTCGTTAGCTGCGACATATAAAAAGCATAGAATAAATAACACAAAACACACTAAAAGGAAAAACTAAGCTACACAACACACATAGACAATAATCTTTCATGTAGCATCGGATAAGTGTTTAATGAATTTAGTTGGAATATTATGTAATACAAGGATGTTTGAATGTAAGTGAATATGCACGCTTAGCGTGACTAGGACCAGCTTGGTCTAATGCATCGCCGCCACCCGGCCAAGTTGAAGAATCCAATCTGATTCCAATTGTGGCCTCCTGGTAACGAATTGAGAGCAATGAAATCGCCCGCATTGTGTCAAGTAGTGGGCCATATCAAATTTTCGTGTTTTGTCCCTCATTGGCGACTCAACGCAATGTTTCAAATAGTCGCGACATTCTCCGATGCTTGCCTTGTTGCTCCAAGTTTCCTATTGACTCCATGTAGGAGTGCTTACTAGCAAAGTCGCCTAAGTAGTAGACAATGTACGCCTGCCCGTGTAAATCAAAGTCAACCCTTGCGTGCACCGTCTTGAGCCACTACCAAAAAAGATCATCATGCATATATGGATGCCCGGCCCTTTCCATCTCAATTCTTTTCTTACCTTCGCCATCCATACCCTTGTAATGCCATCGTTTTACCTCCACTGCCTCGTGGATCAACCCGGATTCACCCCAATCACAAATGCCAATGTATACTGACCGAGGATTAATACATCCCTTCTCCTTTCCATAATCAAAATGGAGCAATATATTGCCCGGATGCAAGTCCATATGCAAATATCTTTCTTGATGGAGCTTTGTGAGTCTGCCTGAGAATGACATTGCTAAGTCCCCAACCCTAGAGGCAACAAATAATTCTTTTTTTCTCAAGGCTCCTCAAGCAGCCTCAAGTCCGCTCTCAACTCGGGGACAGCTCCCAACTTCTTAAATGCAAGCTCAAGAAAGGCATTGGACCCATGACTTGTAAAGAAGGTTGCCAAACTAACCTCCATTCCAAAAAGGGAAAATTAAGCCTTGTCTTTCTAGGCCGGTTGTGCTACCAATGCAACACATTATATACACCCGTGCCTAACTTGCATTCCCCGACTCCCTCATGTTCTTCAAAGATAGCTTCCACTAACTTATTGGGTTACGTACTATGCTGAAAATTATTATGTTGAAGTTTTACACAATAAGGTTCATCCTTAATAAAACTAGACCCTAAAATATTGCACTTATATACACTGCGCCATATGAACCGTAACCAATTCGTTTATCCGTTTATTATTTGTGATGAATCTACCATGGCAAACCAAGTAGTCTTGGCATCCGCTTCTTCTACGAGCTTCCCACTCCCTATCCGTCTCACGGGGACGTTTGGCTTTTATGGTTTGCGCCAACACTTTCTTAACAAGATGGGGGTTGATGGGCCTCTTTCTTCAATTTTCGTTGGTCCACGCCGCATTCCATGTCTTTGGCTTTTTCTTTCAACTCTAGCCTCAAGCGATGACTACTCAAATTTGCAACTTCGCGGATCATATTGCCGTAGAGTGCGGCTAATATTACCCACTATCCATGTATACCTCTCTTGCTCACTCTTTTCGTGCTCTAGCTCCATCATTCAAGCTTAAAAGCCCCTCGGCATCTTTTACCAGCCCTCGCATGGTAGTCTAGCCATCCTTCCTCACCGCTAGTAATCAATTCCAAATCGAAATGAGGCATTGCACAGAACCGATTACACAACCAGTTCATGAAATCTGGTCTCAAAGTAGACCATGCTTGTTGTGGTCTACTTCTTTTTCTACGCGGCAGTGCTGCAGAAGATGACTCAGGTTGCAGCTCTGTAGCCTGTGTTTGAGACGCCAATGCCTCTACTGGTTGCGGCTCTATCTGAGACACTAATGCCACATTTGGTTGCAAGTTAACTTCCGCTCTCTCTTCTGAAGTCATACTTCTTGTTTTAAGGGATTGTCTAGCAGGCTAGCAAAATGCGACTCCGCGATAATACGCAACTGACAACAGCAACACCTACAAGTCAAGCAAAGATAAAACTTTCAATTTAGTGCTTAGCACATGAGGGTAAATCAACTCACTTTAACCAAAACAAAACACTAATTTTATGCTTCCTACACTAAGACCCTAACATGAGTATGTATGTGCAAGGCCAAGGATAGGGTAACAAATAAAAGGACCAAAACACGATTTATGATCTATAGCCCAGCTACTTCCAAAATGCAAGGCTAGCAAGTTTTAAATGCATTGCACTTGTCCTAGGTCACGCTTTTTTCAAAAGACGAGACCAATCGAATGCTTATCAAAACATACGCCAGTTCCTATATTAGTGTCGGACTTTCATCAACAACACCATCAGGAACTAGGGTGTGAATTGATAAAACATTCTCCTAACCCTTAATAAAAGTACAACGCGACACCTTTTCGACACCGCGTGACCAAGGCCAACAACGGGCGTCAAAGCGAGGGTTATACTCTTACTAAAGGGAGACCCTAGTTGCCTTAAGCTTCAAAGCATAGGATTGCCACCCACCCCAAGATGGCGCAAATAAATGCGCAATACCGTGCAAGGGCATGCCTATGCTCTTGGCAACACGCAACCCTAAAAAGCCCTCTCGGTTGTTGTTTAAGGGAAGGCAACCAATTTCTTTTCTTTTTTTTTTTTTTTTTTTTTTTTTTATTTTACTCTTAAATTATTATTTGCTTAAATTATTATTATTATTTTTTTTTTTTTTCTAAAATAGGCCAAGCTCAGCCCATTTAACAAGGCACTCACCATCGTTCGCCCCTTACACGGGGGGCAACAAGCGAGGGCCTAATCATGGACCTAACTGGGCCTACCTATCAAAAAAAAAACAACAAAAAACCCTAAAAACTAAGAAAAACAAAAAAAAAAAAAAGGTTTTGGGTGGCAAATTGCAAGGTTGGGCGCAGAAATACCTTGTTTAAGGGCAAAAAATGAATCCGCGCCGCGAATATATAAAAAATTTCGCAGATAGCGAAAACTTCATTCGTGTACTGCTGAAAACTTTTTCGCAGACGCCAAACGGAAAACTCGGCCAGACGCTAACATCGCCGGTTTCGCGTCAGACGCTTAAATAGTTTCAAAGCGTCGCTGAAAAACTTCAGCGTCTGTGGAATCAAGTTTTCGCAGACGCCGAAAGTCGACCGTGACTTTTGCGGCGCAGAATTTGTATTTCAGCGTCAGACGCTGAAGTTTTTTCACAGACGCTACAGACGACAATTTTTTTTTTTTTCCTACGGGCGAGGTTTTTATCGTTAAATACGATTTTATTAAAAAATACGTATTTTTTGACTTTATACGTCAGGAATTTTAATTTTGTACGTATAGAACCTATCCCTGCGCCATACCTTCCTTGCGCCGGATTTCTTCAGCAGGATCTTCCTGTGGGCATCGGATCTCTGGAGTGGAGAAGTTTGTGGCCTGGCAGATTTGGCAAAGTTGTACAGGCTCAGAGATTTTGGTGCAGAACTTGTGTTTTCTTTTGTGTTGTCGGTGTTGCTTGGTTATCTTCAATCTTCACAGGCTTCTGTAGAGCCAAGATTCCGGCTGGCGCATGCTTGAGATAAGCCAAGGCCATTGGATTTTTGAATAGGGAAGTTTACATTTGTTAAATTCTTGTGTTTCCTTTTGTCTTGTCGGTATTGCTCTGTCTGTAGAGCCAAGTTTCCGGCTGGCTGATGCTTCAGGTAAGCCAAGGGCATTGGATTTTTGTTGGGGTTCGATCCCCCAAGCCCTGCTCTTCCTGATTTAGAACAGACTCTGATGTTGGCTTTAGCAATAGTTAGATTGGCAACAACCAGCGATGATCTTGGCTTCAGATAATACTATCATTTGGGGTGTCTTAAAATTTGTAATACTATCATTTGGGGTGTCTCGCTTACAGATGGCTTCTGTTTTTGTGTGTGGGATGAGCGTCGGAACTTCTACTGGGGTTCGACTCCCCAGGCTCATCATTCTCTATTTACAGTGCTTATTATTTTGTTTGGCTACTAATTGTGGAGCATCCTATTTATTCAATGGTTTAATAAAATGTTAGGGGTAAGTCAAAGGTGGGCCCCATCTTTGACCCCATCTTGACTTGCGTTTGAGGGCTCCAAATTCGCCCCATGGCATATGTCGTGGCATATGCCAGCATCCAATGGCCCAAAATAATTTTTAGACACCCAAAACGATAATACACCCAAAACGTCCCATTCCAATGGTTTGCAATTTGTACGGGCTGCGAAGTTGCTATAATTCGGTTTTTTTTCTTGCAAGAAACCATTGGGTATTTGTGTGTTTTCTTGGGTCAAAATTATACGTTTAGTATTTTTTTTCGGATGAGGAAGGCATTTTCTAATGGCAGCATAGGCTTGGGCCGACTGTGTGGTGTTTTGTGTTTGTTTTGGCTGGAGCCTGTGCCTCCGACCTGCTTTTTGTCCCTTGTGGTCCTGTTTTGGTTTTTTGTGAAGATGCTAGTACCTAAGATGCTGGTGCCTCTACCTGGTAAGGGCGGTTGCAATGACTTGGCTTGTAGTGTAGGCCCTATAGTGGGCTTAGGAGATTTGGTTCTATCTAGGTATGTTCCTTGTCTTTACAATTTTCGCTTGCAGACAGGTTTCCAGAGGAAGAAAGGCATGAAGTGATGGAAATTGCAAAGCCTGATAACCCCATTCCTTCTAGACTACCTACTGATTTTGGTGTGCCCTCCTTTGATCCTATTGAAGCCCCCAATCCCCTTAATGAAAGCCCCATATTTCCTATGCATGTGACTTCGGAGCTCGATGTGTGGATCTTGGAGATTGAAGAGCTTCTGAATGTGGATGGTCTATGTGGCATGCTATCTGCCTTTGTTGGCCAACTTGATGTAGATCTGTGGCTCACCTGCATGGATGTGGGTGGTAGGCATCGCTGTCAGTCAGGCAATAATCACGAGAGCAGCTCTTAGTTGAGCTAAGGTTGTGGATTAAACTGTTGGCTTGACCCACCTTAAACTTGACCCTCGTTACAAAATCTATATGTTGTAATCCAAAGACCCACCCTCCTACATGATATGATTCCTTAGAGACGTTTTCTTGCAAATTATTTGAAAACTACGAGGATGCATTCGCCGCCAGCATCAACAACAACAAGCTTAGAATTGTTAAATATGGAGCTTGTAGCATTCTTCAATAGGTATGATGAATTGGAAAATTATTCTACCTAAAATGCTCTACATGGTTAAATGACTACTAAATCAAGATAGACAAGTGATTTACAATTGTATTTAGGGATTTGTGTGTGCCACTCTCTGTTATAGGTCCATGCAACTTAGATAGCCATGGAAAATAATATCAAATTTGATCTCAAAAAGTAATAACTTTGGGGGGTATTTATATATCTAGCCTAAGCAAGAAAAGTCGGAACATGGCTACCTAAAATAAATTCCAAACCAACCTTTTATTGCTTTCAGCCTATTCACTAGGTATTCTACAATGACCGTCTCCAATAATAAACTCCTATTATATTCATTTTCTTTACATCAACAATTTTGTGGAACGTCCTATCCCAACCACATATCTCAACAACCAGGATTGTTCCAAGAGAATAGAATAGAATAGAGTAGAGTAGAGTAGAGTAGAGTAGAGTAGAGTAGAGTTTCTATCGTCCACAGAGACTAATCGATCTATGGGACCCAAAATTATGTATTAAAATAAATATGGACGTCATGTATTGCGCACCCCTATTGGCAAGTCCTTGACGATTTTAAATCCCAACCATTGGATCTAGACCAACGATTAGACATAAATCTCTAGATTAGCCTAGACAGGAACCCATTTATAACAATAAATAGATCGGATTCAGAAAGGAGATAATAGGAAAAGATAAACACACACAAAGCATATCTTTTCTCGATTCAACAAATTATATTCATGCTTGTCTACAGCAGGGTCAATGAGATCAACCATCTAACGACTCTCAAGCTTCTAGATCTGTTGAGCAGACTATTTAGAGTTCAGGGTGCATCAAATAAAAATAATAGATAACATTCAGCATAATGTGGGGGAACTAAGCACTTTTAGAGACTTATATCTTAGCCAGAGATGTATAACACGAAGAACTGCCCAAGAAAAAATCAACAACATATATGATGTTGCCAATGCATCTGCTCCCTGCACCTACTACAGACATTTGCTATCAACCAACTTAAAAATGAATAGCAATCCAAAGAGCACGGGGGCTTACAAGCAACAGAATACCAAGTAGAAGCCCAATAATTTGTGTTGCAACTTCTCATACCTCCTCCTGCAGCATCACAATCTCTTTCGCATCGAGGGCATATGCTTCTAGATTCCCTTTTGCGACTGGTAAATTAACTACAAAGTAGGTTTAGGACAATCATAAGGAATATCCATGCATATACTGGCATATATATGGAATTTGCCTTTTACCCACATAATGAGGGTTTGCTCTCTAGGGGCAATCCCAGAAGGTTCATTTGTTACCTAAATTTGATTTTTAAAGGAATCTTGAAACGAGACCCCTACAATAGTACTACAATATTGTTTAAAGCAAAACCTACGAACATTTGGTACTCAATGTGTGATGTTGTATAGGCCTTTCTTGCTATATATGTCATGAATTGAACCCTTTCCAGCATTCAGATTTCCATTTGAGGGTGAAGGCTTAGTGGTAACCTCAGTTGGGTGCTACCAATTGGTTTAACCCCATCGAGCTCATCATTTTAAAAATTTTGGCCCCTTGCATTTGCGTTGCATGCACATAAAAGCTCATCAAAATTATTTCATTCAACTCCCTTCCAATCAAAGCAATACATCTACAATTGCAAAGGTCAAAGAAACTTGTCTTTCTAAAGGTTTGTCTCGGTTGTATATTTTGCCCCACACATTTTAGAAAGCAAAGGTTCATCTAACAATTGAAAGTCCTTCCTAAATTGTCATAGCATTCTCATCCATCTATAACGACAAAAAAAAAGGTCGAAGAATTTTCCACTTATTCATATGTTCAGTTAGCTTGGCTAATTCGTTAAAAATATCCATTGCATATGTGGAGACTTAATATAAAGGGCCAAAACTCAAAAATTTCATTCTCTTTAGTAATTTCCTATTTTCTTGAGAATAGAATAGAATAGAATAGAATAGAATAGTTTTTTAACGTCCACGGAGACCAATAGGTCATGGGACCCATACAATGGGCTAGTACAATCATTACTACTAGGATTAAAAAACCAAGAACCAGTTCTCGTTCGGAACTTGGTCTAGAGTTCGAGAAGTCCCAACCAAGTTTCTAGTATGGGTGCTACGGAGAACTTTGTTATGAGTAAAGTTCACGTGAAATGTGCACTCCGTTCCAGGTAGCAAATTCGTTTTTGGCATAAAATCTTTGAAAAACCCAAAAAAAAAAAACCCCCAAGTGAAATGATCGATCTTTTTCCCCCCCTTTTTTTTTTGCTCTCTAATAACTTTGTGTTGCATTTTGGAAAGAAGAGGCCACTTGAATTGATCGCTGGAGCTGAGAGATGGCTTGGTGGAGGAAGGCCACGGTCGCCATCATCCATGAGAACCCTATGGCCAGCTACAACTAGTGATCATTTATGTCTCTTACTTAATGTAGAAGTCTAAATTTGCATAACTGCACCTGCATTGTATGACCCTTCTGTGTGCAGTGCAGCATCTAGGGTTACCCTACTAGGTGCTTCCCTTTTTTTATTCATGTCCTTCTATAGACATCCTTCCTTTTTGTAAAGGGCATACTTATGAATAGATGGCATTGGACTATGATATAACATGGCTTTTTTCAGAGAAAAACCAAAACAATTCAACCTACAACAAAAATCTGATAAGACAATTTCTAAGAATGAAATCACATTGTTTTCATTTATTTATTGAAGGACCTCATTTTATTCATCATTACATCATGCATCCATTCTACATATCATTTTATTCATCATTACATTATGCATCCACTAGTAAATTGCCCACCGTTGGTGGGCTTTACATGTGTTCACCTTTTGTGATCATTCCATGTGATTGTTCACAAACAATGGGATAGTAATGTGTTACCAGTAGTTTGAGGAGCCCCGTAAATATCGGATGCCATCACTTTTAAACCATGGGTATATCCGGGTCTTTAACATGTTAAAAACCACATCACAAAAAATACATGTCGTTTCTGTGGACTTAGTGGATTTTTTGTGATTTAAGACTGGTTCAAACATGTAGTTTGAACGTTACTATTCAATATAGCCTAATGGGTAATGGGTTTTTCTTGCGCAACAGGCCTATAAAGTATAATTGTGGAAACTTGGGCCCATATGAAGAAAGGGGACGCTTTAGTCTTGTTGCCATGATCCTTTGTAATGTTGGGAACCTGTCAACAATACGTGGTCTGTATTGAGATGAGGTCTTTTTTCACACATGCAAACTTACTCAAAAATTTGCTATATGACCAAATGGATTATAAGGCAAAAAGAGCATAAGTAGTGTGTCTTTATGTACTTATAGCAACGGTGCCTAGCAAAAAACCTAGAGGGTGAGATAAGTTGGCGTAGTTAGCATTGGGCTAAAGTTGGAAACTTGTAACTGGAATTTTGTGTTCATTCTACTTTAGATTATTGAGACTATGTGCATGTCTTCAAATGTCTATGTTTATTGTATGTTAAAACTATAGAATGCATATTGCGTTTTTACATGTCTTATTTTCCCTTGCATTGAAGAAGTTGAAAGAAGCTATTCATGTGTTGTAGAGGTCATTTGGTAACTTTCTAGATTAGATTGTAGCTCTTTCTGCTCTTACGATAGTTGTTCAGCCCTCTTAAGTTTAAAATTCAAATCAACTATACTTTCCTAAACAATCTCACAGAGTTTATTGCTATTGTAAGGATCCAACATACCCTTTGGTGTTTTTTTCTTCTTTTTTTGTGCACACATATTTTAAGATTGTGATAAATAGACATTATCACTTTGTCTAATATTATTGCATAGGGATGAGCATCAAATGCGAAAAATGATCCAAATCATCTTAAGAGTAGTTTGAACTAAGGGCTTTTACACAACTTGCTTATGCTTCTGGCAACAAAGGCGGGTAAAACATTATGAGGAACTATACTAAGATCGTCAAAAAATGACAAAAGGAACTACAATCCTTGTTTTCAATTTTTTTTCCAGATGTCAGCATTTAGGCCAGACCCCATGATGATCTGCCCAGCATAAAAGTAAAAATAAGAACTTCAGCTTCTTGAAAATCCAAGCAGGAAGTAATGAGAAAGCAGAAACAACTATAAGTGCAAAAAAGGATCATGTTATTGGAAAGCCTCAGATGCAAGCATGATAGCTTTATCAACAGAATCACATCTTTTGTTCTGATAGAGCTGCAAATACAGTTTCAGTGCTCTGCATTGGAAGTAGCATCAGAATACTCTATAGATATAAAAAAGTATATGTTGTAAAGACCTGTGAGTAGCCAATGTAGTTGATTTTACTTCGTAACATAGAGTAAGCTACATTCAGCATCGCAGGAAAATCATATAGCGCAAGCTCATCCAAGCTCCAATCCCAAAAACCCTGCTATCAGTAGAATATTCCATAAACTCTATGTATTAATCAAATGTCTAACTTGGACAGATATGGCAAATGCCATGTTAACTTCACCAATTGCATTAGTACTCATCATGCAACTCCCAACAATTGTCCAAAAGCACACCTTTAAGTCTTTGTAGTGGTAGCACTTGGATACTTTCTAATCGCACAAAGTGGAAATATGCCAATGTTCTGCACAGACAAAGCCATGGCTGCAAGGAAGGCCAGGGTACATTGATAACTACAAATTAAATCTGAGCCAGAACTACAAATGCAGGCTGAGCTTTTGCAATGCACGTGCAGAAGCAATGGGTTGCGATAAATCATCTGATTGAGCTCTGAATGTCTATCTAAGTAGATGCCTTACTTAGAACTATTTTAAGCCCCATACGTAATCTCAGCACAAGCAATATATAGACTTACATGAGAGCATTTCACAACCTGTAAGGATTGGGAAGTTGGAATTAAGCACTTGCATGGCAAAGCAAAAGTTCCATTTCAAGTTTGGGTGTAAGAAGGGAATTCTAAACAATACCAATAACTTACCAAGGAACAATCACCAACAACTTCTGCTATATCTATAGCAGGCCTTCAATAGCCCTCCTTAAGAAGTCATGTAAACTTTATCTTGTTGAGAAAATAATCTCATCTGAGACACAATTGTTTAGAAGAAAGAATTTCTACTTGATGATCAGAATAAAGCTCACATTTGGATGCACATTTACATCAGGCACTCCGACAACGATGACATATATATAACCTATTGTTCCTTAAATTCCATGCCTGAATCTATTGTATTTCCTTCATATGCTGCATGTCTGCAATCATCCACATGTATTTACTAAAGGATTAGAGCACACGATTCATGAGCTGGAAATAAGCTACCATGCTTGGGCATTACCTTGTCATGCTTATCATGAGCAATGTTGCCTAGCAAGAAATAAAAGATTGGCAGTTCATTGTGCTGCTATAGACTGCACGGGTAAATCAATCTGCTATAACAGACCCAATTATATAAACATCTGCAGGTTTGTGTCTAGCCATGCAGCCAAGTTCAAATCATCTAGAGGACTTTCTCCAGCCACATCCCAAGTGCCCACCACCAATCTGAATTGTTAGAAGACATACCAATCTGAATTGTTAGAAGACATACCCAAATTCGTTGCTTCTTGTCCTATTCCAAAGTGGCTTTTGCCATACTTCCTTGGAGGTGTTAGACCACAGATCCGAAGTGCACCACCAGCCTTTTAAGCAACAAAACATAGCCTTATTTACATACACCCTCTGATCTTATCTTCCAAGCAACGAACCCCAAATCATGCTCCCACAGTAGCAGATTTTTAGGCATAGAAACGGGCCACAAAAAAGCATCCTTAGATATTATGGGATCCTGCTGTACGCACGGGGTCCCACAGACTACGGATTGAGACATGTAGATGGGAGCGACCGCAATTGCCGCGAGAAGCGAGACTATGTGTCTGTTGCCAGTTACAGGTTATTGAAGATAAAAGCCATACTCTTCTGAGTTGCCCTGCTTTTGAGATAGTCCGGAATCATTTTTTGACCTTAGCATTCCATTCCACGCTTCCACAACTTCTCAGAGCACCATCTGTGCATGACTTGGCATTATACATACTTGAGGTTCTAGATAAACGTCTGCAATTACTGAGCCCTCAGTAGTCATTATCTCCGCTTGTCTAGTATCATCATTACTGCAAAGGTTTTTCCCTTGAAAACCTTTCGAGGCAGGGGTTTTTTAATCCTAGTAATAATGATTGTACTAGCCCATTGTATGGGTCCCATGACCTATTGGTCTCCGTGGACGTTAAAAAAACTATTCTATTCTATTCTATTCATTCATCGCGTTTTCCTTTTCCTTTTTTCTCTTTTTAGTTCCCCTCCCCTATTTTCTCGTTTTACTCTTATTTTTTCTCTTTTCCCTTTTCCCCTTTGCCCATCCCCACGCTTCCCTTTTTCCATTCTCCTTAACGTTTTCCCTTCTTTCTTTTCCATTTTTCCACTCTCCGTTTTTCCTTTTTTTTTTTTGCCCTTTTTTCACCTTCCCTTTTTTCTTTTCTCCCCTTCCCTTCCCTTTCTTTGGTTTCCCTTTCCCCTTCCTTTCCCTTCCTTTACCTTTTCCTCCTCTCTTAACCCTTTCTCTCTTCCTTTTTTTCCCTTCTATTTTCCATCTCCCCTACCCTTTTCCTTTTCTCTTTCCCTTTCCCCTTTTCTATGTCCTTTTTCCTTTCATTTTCTCCACTTTTTTTCTCCTCACTTTTTTTCCTGTCCTTTTCCTTTGCCCTTTTTGCTTTCCTTTTTCTCTTTTCCTTCGGCCCTTTTGCCTTTCCTTTTTTTTTTAATTTTCCCCATCCCTTTCCCTTATTCCCTTCCCCGCCTTTTTTCTTCTTTGCTCCCTTTCCACATTCCTTTTTCTATTTTCGTCTCTTCCCGTTTTCTATTTTTCATTTTTTATTTTCCTATTTCTCCTTTTTCCTTTCACCCTTTCCTTTTGCCCTTTTTCCCTTTTCCTTTTTTCTCCATTTTCACTCTCTTTTCCCTTTTCCCTTTCCCTATTCACCCTGTCGCTGTCTAATTGAGTGAATCTTATTGAAGCAATAGTCAAGATGAAATTTTGGTTGAAGCCGCGCAAATGCATCTTCACTGTTGGTCGATCAAATCCTTAATCGTTTGATCTAGGTCTCCATAGAAGACACATGCTATATTTTTATAATATAAAGATTCTACATATCAATATGTAGCATAATAACAGGGGGTTTTCTTTGTGTTTTTGTACGCTTTTCACTAAGGTTTTCCTATGATTTCGTGATGTATTCAAATAGATGTACTAATGCGTACATCAATGGTCAACAACCAATGGCTCACAACAAAAGCCCTTTTTTTAAGCGTGTGGTGCATAATGGTCAACAACCAATAGCTCACAACAAAAGCCCTTTTTTTGTGCGTGTGGTGCATAATGGTCAATAACCAATGATTCACAACAAAAGCCCTCTTTTTGTGTGTGTGGTGTATAATGGGAACATGAAGGGCTTGAAGGGCGCATGTAGTGCAGTTTCCCCGCCGGCAACACATTTCTTATCATAATTTTGGATCCAGAGCTCTGTTTGAGATGATTTTTATTGCGTTGGAAAGCTCTCTCCGAGATTTTTTTGATAGTGTATGATATGGATATGTTTGGTTAAGTTATCTATGCTAAAACAGCAATTTTTCGGCCGGGTTTGGTAGGCTTTCACATCCTACCAGCTGATTAATACAGGATTGCGCTATTAGATATTGTCTTATGGCTCATTCCGAATGAAGGTTGCAAAAAATTACCATGCATTTTTAGATTTTGAGGCAGTTATTAAGCAAATTCCAAGGCTTCTAGATCCTTGTGCTAACAAGCAAAAAAGTTTCCCACTTTGGTTTCTCACCACAAGAATCCATGTAGGCCAAAGGCTGCTGTTAAATTCCAGTTGAAAAATGTTTATGTATGGGTGTTGCAAACTTTATGACTTTCAGAATAATGGGATCAATCCGCTCTATCTGTATGGTAACTTTTACTTATGTTCTATTTGTTTTATTGTGATGAAATTCAAAAGCTACAGGTGATGAAAGCCTCAAATGAATTCTAGTTTTTTACGGGTTTGAATTCTAAATTTTTTTGTCTTTGGGGGGATGTCCCTAAGGCCCCGAAGGGGCCAAAAATTTTTTTTTGCAACACAAACCATTAACATCCAACATATAAAAATTAAATCCCCCAACACATAACAACCAACACATAACAACCATTGACATTAACAACCAACACATAACTACCATTGACATTAATTAACACAACCATTGGGTCCAACACATTTAAATTAAAATCCCCCTTAAACCCCCTTTGGTTTGGGTGCATATTCACACGGGGGGTGACTCCGGGCAACGAGAGCTGTTGGATAGGCATATTCACTCCTTATTCCTTAATCTACACCGTACGTAAAGTTCCTCGTTTGTGGGGTATGCAAGTACAAAATTTGCTATACTGTATAACAAGATTCGCAAAATACTATAAGATTTCAAGCGGAATACTATATGGTGTTGTGAATATGGAAGCCAATCGACTACATAGGCGCAACATCACCTGTTTTTTTTTTTTTATTTAAGCTATTTTGCTTTAATTAAGCAATCTTGCTTGGACAGTCAATAATGATCCAGAGATCTCTGGTGACATTAGAATTCATGACACTATTAACATTTGAGCTTATATGAAACATGTGGTGCTCATTTGAAAAAATAAATTTTAGATTGCTTAACTCCATATTTAATCAAGCAATTAAGCTTCAATAATAAAAAACGATCTTGAGATTGTTATTTATGCAATTTTGATTTGATTAAGCAAAATCGTTCGGACAGTCAATAGTGATCTAGAGATTTCTCATGATACTAGAACATGTGCAAATATACTTTTTAACCTGATGGTATACGAAAATGTTACTGGTGTATATTTAGACCCCTTAAAAATTTCAAGCAATATTGTTCATAAGGGACAGATTTTGATGATTTTCATGGCCTGTGGACCTTGAGAACTTTCAAGGTCGATTTAGGGCATAGGTATTATTGGCTAAGGCCAAACAATTCTTCTATCTGTGACCTTGGCGCCATGCGACCACTATTGTCGCCGGAAGGCTAACAAATGCAATACTTGTCGGATTTGTCTTGGAGCATGTCGGACCTGCCTCTTCCGACCAGCATAAGGAAGTTTGAAGCCGATGAAGCCGCTTTTTCTGCCTTAGCCGAAAACAGCTTGGCATTCATTTCAAATCTGCAAAGAATCGATAGGTTTGATGTCTGATTACATTTGGGGCTTTTGCTCAGCAATACTGAAGCGCTAAAATGGCCGCACAAAGGGCTTATCAGATCACAGTGATGAAAAGAAAATCGTCTGTATAAGTGGTTGCATGGGCTTGGCTGAAACAAACATACAAGTTCTAGCTTGGATTATGGCAGATAAAGGAACATGTATCAGTTATATACCTTATACTACAGAATGATACAAGAGATACTTACATGCTGCTAGCTTTGGCATTCATGGCAATGGCATAAAATCAGTAATGCAAGGATGTGAGTGCGGATAATAGTGCAGATGGGTACTTTGATCTTAGTAGGTGTTGAGCATAACATTTTAAATAAAGGGTGCTTTTGAATCACGATTTATGGTTCTCATATGAAGACCAAGATGCCATCATCCTATGGTGATGTCATGCCACACGGGGGCTTGAAGGCTGTACAAAAGCAGTAGCTATATCTGAAGTTTCATAGTAATATAGATATGTTCCTATACAAACTGTTGCAGTCATTGAGATAGCATATGTGACTTCAAAATACCAGGTTCTTCATTATTTCTAGATATTACTAGAGTGACCTTTTTTTGTCTCATATGTTTATACATGTGACTATTTGTTTAAAAGCAACCACATATGAGAAATTGATATTTATGCTTCTATGGCATTCAAATCGCAAGGATAATTGCTGGCATGTATGGGTTTACAGGACAATAAGTATTTTAGACCTTATGTTCAAGCCTAGATTATAGGGTTCTATAACAGCCAAGAATATAAGATTCTAAGGCTTATGCTTACTGACTTTTTGGATACATCTTTCCATAGCATTCCTTATGCTACCAGGCTTTTAAAGTGAAAAAAAAGGCTGCCTGGAATAATTCTATATAATGCTAGATGGACTATATGTTGCTATATGCTGAGATTGTAAGACTTAAAGGTGGATAATTTAATCTTTCGAGGTTGATTCTGGAAGAGTTAAATGTCTAAAATCTTTTTTTTTTAATTGAAGGCTTAGTATTTATATTAATGTAGATATATGTGTACATATGAACATATGTATATACATATGTTTACAAAAAGTAACCGATTTGGGTAGGGTTGGTTGTGAAGACCCTTCAACATAATATCTTAAGAAAATATTTAGGCAGCTTATAGGCCCTGAACCTTTATCACAAAAGGATTTCAGTTTATAAAAGACAGTAACAGAGACAGTCTTCATTCCGAAAATCTCCTTTTCTTGGGCTCGCCCGCATCGTGATCCTTTCTACCCATTCCTTTGGTGGCCCTTATGAATAGACAGAATGGGCATTTGCATAAATGAGCTTTCCCCGGATTAAATCTTCCTTTCTTGTCTTTCGCCCCGCATAAAATATCCCTCTTTGCATCATAAGCTGTGTTACAAGCACAATTACAGTGACATACACCTTCATGTGCTATCGGGATCTCGACCCCAAACTGAGTTAGCCATAGTGCATTAGAGTGAAGGTCAATCCTTTTCCACTTCAGCTTCTTTACCAACACCAGAATGTTCCCTGCGAATTTCAAAATAAAGTTAGACAAGGATGAAAAGAGTTCAAATATGAATACCGAAAATCTCCTCAATCCATTTAATATCATATTTAGTTTGCTCAATGATAGCCTGAGGCCAAATAATCTCCTCTTTGAAGATCAGGGAATTTCTTCCCTTCCACATCCTCCAAAGGAGAAGATAAATACGCCAATTTGATGGATTTTCAGGAAGAAAGAAGTCCATGGGGCTCATGGTCCTAAGATTGGGCATATTAAGCTCAGTCTCAGCTAACTCCAGAGTCCATTCAGCCCATAGACAGTTTCTGAAAAGATGATTCTCGTCTTCCTGATCCTGCATACATCGCACACAAATGTTAGAGTCTGCCATATTCATTCTCCATCTTTTCATATTTGTTGCAAGAGCCTTATGCCAAAGCTGCCACATAAAGGCTTTTACTTTTGGGTGAATTGGACACTTCCAAAGAAAGATGAGATTCCTTTTGATTCCCATGTGATCAATATTCCATTTGATATGGATTGTTATATCCTGATCTCTGTTCAGGAATTTATAAGCTCTTTTAACTTTGTATCCACTGAACCCATTTATGTGCCACGAATCTTCGGAATGGTGCCACTGTCCACTAGCAAGTTTCTGTGTAATACTATTGAAAAGCATTTCAGACTCTTCCCCCAGATCCCTCAGAACGGAGGTATGATAGTCCAAATTATTGGTAATGTCCCTGATGAACACAATTCCCCTGTTAGTCCATTGTTTAGTAAGGGTAGGAAAATGAGAGGCTAAACAAGTATTAGGATCATCCAGAATGAGAGAAGGGCTCCAGAAAATTGTTTGATCCTGAGAAAGGCCCTCCTTCCAAGTGTACATGCCCTTAACCTCGATCCACGCCCTGATCCACTTTTTAATAATTTGAGGGATGGAATTTGGGATGGTGAAGGGGAAGAAAATACTAAAGGGAAGGTGCATCTTAAGTCCCCTCCACCCAAAGGGATGGCATCTCCCGATATAATGTTTGATCAGAGCTTTGGCCGGGTGATAAATCTGATCTGTACAGGCTCTGTAGAAGTATTTAGCAGCTAAAGCAGTTGCTTGCTTTTCGATGTTAATAACCCCCAATCCTCCCATACTTTTAGTTTTGCAACACTCCTTCATGGAGACTGGAATCCAGCATCTTCTGTTTGTACCCCCTGCAATGAATCTACCAATAATGCTTTGCATTTTAGAATAGACCTTTTTAGGGGCCATAATAATAGATGACTGATAAACCTGAGAAGAGGAGATAACAGAGTTTGCAAGAATAGCCCTACCATTCTTAGAAAGAAATTTAGAGTTGAGAGAGTCCACCTTCCTGTAGAATTTGTCCAAGAGATCCCCCCACAGGTCACTCGCGTTCACTCTAATTGCATAGGGGATCCCCAAGATTTTGGTTTTGGTGGTAGGAGAGAGATACATACATCCGAGAGATAAAGCTGCTTGCTCCCCTTTAGTCTGATCCCTTGAAATCAGCTTTGTCTTGGTCGGGTTGATATTGCATCCAGAGCATCTTCCAAAGTCTTCGAGAATCTACTGTGTAATTTGAATAGACTGGTTGTCCAGATTCATAAAAAGAAAGGTATCATCTGCAAAATGAACATTGAGAATATCCTCCATCTCTTGATTAGGGGGGAGTTTGAGCCCTTTAAGCCCATTAAGATTCCTAAGCTTCTGGAAATTACTATGCAGACCTTCCATGACTATTAGAAATAAAAAAGGTGCCAGGGGGCAACCTTGTTTTACTCTCTTTTTATGTCAAAGAAGGGACTGCATTCCCCATTGATTAGGACAGCTGATCTTGAGTTTTTCAGAATCGCCATGAAAATAGAAATTACCTCTTCCGAGAATCCTAAACTCCGGCTACATTCTTGCAAAAATTTCCAACTTACTGTGTCGAAGGCTTTGGTGATGTCCAATTTCAGAAGCCCTATGTTTTGTTTAGTTTCCCTGGCCCAACTGATCTCTAGAGATGCTGCTGCAACATTGTCCAAAATGTATCTCCCTTTCAAGTAGGCACTTTGTGTCTTACTTATGATCTCATCAAGGATAGGCTTGACTCTAGCTGCAATTGAACCTGAAATAAGCTTATAGAGCACATTGGATAGTGAGATAGGCCTATAATCAGAAAAAGAGATGGGCATGTCAATTTTAGGTATGAGAGCAATAAGGCTAGTATTGATCCTGCAGTCCAAACCTTTGGTTAGTAAGAATTCATTAGCAATGAAAACCACAAGCAGGGAGGCCATCCGGACCCGGAGATTTCATTTAGCACCTTAAAGATTTCCTCGTTGTTGAAAGGTCTAGACATGCTGTTGTTCATGGCGTTATTAACTCTGGCCTGAATATCAATGAAGTTATGAATGTCTTGAGAGCTCGTATCCCTGATAGTACCCATAATTCTGATAAAATGCTCCTTAGCAGCCTCTTTGAGATGATTGTCCTCAACAATATTATTTCCCTCCCAAAGAACACTATATATATGATTCTTCTTAATCCTCCCTTTTGCCATAATGAAAAAGTATTTGGAGTTGGCCCTCTCATCTTCCTTTAACTCTTTGACTTTGGCCTTAGTCTTCCAACCCTTTGCAATCCTGATTTCTTCCCTTTCAATCTGAATTTTAAGATTCTCCTTATTCTGACCTTGAGCTATTCCATACTGATTTCTCAACTCTTGCAGGTGAATAGTCTCTTTCTGATGTATCTCCTTCCCCCAAACTTTTAACCAATTCTTTATGTTTTTAGAGGTCTTAACCCACCAATCCATCCACCCGAGTTCATTACTGGGCTTATCTTCCATATCCAACACCTGAGCTAACCTGGTAATGAAATCATCTTGATCCAGCAGATTAGTATTAAGCTTAAAGTAGGAATTCCTTTTCCTCTGATTATTGTTGGCATTGATATTAATAAGCTGGGGATAATGATCAGAGATAGTGTAATTCGAGAGGTTGGAGACTCTAGAGCTGCTGTTCCATAATGATTCACTAAGGTAAAACCTATCATGAAGACAGCAGATAGGCTGGATTCTGTGATTATTCCAGCTATAGGAATGAGGGACCACTCTTGCCAAATTTAGGTGGTGATTTGTAAGCAGAGTCATCCATTTATCATTCTCTTCCCCGCTAAGGGCTCTGAAATTAGCACTCCTCATATACTCATGAGTAACCATATTAAAATCACCCCCCATTATGATCTCATCATATGGGATACTATTCAAACCATTAGTTATAATATTCCGAATTTTGAGCCCTCTCGGTGCATTTGATGATAGGCATAAATGTTCACAAAAGCAATCCTATTGTTCCCTATATTGCCATGTAAAATCTGCCATCTCTTACTACCATCCTGCATCATCTGCATATCACTTAGATTAATCCTACTATGCCAAGCAATAGAAATACCTGCCGAAGAATTGTTTGCTTTTATAGACCAATGATTAAAATTATTAGGCAATACTTCTCTAATAATATTATCAATACTATCATCATGGATCTTGTGTTCTTGGAAGAAAATGAAGTCTAAATTCATAGAAGCAAGACAAACCTTCACCCTTCCTCTTTTCACATTAGAATTAATGCCCTGCAGGTTCCAGGTAATACCCTTAAGATTTATGTCCATTTAACTGGGGGTTTGGTTTTCCTTGGAGACCTTCTGGGTGGTCCCATGATCATTTTCTTCTCATTTCCTTTTCCCTTCTTCCTTCTTCTAGTAACTAGATTCCATTCCAAGTTCTGAAATCGATCCTGATCTAGGTCCTGATCAGAATTTTCGGAATCTTCATTCATATCCATATCCCTGGGCCATCTGTTAGAAACCACCTGCCCACTGGTACTTATGGAGGAGGCCACAAAGTTAATGGGGTCGATGCAGATAAGAAGCTTGGGAGGGAATTGCACAATAATTCTGCCTTCTTGGTCGATCCCCTGAAGATTAGGGATAGGTAGAGAAGGAGGGGTGGGATCTTCAATCACCATGATTTCCTTGTTACTGCCACTTCCCTCCCCTTTTTCCTCTACACTTCTGCTTTTAGGTCTCCAGACCTAGATTAATCCTACTATGCCAAGCAATAGAAATACCTGCCGAAGAATTGTTTGCTTTTATAGACCAATGATTAAAATTATTAGGCAACACTTCTCTAATAATACTAGTTATGGTGCCCGGCGTTGCCGGGCTTTAGTAATGTTTTGTAGGGGTTGTTGGGGATTGATGGTGTTGGCAACAATTTCTATGAAATGAAATGGTAGAGATGCAAGTGAAGTGAGAGATGTAAATGAGGTTGCATTATCTTGATTTCACCAAAATTTTAACTTCCAAGGTTTTCAATACTGCAAGCTTTACGCACCCTCTCATTTTGCTATTTTTTATTCATATTCTATGCCAGAGTGGCACTTTTTCACTACTCAAATCTATTGAGGGCATTGATTTTCTGTTAGGATAGCCATGACCTGGTTTTTCCAGACCCCTAGTATTTAATGTATGAAGTTATAGGATTGTAAAGGTTTAATCTGTAATGTCAGTTGTTTGTTTTGCACCATTGACCCGTGCAAGTGTTTATCATTCTGCCAAAGGTATCCACCATCTAGTTTTTTTAGATGACCTAGTTTTTTCAGCATGAAGTTCTTGGATTGTAAAGGTTTAATCTCTAATTGCAATTGTCGTTCAAGTGTTTACGTTCAAAAACATTTATTGGCCCTTGATAGGAAGCATCTTCTAAAATATTCCACCATCCAAAGGGTTGCAATACAATAATGCAAAAATAGCTATATAAGCATGCAAAAAGAGTAGAAAAGGTGCCAATAATTGACACCTATATATTAGTTGTGATAATATTATTTCATATAACGTGAAACTGCATAAGTTAAAGTTGGGCACCATTGTTGAGTATGATACATAAAGGGGTTGAGGGACTGTCATTCAAAGATAAGCTCAATAATGTATGCCTCATTCCAGCAAAGCTATCTTTTTGCAAAAATATCATTATTGCAGCAAGGCAGCTTAATTGAATATGATACATAGAAAGGAAGGGGTTGTCGTTCAAAGATGACATTAACTATGTTTGCCCCAATCCAGCAAGGCTGTCTCCTTGCAGAATCAAATATCATACAAACTGAAGGAGAAGGCTTCTAATATGGGTATGCATGCCTTGATGTTTGGTGCTAGTTCTTTGGAGACTTCATCTTGTTGCCACGACTGCCTGTGTTTTTGCCCTAACTGCTTCCATATGGTCATACAAAGCAATCTGTGCATGTATCTTGCAGATCACCGTTATTGAATATGATACATAAGAGGGGTTGAGGGACTGTCATTCAAATATGGTGCAGGAGGAGCCAATTATTGCTCTGGCTATATCAAAAAAAATAGTGAATCCATTCTACCATATGCATTCAATCTAGAACTAAAACCAAATGTTATATTTCAATAGACACTTAATGCGGGACCAGAAAGGAAAGACCATAGTATGCCCAAAGTGCCAAGGATTGTAAAAGAACAAAGGGCATATAAAACCATGAATAACACCTCTGCACAATAAAACACAGATTTTAGCCCATGCAATAACACCTTTCATAAAAGAAAATACATAAGGAGAAGGAAAATCATGTAGAGAAGAAGTCCATGCAATCATTTCCCAAGACAAAAGCATGGTTATATGGTTATGGTGAAGAACACCTCACGCACAATAAAACATGATTTTAGCCCCGCAATAACACCACCATAAAAAAAGAAAATACATAAGGAGAAGCAAAATCTTGTAGAGAAGAAGTCCATGCAATCATACCCCAAGTCAAAAGCATGGTTATGACATAGAAGAACATTCTTCTCTTCACACGCCTAACACAAGATCGCCATTGAACAAAACTCTATAATCAAAGTCACTGAAAAAGTTTGGGAACATGAAAGACAAAAAGCTGAAGAAAATATTCAAAATCATCAAAGGACAACTGGAAACTTTCTAAGAGAGCAAAATCTGTGGTTTTCTTCCAATTGGAGAATAAGAACGATTATACTTTGGTCTTAAAAGATTGATTCAAGTGTACCAGTTTGCATGGATCAATTATGATCTTTGGGCTCAAATTACTTCAACTGGCTGCCATGAGATTAAGCAGTCTATTATTTCTAACAAAGGGCTCTCCTAGGGCTCAGGGGGTATAGGTCAGAAAATTACATCCAATAGCACACATCATATATTGTGTTCATATATTGTGTCCGTAATGTGCACATAAATCCATTCCGCTTCTTCCAAGGATGATAGGCTATGATATATTATTTTCAAAGCTAGAAAGGAAACCAACATGTACCATAACCAGGTTGAATGTCACCTTGTGAGAGTCCAATAGTAAATCTGAAGATTAGCCTTTTGTGAATGAACTTGGTAATGCAACCAAACTATCATAGACAAACCAACTCAGTATAACAAAGTGCGGAGACATAAGAACATGGTCTTTATGATAGAGAAAACATAATTAAGACTTTTACACTATAGAAAGCGGATGTATACGTTTAACGTATCTTGTTAAGGCTAGCTCCAATGTTTACTAAATAGCTCCATTGCCCGTGGAAGTCTTTGCATGAAATGAAGGATCCATCTCTTTTTTCCAAATAGAAAGATTGAGTGCATCAACCGGTCCACGCAACTCATAAGCTTATGAATCCTCTTTGCTTGACGACATGAAGCTTGTTATCCTTCAAAGCATGATGCCTACATATATGCCATCAACAAATCAACAGGTAGGCATTCCACAGATCCCACGAAAATGCAAAACCGAAACAGCCAGATTGAGCACCACTTACTACAACATCCGAAGGAACACTCGCCTTCTTCGGATTTGCAACAAATGCATGCAATTACCAAATTGATGTGAATAATTTTATCAAGTACCATTCGCCAATGTTAGCACATAGCGGTCGCTTCAAATCAAACAGGCATACATACAAAGGTCGTGGTGGATCAATTATGATGTTGGGCTCAAATTATTTGAAGTGGCCATGAGATTAAGCGATCTATTATTTCTAACAAAGGGCTCTCCTAGGGCAATGAGGGGTGACACAGGCAGCAACAACGACAAAGATAAATATAACTCGCCACAAATCAATTTTAAATCATCATTTTTTGCACTTGCCATAAGCGGTCGGTTAATCGTTCGTGCATTTTGAGGGCCTTCACAAAGATCAAGCGAAAAACACCAAAGATCAAATCGATAGCATATCCGGCTAAAGGCATGGCCACACGAAGAATTTCAAAACCCCCGGTGAGAGTTTGTTGAATCGGGTCTTGAACATGGGGATTTCAGTCCGCTTTTACATCTTCCGCAGTAGCTTTGGTGCATGCCACAGAGCCTGACTCGACCCAATCAGCCGACTCAACCGGTTCATGTGATCGGGCTTTAAGAATACCTAGATTAGAATGCAAGAACAACTGGTGCCTCAATACTTGCCTAAAACCTTCAAAGCTTTGAGCAATGCGTGGCATGCCCTACATTTGCCAGCTAACCGCAGATGATAAGAAGAGACAAAATGTAAATCGGATCGGGATCTCAAACCTCAAAATCATTCTTCTCCATGCCGCCCTTCACGCTTAACATAAAAGATTTAGAAATCATAACGAACAGGCCCAATTTTTGGAAATCGGTAAGTTTTTCAGGCGACCAAAACCCCTCAAAATCATAGGAAATCACTTCAAAAAAAAATCAAAAAAGTTTTTAGCCAAACCTGAAAATCCCAAATTAACAAGATTGATTATCAATACTATCATCATGGAGCTTGTGTTCTTGGAAGAAAATGAAGTCTAAATTCATAGAAGCAAGACAAACCTTCACCCTTCCTCTTTTCACATTAGAATTAATGCCCTGCAGGTTCCAGGTAATACCCTTAAGATTTATGTCCATTTAACTGGGGGTTTGGTTTTCCTTGGAGACCTTCTGGGTGGTCTAAAATCTTATACATTATGATACAAAACTCGAGATTAATTTGAAAATTTATAATACTAAAAACGTTGATATTCCAGTTTCCATTCTTGTTAATGTTCACCTCAGGGCAAAAGGATACAATTGGTGATCAGTGATAAACTGAGAGACCCAATGTACCTTTTGGCCCTTGCACGATTACCATTATCATGCTAATTGTGTATTGATTGGCTGCAGGTACGGGTTCTCTCCTCCAATTGTGTTTATTTTGCTGTTAGAGTTGGCTTTAGCTTGAAGGATGTGGAATATCGAAAAAAGACATGGACAATGGTTTGGAGCTGTCTGTCCATTGGAATATGGGCTGCAATATTGACGATCTACGTATTCAAAGTGATTTAGTAAGACAACTATTTTAGATTACTGATACACATGGTAAGATCCTTTTGGCTCAAGTGTATCCGTGCCAAGTTCTGGGCATAATGTTCAAACTATGGTACATAGAGTTTATAGTCTATGTAACTGCACATAATTCGAATTGAGTATTGTAGCAGATGAATTACATAATGATTCTAGTGAGTAAATAATGGTCTTCAAATTATTTAGGCTTTGGGAAAAGAGGTACTAGTCTAGACTGGCTTGCCCAGTTTAGATATTAGGATGATAATACTGCCAAGGGATTGACCGAGGCAGATGCTGGTCTAGCGTTTGCTAGTTCAGGCCGAGTTTTTTTTTTTTTTTAATTTGAAGGATATCATTTTATTCATCATCACATCATGAGTACATTCTACATATCACATAGAAGCCAATCCACTACTTAGGCACGATATGCTAGGAGATGGTTTGCATGTGTATCTAGTATATATGGCCAGTTTAATATCTCTACTATAGAATAGAATAGAATAGTTTTTTTAAACGTCCACGGAGACCAATAGGTCATGGGACCCATACAATGGGCTAGTACAATCATTACTACTAGGATTAAAAAACCCCTGCCTCGAAAGGTTTTCAAGGGAAAAACCTTTGCAGTAATGATGATACTAGACAAGCTTAGATAATGACTACTGAGGGCTCAGTAATTGCAGACGTTTATCTAGAACCTCAAGTATATATAATGCCAAGTCATGCACAGATGGTGTGCTGAGAAGTTGTGGAAGCGTGGAATGGAATGCTAAGGTCAAAAAATGATTCCGGACTATCTCAAAAGCAGGGCAACTCAGAAGAGTATGGCTTTCATCTTCAATAACCTGTAACTGGCAACAGGTACATAGTCTCGCTTCTCGCGGCAATTGCGGCCGCTCCCATCTACCTGTCTCAATCCGTAGCCTGTGGGACCACGTGCGAATTGATGCAATAGCTACAAACTTGTTCCTGGACAATGAAGCAAGCAAATAAGCTTGGGGCCCTGGTGCCAAAGTGGGATTTATGTGTGCATGATAATGACCAGTTTTCACTTGGGCCAAAGTAACTGCGTCCCATATCTAGAAGATGCTTTGCATGTGATTATCTAGTATATATGGCAAGTTTAATGTCTCTACCACAGGACCGGTAGGTTGTACTTGAAGAAACCGTGACCTATATGGCAGGTTTAATGTCTTACTACAGGACCATTTGATCGTAGTTGAACCCATGACTTCAGGACGATGGATTTTTAAGGTCCCTATTACTAGATGGATGTTGGCCATGTTTGAACCCGTGACCTCATATGTGGTAGTTTAAGGTCCTGCCACTAGACCATACCCCAAAGGGCATGACATCACATTGTTGACTGCTACTGATCTTGTTATGCCTCATTACTTCTAGTTGAAGAGCGAAATAGGCTGGTATTTGCTTTGTAGTACTATCTATACTTTCTTCTTTATAACAAATTTTCTATCTTTTTTCAATCAAGGACAGTAGCTATTACAAATTCAATAGTGACCAGTTAACAATTTTGATGCTCTATGCTTTCAGATTGTTAAGAAAAACCTTAACAAAGGAGGTGCAAGTTAGAATGCACATCTTTGTCCTATGATATAGAATCACATTTTGACATAAACAACCTTAGATTTGATGCTTCTTAACTCAAATGATCGTTAGGAAGTGATTTTACCTTATGTTCCACATCAATATGTATGTGAATTTTTCTATTCTAAGTGTTCTATGATGATCTATATTTTGGACTGAATTCTAAATACAGGTGCCATCTCACTCATCCCCAAGGTCATTGATCCTCAGACTATTTCAGACTGGCGACCCCATGGGGGATTCACACAGAAGACCCGTATAAACCTAGTGAGTGCATGGAAGGGGTTTTTTTCTCGACGTTTTCGTACGTATACTAGGGGTTTAAATCCCCCTCTTACTGACATTCTAGTGTATTTTTTCCACGGAAGGGGTTTTTTCCAACACTTTTGCGTACGTATATAGGGGTGTTTCTTCTCACTTTAAGCACGCAGGTGGCATATGCTCATGTGATAAAGGTGAACCCCCCGTGGGCGACCCATCACCTTATTATCATTTGTACATAAGATCTTTGCCAATGCTTTTACGGAGTGAGTGGACGAGTCCATCTCTCAGCTTACGAGGGAATCTATTATGCACGTAAACAAAACCTTCAAGTTGTGTACCTTAAGCTTGATTTTGCGAAGACTTATGATAGTGTTAGCTGGGAATTCATGCGTTGATGTATGCTAAGACTGGGATTTGGGGAACAATTCATATCAGACATTATGAAGCTGCATGTCTCTGCTCGAGTGACAGTTATGTTCTATGGTGAGCCATTAGATGCCTTCTCACTTGGTCGTGGTATTCGTCAAGGATGCCCTTTGGCATCCACAATTGTCGTAGAGGCTTTATCGCAGTTATTCACTATTGCAACCACAGAGGGACTTCTCCATGGTCTCGTAATGAAGGATGGCACACAAGAGGTTTGCAATCAATATGCAGACGACACAATCCTCTTCCTGGTCACTAGTTCTAACAATCTACAAGCTTACAAATTGCTCTTAGACACTTTTTCACTGGCTTCTGGTGTCTTTGTGGGGTGGCAGAAGTGTACAGCTTTATGGATATTGGATACTCCGACTCCAGCATGTGTTCATGATTATCCATGGAAATTACTTGCTCATGGACAGGCCATCAAGTTGTTGAGGATTCTAGTTGGCATCCATGTTACTACTGAAGCTGCATGGGAGAAGATCATTAAGGGTTTGGAGAAACACTTGTTCTAGTGGTCCACGACAATGTTGCGGGTCGCATTTACAGTGGCCAAGTCAGTCCTTAGTAGTATCATGTCTATATGGCATCCTTACTGCTAGCCCCACAGATCAAAGTACATGAGCTCATTGCAATAGTTCGGAACTTTATATGGGCGGGTACTGAGGAAGGTACCGTGATTAAGGTGGCTTGGTCGAAGTGCATCCTTCCAAAATAGGCAGGTACTGCAGAGCAAAGTCCGCATTTCAAAATTCATTTGGAGACTCCTGAATGGTGAAGATGACTCTCATAGTTTATGCCTTCTTAGACAAGCTCTTGGTCACTGTATCCCTCTAGGCAAGAAGGCAGTCAAATCAGTCCTACCTTGGGCATTATTTCAGCCTTTGCAACCATTTCCAAGTGCTTCTCCATTTCTGCGTGGATTGTTGACAGCATGGGATGCAGTCAAACACCCTTTTTGGCCATGCCCTTCCATCCACACCCTATTGGAGACTCCATGGTGGTGGGTATCACTGCCTCCAAACCCCGCAGCACCTCCACTGGTAGCATCAATTCATCCCCTTACACAGAGACAATGGGTTCTTGCAGGTGTTGTCTCTATTCAAGCATGGTATGAAGCTGGTCGCCTACTGTCTTGGCCTGAATTTCAGGTAAGTTCCTGCTCGCTCGTTGAGATGCGTCTGTATGGAAGAAGGTCACACAAAATTTGCCTCTTATGGTGCAGATTGGTGTTACCAAAAGGGTGCCTTGGGACTGTCGTGAAACTATTCACAAAGGCAAGCACTTTGTCAAATCAGTATGTCGCCTTCTTTTAGCACCATAGACCCTCCAGTTGCCAGAGGGTGGCACGTAAGGTTCCACAGCCCACTCTGCATCGTACATGGCGATGGCTTTGGGATTAGTTGCTCCACCCTAAAGTACGTGTACTGTGGTGGTAGGTTATCCACAGGTGCCTGCATGTTAATGCCTTCCGACATCGTGATGATCCTCACATATCTACAATATGCCCGCTCTGCCTTGCAGACGGTGAGACTCTTGAGCACTGTCTCTTCTATTGTTTAGAGGTTCAGTCAGCGTGGCTGCAAGGTTTGTTTAACAGTGCATTGGACTGTCGATGCATCCTCTTGGCATCCTATCCCAATGCATGGCCCCAAGCTAAACAGAAGGCATTCCATCTTGTTTCTGGTTGACTCTTGTGGTCGATATGGGTAAGTACATTGTGCTCTAGACTCGTGCTCCTGTGGCATCCTTTTATGCTTACATAGTTAGATGAGACATATATAATTTATATTTTGGCTTTCGTCCTTCAAAAAAAATAAAATAATACTTTATAGAAAATGCCACATAGAATATTATCAGTTGAGGTTAACTTGTAACAGTTATCAGTTACTTGAGTAACAAAATGCCCTATGCTCTCATTTTCTCACAACAGTTGTGGACATTTAGATTGCCTTGTTGTACACGATCTATGTGTTCAAAGTTTTAAATGCGCCAAACAAATAGGACATGTCTACTATTTAAAGGAGAGAATGCAATAACATAAAGGAGCTCATAGTTTGAGGAATATACAAGCAACACGACATTGAGCACAAACTATAGATGGGCTATCTTCATTACATTTCAATAGTGCCAAGTTTGGTAAGGATGAGAAAGCCTACATTATGGGATGACCAGTCTTCATTGGAGTACACTATTTTAGCACTCTATACTAGGCAGGAGATCAACTTTGTGAAAGAAAAACTCTTGGTGGATGGCCCAAGGTAGAGCAAAAGATAATCTATGCATGCACCTATAAGAAATGTATTCTAAGTTAACTTTGATATTTAATGAATTTTCCTCGGCAGGAGGGAAAATGGCATGGACTAGTGGATGTCACCATGAGTAGAAGACATACATGGAGATGACGAAATGTAGTGCAATGATGTTGGTATGATAAGCAGAGTGCGAAAAGGACAGGCTACGAGTAGGGTTTGGTGATAGAATCTCAATTATGCATGTTGATACGTTGTGGATGCATATAGAATACCCAGATACTATTATATAATACCCAAGATACTATACACACATTATCTTAGGGTTTAAGGTATTATATTATTGTACAGAGATAGAATACCCAAGATATATGGTATACATTATCTTAGGGTTTAAGGTCTCAGGTATGAGTGGTGGACACTAGTTTCAAAAAAATGAGCTCTAGTCTACTATCCAAAGCACAAGCTTGAGAGCAATGATTCTTAACATAGAAGGAAGACATCTTCATCACATCAGCAGGATCTCTCAAGACTGGTGTTCACGTAAGCCTGCATCAGCCATGGATCTTGGTGCAACTAGTCTAATCTTACACAACCTTTATTCTATAGTCCCTGCAATAGTACTGCGTTTTATTATCCTGTTAATGACCTTCAATGCAGTAGGCCCTGCAGCCCCGAAATCCCCCTTCTTTTTAAGCTTAATGTAGTGCTCCTCATTTTCAACTGCTATAACTTCTGCTGCACTCTGCAGATTGTGCATTTTTTTATTTGGTTTCTATTGGATCAGATTCAGGCCCTGCTTTAAATTCCTGACATTGCCAATCTGATTTTTAAGCAGAACCCAAGTGGATGGGATTCAGATCTGCCATAATTGTTCAGAAAAAAACTAAAGCTCAACCTGTTATAAAGTAATAAACGCTAAGTAAGTAGCTAGATTATAGAGATATCAGGGTATGGGTATCAAACCTCTGGCAGATGTCAAATTGTTCAAATAAGACAAACCCAATACGGATATCCCAATCTTAGATTCAAAACATAAAAGGATTTTGATCAATCAATCAAGTACATAAACTGGTATTCTTGTCGTTTATCCGAGGCTAAAACCTAGAACAGTAATGTAACAGACTACCAGACTTAACTAAGAAGGTAAATTCCACTGTATCGGGCGTTTTTGAAAAGCCCAAAAGAGTCGAATGGATGCCCAATATTGTTCCTTTCCTCTAAATCCCAGACAAAGGATCTGTTGTGGGATTAAAATTATCCTGCAACTATGATGGGCATGTCTGAAGAATCCGCTTTTGAGCTGTACAATATGTTCCTTGTCTACTTTCCATAGTTTTGTGAGATTCTGGTGCAGTGTATAATAATTGGCAGGAGCCCACAAAAAAAAACGCCATATTGATTCTTCTTCTTATCTGTTAGGTTCGAAGATTTTCACCTATATTGTGTGGATTGTTTGGGGCCGTTGGATGGACAAGCCTAACCACCTTTGTCGACCACGATGCAAACCAAGAAAACTGCCTTGTAATGCATTCAAAACAACGTGTTCTTTTCAACCTTTTGACACCATATTAAATGGGTTGAGGCATATTTGTGTGAGTACCTAGCCCTATGGACGATAAAAATACCTTCCTTCCTTCCTTCCTTCAACCACCCATAAGGAAAACCCTCTCCTCCTCCTACGGGGACATGTCATAAACATATAACAGACCCATGTTCGTGTACGATCGGTATGCAACTGTATCGACACTTGCTAGTAAACAACTGTATTGGCACTGTATCGACACTTGCTAGTAAAAAACTTATCGGCACTTGCCAGTGGTGCTGCCAACCTGCAATCATGTTTAATGTACGTAATGTCTGTTTAACATGTCGTGCATCTCTTCATGCTGTCAACTTCTAAAACGCTTAGCATTCACCTCAACGTTCTATATATGGTAAAGTACATGATTAATTCATGCAATACTGGGTAAGTAGAAGATATGAAGGCATATACTCTTCAGTTTAGAAATATCTATATATGGATGCAAACACTAGGCACGGCCATATGTGAGCTTTTAATTCCACCCTCCATATACGTTCCCGGGGTACCTACAAAGACGTCATGTGGTCGTGCCTATTAATGCTTCTTTTGAGCAGCTCACGTGTCGGAAGGAGATTCTGGTCACACTTCAATACTCATAACAGACATTTGTTCACAATAATTGTCATATTCACTTCATATTCCATCACTTGTAACAACTATTTCTTTGGAGTGCCCATATTTAACTTATTATACAATCCCTTTTGTCTACATGCACATAACTATCTTATTGAATGGTCTACCATGATGCAAACCAAGAAAACTGCCTTGTAACGCATTGAAAACGACGTGTTCCTTTCTACCTTTGACACCCTTCAACCACCCCACGAAGGAAACCCTTCTCCTTTATAGAGACATATATAAAGACATAGTAGAACCATGCTTGTTGGACAATCTGGTATACAACTATATCAACACTTGCTAGTGTTGTTGCCAGCATGGGAAATTCACATCTAATGTACGTTCCATTATGCTTGATGCGTCGTGCATTCCTTCGTGTCGTCAACTTTTATAACACTTTAGCAACCACTATCCCATTGTGTCTGAGAGATTTCAATACTCATAGCAATGACATTTGCATAATAATTGCATATTCACTTCACATTTCAACACTTGTAATAACTATTTCTTTGGAGTGCTGAAATTTATCTTATCTTACAACCCCTTTTGTGTACATGCACAAGAACTTTCTTATTGAATAGACTTTTAAACTTATTAATTGAAGGAAAAGTAAAAAAAAAAAAACTAGGGACACGGCTTGCAATGGAACTACATGGAAAATGGGTCACGGAGTATGAAATAATATTACTACAATAAAGAACATGGGATACTGTATGTTGTAGAATACAATGAAGTGTAAATATCCCTAATCGAGCACACCCTTCTTCTTTGGTAGGTTGCCTTGAAGCCTCAAATATCTTAAAAATATACCATGGCCTCCGAAACCGTTGAAAATGTTTAAAGTCGAAGACAACCTTGTAGCAAGTAACAAAAGAAACAAATAAAAGAAAGCAATAACAATCATTACAAATTGACAAACACATATGTAAATAATAATAAAATGTATGCCAAAATATGCATAATAATATTACAAGAAACTTATCGCGGCGGCCTTGGCCGCCGCGAACGTTTCTCTAGTTCCAACCTGCTGAGGTTTGGCCCACTATTAACGTTCAACCTGTCAATGCAATGCATGCTTAATAATGGGTTTCTATTCACAAGGGTGCAAGACCACATGTGGTAGCATTTATGAATTGCCGAACATGCGGGATTTGAACCCACATTGTTGCCTTACGTCCTCTTGCCCATACGATAGATAGTTGCTGCGAGACGGCCATGAGATTCCCAATGCTGGCATCCCTTTCTCTCTTTTATCCTCTCCTTTTTATCACCCGATGCTAGTCAGTGTGGTTTGAGCTTGGATGGGTGCTGCCCAGAACCAATGGCCTGACGCGGTTGCCGTTATCTCTTTCTCGCCATCCATTGCTAGTCAGTGGGTTTTGAGCCTGGATGGGTGATGCCCAGAACCAATGGCCTGACCACTAGGCTAACAACGCGATGGACCTTTTTGTTTATTTAGCTGCACCCGATGATGGGCAGTGGGCTTTGAGCCTTGAGCCTGGACGGGGGTTTCCCATAACCATTAGCTTAACCACTTGGCCATCAACGCGGTGAGCATCTTTTTATCTCTGCCTCATTTGTTTAATGTTTCTAGTTTGATTTGTTGAAGAATACATGTGGAGAACGTCATGGTAATCAAACAGCATGCCATCTATCGTATGGGCCAGAAAGGGAATGGGATGAGAGATATAGAGCACGCACCTTGTTTGAAGTATGCGTGGAATGGAAGTGGATCTGCCGGGTTGTCTCATTATCGCTCGCATGGCCGCATTGGTCCACAGAAATGCCTTGTGGACTGTAGGGGCAAGCACAGGTCTGGCTATGGCGGACGTCGGAATAATGGCCGCAATAAATGTAAAGTGTATTAATGGCCGCAATAAATGCAAAGTGTATTAATGGCCGCAATAAATGCAAAGTGCACACATGTCTCATCAAGTTATTAGAGTGTATTAATGGCCGCAATAAATGCAAAGTGCACACATGTCGTGCTTTGATAATTTTTAAGGAATGTGGGTGCAAACTTGCTCATTCTTTGCTCAAGAAACCTTAGATGGATTGATTGAGCAAGGGGAGTCATGTGGCTATGGCTCGTCCTCAATAAATATTAACTAGGAAAATACAAAAAATGTTCCTCAAAAATATTTTTTGACACTCGGCGTGCATGCACTAGAGCATCAAAGAATCTCGAAGAATAGAATCAAAGTGTATGCATTATATATGGTTTGATTATGTATTCAGGATACAAATTGGAATTATATTTTAAAATATCCTATAAGTAAGTTTGTCCATTGGCAGCAAGTTATATCACAACTATATGGCAAAACTTACTTCAAAGCTTTCTTCAAGTGGATGCACATGACGAAGAGGCTTGCAAATTATGCTTTGAGAGGTATATTCTTCTGTTTTTTGTTTGGATTCTTGGCATACACCCTGCAACAACAGTCCATGACTGCCGGATGCTACAAAGCTGCCATGCTCATGATCACGAAACAAGAACACAAAACAAGAACAAGACAAGGAAATATGTACAAAGAATGAAGGGGAACGTAGCCAAATGAGGCTCTCCAAATATGAGATAAACCTGAGTACATCTGAAGAGGCTCCGGTCTAATATAGTGTGGACCGCAAATCTAAGCCGTACATCTAACTAATCTAAGCCATACACTTAAGTTAACCTAAGCATGCCAAGTGTCAGTCTGCCACCACTGACACCTAACATGTGCATGCACCTAACATGTGCATGCACAATGTTAACCACTAGGTGGTTAACACTGCCTCCCCCTAAAAGTTTTTTAGCACAAAAACATGTACAGACTTTTATAAGATAAGTCCGACAATTACAATATGGTGCCAAAAAAATTTAGGGGCAAAAATGATGGTTCTGGTAATGGTTGGTTTTGTCGCCGAAAGATTTTCATGAGGGGATCCGAAGGAATGTCGATGCAGAACATGGATCATAAGAACTTTGGGCCAAAAACATGAAGACCATCCCCTTATATTATGGGTAAGTCTATTTCAACATATAGTGCCCAAAAGTTCATTAAAAAATAATTAGGGGTCTTCAAAAATGTAAACACCTTAAAAAGCATTCCCCGTGATTGACCATAGGAGAGCGTGACTATACGTCACAATATTTGTGCAAAGCGTGGATGTTGAGCAAAAAGCGTGGCCATAAGCAAGCAAAGTGTGAGGGTGGGCCATAAAAAGTGTGGCTGGAGCGTGGACATAGCGTGGGTGTTGAAAAAAAGAGGACAAAAATTTCAGAGCATGGCTTTTGCGTGGTCAATGTGCGTGGTCAATTTGGGCAAAAATACAGAGCATGGCCCTGGGCGTCAGCGTGAGCGTGGCCCGTCATCGTGAGCGTCGCCCGTGGAGCATAAGGGAAAAGTCATGAAGAGCGTGGCAAAACCCACGGCGTGAACAGCGTGAGATAGTGTGACCCACCACTGGCGTGGAAAAATACCGATGTCAAGACAGTTAGCGTGGGCCATGGCAGCGTGACCTGTTATCAACCAACTCTGGCCATGGCAGCGTGACCCGTGATCAACCACCTCTAGTAGGGCGTGGGCCGTGAGCGTGGAAAAATATCAAAGCCGATCTGAACGCTTGGTTGGGGCTGCAAACATCTGAGCCATTGAAGACAATTTACCCTAAAAGCCGTCCTGCTCGACTGGTGCGATAACAGAGGCAGCGGCCACACATTGGATCGTCTGATATCTTTATTTCTGCTGGAAGAGCGATCGGTGGAAGGCTGGGGCTGCGATAATCTTTCGAGGTTCTTCTGAGGACGAAATAGAGAGGTCTGTGCATGAATCGGCTGCGACTGCTTCAAAATGGTGTTGCACTCGTTAAAAAGAGGTTCAAGCTTCCATGGAATTGCAGATGCTTCCAGATAGCAGATAGCTAAAGATTGGGGCATTCAATGGTGCAAGAAACAGGGCTCTTACTGGAGCGGTGGAAGAGTCGGCTGGAAATAGAAAGTTGATCCCAGAATAAGTGATGCCAAGGAAGGCGGCCTGATTTTCGCTGCTGAATCTGAGAGCATTTCAAATATGCTTCAAGAAGCAAGGATATGAAATGCGGTACCATGAACTGAAAAAAGGATAGATGCAGAGGCGAGAGCATGGTTAAAGATGTCCAGTCTGTGCCACAGAAGGATTTTCGAGTTAAAGCTTCGGAGCTGATAAAAATATTTTCTGGTTTTGCAGATAATGCGGACTAGAAAGCCTGAATAAAGTCGACCGAAGGCGTGCTGGGTTGAAAAACAGAGTTTTATGGCAGCCGAATTTGTGCTTCTAGACTAATGAAAATACTTGCTTGTTTTGCAGACGAACCAGAAAACCGACCTGATGCTTGCTGGAAGACTTTGTTGCAGCCTGCTTAGCTTGAGCAGATGGATGGGGGCAAGCAGAAATGTTGGCCCTCTTGAAAAACTCAAGAAGAATGCATATAGAAAGCTTGACAGTGCAGGAATAACGCCAGTAAATGAGCAAGAGGCTGGTTTCTGCAAATAAGAACATGATGCCACAAATACTCTGTAATTCTAGATGAGTGGGCTGCCCGTTGTTGATGATGCTCACTTATTCTTGAACGATGCTTGCTTACAGGTGATGTAGATGAAAAAGAACGATGATCCTCCATGGAGATTTGAGACTCGAACTGACATAGAGGGGGCTAGCCAAGCTGCTGGCCCTCTGTAACAATCTGAACAAGAAAACTTCATGGAGGAATGTAACAATCTGAACAAGAAAACTTCATGGAGGAAGCTACTGAAGAGTTGTTGATGCAGATAATCACGTACTGCCTCTATGAGACAAAATATTTTTGGGTGTGCAAGAGGCACAAAATTTCGGATAAGCCAAGATAAACAGAAGATGATAAAAATTGAGCAAAGACATGATTTTTTTTTTTTGATAGCTTTTTCAGCAGAGAAAAGATAAAAACACTTGATTTTTTCTTGATTTTGTTGTAGAGAGGAGTGCTGTCACCACTCCAGAAATCCTGAAACTGCAAACTGTACTTGCTGCACTTGAAAAACAGAGTCTTGAGAACAGATTTACGAAATTAAATTTGATCAGCTGGCAGAATCATCAGCTGTTTGGAAAAACAAAGGCCTCCAAGCGGATACACAAATCGACTTGGTTGGGCAAACTAAGGAAACCTAATAGGGGAGGAATAGTATACAAGAAGTCTTCAAAACGGGGAAAAATTGGAGCAGCAAGACAACAGCAAACAGCAAGGGAGAAGAAAGTGATCACGAGCGAACCCGGCATAACAGCGCCAATGTTTGGATTCTTGGCATACACCCTGCAACAGCAGTCCATGACTGCCGGATGCTACAAAGCTGCCATGCTCATGATCACAAAACAAGAACACAAAACAAGAACAAGACAAGGAAATATGTACAAAGAATGAAGGGGAACGTAGCCAAATGAGGCTCTCCAAATATGAGATAAACCTGAGTACATCTGAAGAGGCTCCGGTCTAATATAGTGTAGACCGCAAATCTAAGCCGTACATCTAACTAATCTAAGCCATACACTTAAGTTAACCTAAGCATGCCAAGTGTCAGTCTGCCACCACTGACACCTAACATGTGCATGCACCTAACATGTGCATGCACCTAACATGTGCATGCACAATGTTAACCACTAGGTGGTTAACATTTTTCTTTGAAGGATTAAAATACAAGTAAAAGCAACGAGATTCTCATGAACATAGTACTGGATCTTGGTGCCTGCATGAACACAGTATCACAGCTTGTTACTCGAGCATAATAAACTATATTTGTATGAACAGGAAATTTGTGAATTCTACCTCTCATACAAACAAAGCTAATCTGCAAATTTACTTTGAAGATGAATGTTGTATGTCTCTTATGTGAAAATATATATATGGCCGCAAAAGAAAGTAAGCAATGTGCCTTGCATGGTGTTAAGTACTAAAGGGACTCAACATGCATGCATTACATGGTATGCATGCATTGTGTGCATGCATTGCAAAGTGCATGCATTGCATGCATGCATGCACTGTGTGAATGCATGCACGCATGCATGCCAAAACCATAGGTTGGGAGTGCAAACTAATAAGAAAATGCCGCGCTCTATAAATACTGTTGGCTTACCCTCACACAAATACAACAATAGTATGCAAACCATAGTAAAATGGCCGTATAATTATATATTTTGCAAGACGAACCATTTTTTGTGATATAAGGTCTAAAGGGGAGTGAAGAAGATCAATGGCCCAAACAATTTTGTGTTTCTTGTTGAAAGAACAAGGGCCCCCAAACAATTTTGTGTTTCTTGTTGAAAGATCAAGGGCCTTGATCTATTGTGATCATTATTAAAATTAAAGAATGAGAAGACAAAAAAATCATTATGTAAAAGACAAGAAAAGGAGGATTGATGATGTGGTGAGATCAAGGGTGGAGATTTTATTGAAAAAAATATAAATATTCTTGAGGAGCAAAATGCTGCTCCTCTTTTCCTTGCCCTACAAATCTTACAAGGGGATGGCACCCTCTTGCTTGGTTCAAGATCAAAGGCTCTCCATGTTTCAGACGCATGGAGGGCTCATTCATATGTATTCTTATTCTTATTGATTATGTGGAAGATTTTTGGGCCCAATTTCTCTCATTGTGTTTCTCTCTCCATTTTCTTGGTGTTGGAATCAAACGCTTTGAGCCCGGGAATTGAACCCAGAAGAAATTCCAAACTCAATCTTCTCCCTTAGCACCTCCTCAAAATCCACAAAGGATGTACCTGCTTAAAGCAAATCGAAACCCACAGAGAATTCCACACAGGACTAAATTACAGTATCACACAAAACTGATAAACAGACTGCCTTCTACTATAGAAAACATCATATCACAGATAATCACCTGTTCCACCCTGCTCCAATATAAAATACGGCAGCATATGGAAGCTCCAAGGCCTGTTTCGGCAACAGATGCCGAGTTCAACAAATCCGGCTCAAAACCTCTGTTCTCTTCACCATATAATTTTGGTCCGCTTTCCCTTTTTATTTTTGTTCCATGCAAAACTATATGTAAACGCTAACCATGTGTCATTGGGTCAAAATGCCATCACTTAGGCATGTAATTCCAACAATCTCCCCCTCATGCGTAAGTGCTGATGGTTCCAACATCTTCTATTCCTAAATCCTTTTGAAATACTTTAAATTTAGATTCTGACAAAGCTTTTGTAAGAATGTCAACACACTGTACCTCAGTAGGTCTATACAAGACGTTTATTTCTCCGCCAGACAATTTCTCTAGATGCAAGAGACACTGCTGCATATTCAGCTTCTGCTGTAGAAAGAGCAATAAAGGGTTGTTTCTTACTTTTCCAAGAAATAGCGGACCCTCCTAGCAAGCAGACATATCCTGATCTTGATCTGCGAGTGTCCTGATCACCTCCCCAATATGCATCTGCAAAACCTTCAAGTAATAGACTTTGCAATCTTACACCATGTTCACGTCTGAATACAAGACCATAGTCCTGAGTACCTTTCAGAAACCTTAAAATACGTTTTGCGCATTTCCAGTGACCTTCACCAGGATTATTTAGAAACTGGCTTAACACATTTACTCCATATGAAAAATCAAGACGTGTACAAATTGATACATATTGAAGACATCCAATAAGCTCTCTATAAGGTCGATTCATCATGATATGCTCTTCTTTTTTTGTTTTGGGACACATCTCAGAGCTGATTTTCTGTCCAGTTGCTACTGGAGTGCTTGCAGGCTTACATTCTATCATTCCAAATCTTTTAAGCATCCCTAGAATATTTCGTTTTTGAGTAATAGCTATAAATCCCTTCTCTTTATCTCTGTAAATTTCCATACCTAATAACTGTTTAAGCTCCCCCAAGTCTGTCATTTGAAATCTTTTCTTTAGAATATCTTTGCAATAATTTAAGCAACCAATATCATTAGCAGCCATTACGCAATCATCTACATAAACTGCAATTATGCAAAAGTATCCATCTTTCCTATAGATATAGACATTTCCATCCATATTTAATTTTTCAAACCCATGTGTTTTCAAATGATTGTCAATACATACATACCACTGACGTGGAGCTTGTCTTAGGCCATATACAGTGCCTTCTGCAATTTCCACACCTTATCTCCATCAACTTCGTATCCAGGAGGCTGCTCCATATAAATTTCTTCATCCAAGTCTGCATTGAGAAATGCCGTGCAAACATCCATATGATGCAACTCTAAGTTGTGCATATTAGCAGTAGCCATAATTGCCCTGACACTTGTTAATTTAACAATCGGAGAGAATGTTTCATCATAATCAATACCTTCTGTTTGAGTAAACCCTTTCGCCACCAGTCTAGCTTTAAATTTCTGAGTTTGCCCATCTGGTCCCTGTTTAATTCTAAAAATCCATTTATTTCCAACAATATTTCTGTTAGTAGGTCTGTCAACCAGTTTATACGTTCCTGTACGTTCAAAAGAGCTTAGTTCTGCATTCATTGCATCCTTCCATTTCTCGGAATCTAGACTTTCTATGGCTTCATTATAGTTGCTTGGTGTATCAATTTCTAATACAGACATAAGAGCAGAAATTACCTGTTCGCCTTCCTCTCTTTCTTTTGTTGCTCAGTAGCACTTCTCCTGGTACTTCTTCCGGTCTCATCCCTTCCATATTGTGAAGTATCAAAAGATATCCCCTCTTTAAGCAATTCAGCTTCAGTCCTTCTTCTACGTCTTATTGGCTCTGGAGCTGCTTCCATTTCGTTATCAGTATGCTCAGGCGACCCTTCCTGATCAACTTCTTCATCTGCTTGTTTGACAATGGCTTTTTCTTCCTTATCATCAAAATAATCTATTGGTTCCCAGTTAATATCTTTATCTGCATCTTTATCTGCATCTCGATCTTCTTTATTAGTACTTAAAAACCGATCTTTGGAAGCTTGCACAAGATGAGAAGATTAGTGGAGAGAATGAAAATAAAGCGGGCGCTGAAAAAATGAGCGTTGGCGCTCCTCGCGTCCGCCTTAGGAAACGTGGAAAGCCTGAGCCTCGATGGATGAGTCCCTGTTAGAGGATGTTCTCCAGAGTCTTGGGCTTCCTCAGATCCCAGTGGGCCATGATGTGACAGTCAGTGCCATTAGGATTCTTCTTAGTTTAGCATACAATAATCAATCGAGAGTAGGATTCAGTAGAACGTCAGTAGGCAGTCATTTTCTTAGTATCCTATGCTTTGACAGATTAGGATCCCTCAGAATTTCTGCTCATAATACCAGATATTTGGCTCTAGGGAACCGTTTCCCCAAAAATTTCTTTCATCTCAGCATCCCCATAGATTTTGGTACCGAACCCCTAGTACGGTGGGCTCTGTTCTTTGATTTGCAGCCAGCAGAACGCTTCGAGGACTTAGACATCTTGGTTTGGAGGTTTCAAGTCGTCAACTAGCAGAAGAAATGGAAGGCAAGGCAGGAAAGAGCGATTACGTTAGACCAAAACAGGGAACTCAGGAGGCAAGAGTAGAGGACGAGGAATGGACGCAAATCTTTTGGTTAGAGGACAAAAGGGATGAAGCCTGGAAAAATCTTAAAGAAATCTATATAGCCTTCAATATCATCAAAGATCAACAGAAGGCTGCTGTTGTTTGCATGGGAGTGCAAGAAGATGGCCAGGTTGTGGCGGGACTGAAGAAATATGATGAAATTGAGAAGGATTACTTTGAGGGAAGGGCGAGCGACAGAGATTGGGTGTGGAACATGCTAGAAATTGCTCAGGCTATAGATCATTCTCTGTATAAGCTGATTACAGTTAAGCAAGGGCACACAGAGGAAGATTGTTGCAGTTTGAAGAACAATATTTTCAGGAACTCAATGGATGAAATGCTCAATAAGGCGAAGATGATAGCAGTTAAACTTGACAGCATGAAATGGACTTCCAAAGCAAGTGTGAAACTAATTAAACGGTGGGAGGATGCGGAAGATCATGTAATAGAATGGCATAAGCGTCAGTTTAAAGCCTCTCTCTAAAGCAACACTTCTTTCTTGGAACAAATTTCCACTTCACTCGAAACCTATCAACTTTAAAAAAAGGGGGACTCAAGGAATGTTGCATCAGGGACAGCAACAGATTCTTCAACCCTGCAGAGGTCGAGATGTGCGAGTGCCAAAATTGCAAGACTATCAAGGAAAACAAGCTTCACAGCACAAGTACCAAGGTGGGGGACCTCAAAATCAGAAACAGAATTGCGGTGATGGGCAAAAGTGATTCGGCAAAAGGTTTGATAACCCCTGTCTCTTATAAAAATGCTTTGTTAAAAAATGATTCTTTGGATTGTTCTAAGGAAAAGCACAGGAACATATGTCAGGAAAAAGGGCCGGAAAAAGATTTTATAGACCTTTATTCCATATCCGACCCCTCTGCTTATGACAATTTCTCGAAGAAAGCTTTTCTTATACATTTTCCCAGGAAGTGTCTGACCATCAGTGAAGTCAAGTTGTGGGTCACTAAAGTCCAAAATATCCCTATCATGTCTATTCTTAAGATGGACAACAGAACCTTCCAAATAGTTTGCAGGGACGAGATCTGTGTTAATCAAATCCTTAAAAGGAAGATTGATCATATTAACTACCAGCCTTTTTATATTATGAGGTGGAGTCCCAATTACATTCCTAACAAGCCTGAGAATATCTCTATTACCACATGGGTCTCCTTCCCCAATCTTCCCCCTGTTTTCTGGACTAATTCTCACCTCAAAGCTATATCAGAGGAATTAGGAGATACCATTGATATCAGTATTCCTCAGACGAATTACCCTTCCATATGTATTTCTAAAACAGTTAACTCTAACTGGAGAAGGGAGATCAAGGTGAAGACTGGCCCTGATGACTTCCAGAGTCTCAAGGTCAACTACTCTAAAATGCCTGTCCTACCTCCGGGGGAAGCCTCTGATAAAGGTAAGAACATCCCCCAAAAGGAGCAAAGCAGACAAATTTGGGTTCCTAAGACCCGAGAAAAAGGGGAAGCTAGTGTTACAGAAGAAATTGGGAAGAATCAAGAAACGTTGATCCCCATTCGAAACATTGACCATACCAGTATGAACATGGATCAAAACCTTGTTTTAACCTTGAATAATGTGAAATTCTCTGTTAAAATTGACACAAGAAGGTTTACCTTAGTGTTTCCAGAGAATATATCTGAGAGCTTTATGGAGGGAAGAATTTGGGATTCGAATCATATTGCTGACGAGGTCATAATGGACAAAGAGCAGGATTGGCAAATTGTTACAAGGAAAAAAGGCAGGGGTAAGAAGAAAATCTATTTGGGGCCTACCAGAACCAGTTCAAGAAAGATTCAGGCTGGAAGGACAGCAGGTAAGTTTATGTACTAATGGATAGGTCTATAAGTTGCATCACCTGGAATCTCCAGGGAATTAATAGTATCATCAAGAGGGAGCGGTTAAAGGTATGTATTCTGTCTCTTAACCCTGACATTCTTTTTCTTCAGGAGCATAAGATTCACGATTTTCAGCATGAATCTATAACTAGAAAGACTCTCCCTAATGGGTACAGTTTATGGTCCATTCCTGCTCAGGAGTCTTCTGCAGGCATTGCCATCATTTGGAGAGATGATCTTAATCTAACTGACCCTTATATGGTTAGTGATAGAGAGGGTAGGTGGCAGATTCTGAGATGTAACATGAAAAAAGTGAGGTTAGCTTTTGTCAACATCTATGCTTATAATAACCCTGGGGATAGGATTAAGGTTTGGACTAAAGTCAAGAACAGCTTGGATAATATTGATTATGATGAATGTATCATGGGAGGTACCAATGAATACATGAGAAATAAAAATTTCAAGCCTCTGCTGCCCCAAGAGAGAAACATATGGAATAACCTCTTGCAGTCCCATCACATTCTTTTAGCTAGAACTAAGCCTACTGATTTTAGTTGGACAGATAAAAGGGTGGACCCCATTTGGTGCTTACATGATAGATTCTACATCTCAAAAAACCTTTGGAATAACAACAACAGAGTGGAGAACATGAAAGGTTATACCCTGTCGGACCATTTCCCTCAGAAGATTATTATCTCGGCCCAAGATCAGAACAGGAAAAGAAAAACTTACTTTAAGTTAAATACCACTCTTCTCGATCACACTGATTTCATGATTAAACTCCAGGAGGTGCTAGATAGATATCCAAAGCCCTTGGGCAATTCTGGTTGGATGGATTGGTGGGTAAGAGCTTCTAAGGCAATTAAAAATTGGCTAAAAGAATGGGGGAAGGAAATTCATTACCAGAAGATGGCCAATCTTAAGAATCTTAGGGATCTTCTTCCTCAGGTCTCAGGGGATCAACAGGAGCAAATCAGGAAGGAAATTGAGAAAGAGGAAATCAGAATTGCCAGAGGTTGGAAGCTCAAATCCAAAATTTGGGAAATCAAGGAGGATGAGAGGTGTAATTCCAAATTTTTTTTCACTAAGGCTAAGGGTAGAGCTAAGAAAAACCATATTTATGAGATTATGGTTGGGGATGATCTTATCTCAAATGAAGAGGAAATTAAGAAGGCTGCTGCCAGTCACTTCACTAATGTTATGGGTACCAATCAAGACTGTCAACCTGGCACTATGTTTAACTTTATTAATCTCCAAGCAAAGGTTAGTAATGAGCATAATAGGGAACTGGAGAAATGCTTCAGTAACATTGAGTTGTATCATACAGTCAAGGAAATGGAGAATGGCAAGACTCCTGGACCTGATGGTCTGCCGGTTGAGTTTTTCAAGAAAGCATGGCCTATCCTTGGTGACAGTATCACAAGTTTAGCAAATGAATTCAGACAACAGAAATGTCTGGATGCTAGAATTAATACTAGCCTCATTGCTCTTATCCCAAAGAATGATATGCCAAGTAGCTTTTTAGACTACAGACCTATCTCTCTCTCTAATGTGATCTATAAGATCATCTCAGGTTCCATTGCTGCTAGACTCAAGCCTAGTTCCTCACAATTGGCCTATCTGAGGGACAGGTATATTTTGGATAATGTGGTTACAGCTATTTTAGGACTGAACTGGGCCAAAGATTCAGGGCAAGATATTGCCCTCATTAAGCTCGATGTTACAAAGGCTTTTGATATGGTAAGTTGGAATTTTCTGCTCCACTGTTGCAGTGCTCTTGGTTTCTTTGAAGAGGTAATTAATATCTTTTATGCTATCTTAAATAACTCTCGATCCTCTGTTCTTATCAATGGTGAGTGCAGCCCCTTCTTCCCCCTTAAAAGGGGTGTGAAGCAGGGCTGTCCCTTAGCCCCTTTTTTATTTCTAATTGTCATGGAAGCTTTGCATAGCAGACTTGAGGAGGCCAAGAACACTAATATGATCCAAGGACTCTCTCTACCTGACAATAATATTACAGGTCAAATTCTAAATGGGCACTTTGCAGACGACACTTTTCTCATGGTCTCTATGGATGCAAATTTGATTTTAAATACTCAAACTATTCTGGATCAGTTTGGAGTAGCCTCGGGATGTAAGATTAACCGGACTAAATCAAGGGTGATGGCAAGAAATCAGGTAAAGGGAGTGCAAACAGCTGCCCTCCTGGACTGTAAGTATGACCCCCCCACTCTTAAATCAAAGATTCTTGGTATTCCCTTTGCTATTAGGAGTAGTCCCTCTGATATCTGGGAGGGTATAATTGACAAGTTTCAGAGAAAAGTTGATAGCTTAAACTCTAAGTATTTGTCTAAAAATGGTAGGGCTATCATAGCTAACTTTGTTATCTCTTCTTCTCATGTTTACCAATCTTTTGTTATCCTTGCTCCTAAGAAAGTCTCATCTAAGCTTCAAGGTATAATTGGAAGGTTTATTTCTGCTGGTCAAAACAAAAGATGTTGGACACCTGTGTCCATGGAAGAGTGTTGCAAGAAAAAGAAAGCTGGTGGTCTAGGTGTCATTAATATTGAGAAGCAGGGGATTGCACTTACGGCCAAGTATTTTTACAAAGCTGCCTATGGTCTTATCAAGCATCCTATCTCGATTATCATCCAGCACTATATTAATAAGTGCCACCCTTTTGGCTGGAGACAAATTAAAATGCACCTTCCCCACTCCATTTATTTTCCTTTTACTGTTCCTAATTCTACTCCTGGTATTTTAAAGAAATGGATTAAAGCCTGGATTCAGGTTAGAGGTATGTATACTTGGAAGGAAGGCTTATTGATGGATCAGACCATTTTCTGGAATCTGGCCCTGATTACTAACAATGGGAACCTGTGCTTAGCCTATCATTTTCCAGATCAGGTTAAAAAATGGAGTCTTAAAGGCATCATTTATGTGCACAATATGTTCAATGACCAGGGGCTGATTCCATTCGAAAACTCTCCTTTGGCTGATGAAGGAGAGGACTGTAAACTTCTGTACAACAACATTTGTATCACTTTGACTTATGGTATTTGGTCCATTGATGGAATTAACTGGAATCATAATGGGTTGCTGAATTTTACAGTTAGAAAAGCTTACAGGCATCTCATGAGGAATCAAGAAATCACCATCCATAGAATGTGGCATACCGACCAGGACAGATGCATCAAGAAACTTACTTTCATGTGGTCCAGCCCTATTTATCCTAAAATCAAGTCGTTTATTGGCAACTCTAGCACATGGCCCTGGCTACAAACAAGAAGAGACAGAGACTCCATATGGCTGACTCGGATATTTGCATCAGATGTATGGCTAACAGGGAAGATGAGGACCATTTATTCAGAACCTGCATCTGGGCCGAGTGGATTCTGGATTTAGCCTCGACATACTTGGGATATGATCTTCTTTCTCTTAATTCCCTGGATTTCTTTCTCCCAGCCAACCCAACTGACTGGAGAATCTACATCCTCCTATGGAGGATTTGGAAAGGGAGAAATGAATTTGTTTTCAATTATGAAATTATCAACCCGGAGGGAGTGATAAAACAGATCAAATATGATGTTGATTGGATTATTGAAGGATTATCAAACTAATGGCCCTTTTAATTGCAGGAATAATGTTCGTGCCGATGAGGAGAATTAAGTGGAAGAAAATCAATCTGGAGGCAAACAGGGAGTGGACCAGGCTATTCGGCTCACCCAATACACTCGGGCATGAAGAACCCTGTATGTGCAACTGCTGCTGCGACCAAAACTATAATATCAGACGGGCTTTGATCTGCAAAGCCAAGGATGCTAAGGGGAGATATAATCTGGCGAAGGCAGGGTCTTGTATATGTATGTTCTGCACCCTCAGCACAGAGGTCAAGGGAAGAGGAAGGAAAACTACTAATCTTAACCTCAGATCGGGTTTCTAAGTGGAGAATTCTTATCTGTTGGAACAAGATATCACACCCAGTACTATTTAAAGACTTAATCTATCTATTTTTTATAATATTTTTTGACTTTTAATCAGGAGGGATCCTTGCCCTCCTTTCTATTATCGGGTTAAACTTCCCTGTAAAAAGTTTTTTCTCTGTACTCTCCATATTTATACTTTAATATACATATACCGACTTCAATAAAAAAAAAATAAAAACCGATCTTTGTATAATATATTTTCAAAGAAAATGACATCTCGACTTATAATCACTGTCTTTTTGTTTGGATCATAGAGCCTATACCCTTTTGATTCTTTATCGTATCCAACAACATATGTTTCCTTACTTCTATCATCCAATTTTGATATCTTATCATCTATTACCTTTGAATATGCCAAACAACCAAAAGCTTTAAAGTCTTTTACCGATTGACGCTTGCCGGTCCATAACTCATCTGGGATCTGACCATTCAGGGATGTGCTTGAGATCTTATTTTGAATATAGAACGCGGTGGTATTTACAGCTTCTGCCCATAAGAAATTTGGAAGACCTGCATGCTTTAACATAGCCCGAGATGCTTCCATTACCGTTCAATTCTTTCTTTCAGAGACACCATTCTGCTGAGGAGTACCTCTGCAAGTCAACTGCCTTTTGATTCATGTTTCTAAACAAAACCTTTTAAATTCATTTGATAAGTACTCTCCCCCTCTATCTGATCTTAAACATTTTAATTTAGCACCTGTTTCACGTTCGACTTCTGCAAGATAGGCTTTAAATGAGTTGAGCACCTGACTTTTATGAGTTAAGAAGTACCACTTAGCTTTTCTTGTATAGTCATCAATAAATGACACAAAATAGTATTTTCCACTAACACTTCTAACTCTCATAGGTCCACATACATCCGAATGCACTAGGGCTAATTTTTCATTTACCCGTTCACTCTTCATAGGAAAAGGCTTTCTACTTTGTTTGCCCAACATACATCCATGACACAAAGCGCTTCCCTCACTATTATCTATAAAGTCCAAACCGTCCAGTAACTTGTGCCTTTTCATAAAAATTATATTTTTCAAGTTCGTGTGGCCTAATCTTTGATGCCACAATTCCATTGAGTTTTCCTTTCCAACTTCACTTGATAAAATATTTATACTTCTAGGACAAAGCTCAAAACGATTTCCAATTCTTTTTGCATACAATACTATTTTTCCATTATCATGAACTATACACATATGCTTGTCAAACAAGACTTTATAATTTTTATCAACTAAATCTGCTACACACAATACATTATTAATGGTAATAATTTTTCCATCTTCTCCTATGAGCTCTAACACACCACAAGCTTCTACATTTTGCTTTTCTCCATTAGCCATATGCACACATCTGAGCTTACTAGTTTCAAGCTTTCTTAAAATTTGTGAACTTTGCATCACGGATTTTTCAGCTCCAGAATCTATAACCACAGGGTTAGAAATATTTTCATCACATAAATTTGACAAAGCATATGACTTTACCTCCTCCTCAGGAATTTCTTCTGATACAGAACCTATAGTCAGCTTTGAAAAGGTAACACTTCTGGACGCACCTCTACTAGAAGATCCCCTAAAGTTTCCACGTCCTCTTTCCCTTTTTGTACACATATTGGCTAGATGACCAGCTCCTCCGCAAGCATAGCATGAACGGCCTCTGATTCTAGTGCAGTTTGGCTTAATGTGTCCAGTTTCTCCACAACCATAACACATTACATCCTTACTTCTGCCCCTTCCTCTTCCAAAATACAATATATTATCTCCCCCTTGATCATAATTTCTTCTTGCTTCTCTTTGCGTAATTTCAGTCCTTGCAATACTTATAGCTTCTTCTTTAGTTCTAGCCATCGTGCGAATTAAAGATGCAATATTTTCATCATATGCAGCAAATACATCTAAGATATAAAGAATTTTTTATTGGACAGAAAGAGGCGCAGCACCTTCTAAATCCATAAATATTCCATCCTTTTTATCAAATAACTCAACCAGATCTTGACCACTTTCATATTTCAACATTCTTAATTCTTGTTCCAGTTTATGTCTCTGAGATGCAGTTAACTGTTCATATTCATTTAACAAATACTGCCACATATCTCGTGGATCCATACTATGAATTGACGCTATAATACCATAACCAAGCTTTGAAATGATAATACCTTTTGCTTGGGCTAAATCTTTTGCAGCATCCTTTGCAGCCTTTGCTGATTCCGCAGATACCTCCAGCTTTGACGATTCTGCAGCTTCATTCTTCATAGTTACCCGCATTTGCTTCTCAGTTTCTGTGACAGGACAGACCAAATCCCACAGCCCCTCTGCTTCCAAAGCCTTCTCAACTTTCATCTTCCATGCCTGAAAACCAGAGCCTCCTTTATACACCTTAACGTCAGCTAAAATAGAGGCAGCGACCTTATTAGATGCCATCTCCCGTTTAGACTCAAAAGCTCTGATACCACTTGTTGGAATCAAACGCTTTGAGCCCAGGAATTGAACCCAGAAGAAATTCCAAACTCAATCTTCTCCCTTAGCACCTCTTCAAAATCCACAAAGGATGTACCTGCTTAAAGCAAATCGAAACCCACAGAGAATTCCACACAGGACTAAATTACAGTATCACACAAAACTGATAAACAGACTGCCTTCTACTACAGAAAACATCATATCACAGATAATCACCTGTTCCACCCTGCTCCAATATCAAATCCGGCAACATATGGAAGCTCCAAGGCCTGTTTCGGCAACAGATGCCAGTTCAACAAATCCGGCTCACAAACGATGACGTCGGTTGTGTTCCTGTTAAAAAAAACTTCTGTTCTCTTCACCATATAATTTTGGTCCGCTTTTCCCTTTTTATTTTTGCTCCATGCAAAACCTATATGTAAACGCTAACCATGTGTCATTTGGGTCAAAAGGCCACCACTTAGGCATGTAATTCCAACACTTGGTTACAGCATTAAGGAGATCTTGATTCTTGCATTTTGAGGTCACTTGCTGGGGATTTTGGGGAAAATCCATCAACAGGGACATTTATAGAGGAGATCTAGTCCACCCACCTTTGTGATGAAATGTGGCGGATCAATCAAGATTCACTTAATCGACCTACTAGATGCAGGAGGTGATCTATTTCAATAGATCACATTCATGTTTTCAAGTAATAACAATCTCAAAGAGTAAAGAAGCTTGTGATAAGCTCAAGAAAATGGTGATAGCATCCTCTGTTTTTTACCAGCAGCCCAAAGGTATTCTCATTTCAAAAGCAAAATTAACTATTTCATCTTTGCTTTATTCTTAGAGCGGCCTTTTGCAAGGCCTCTCTAAGTAGAAAAACATGCACTTTTGTGCACAATAGGATACTTCTTCTTAAGTTTTTTTTAACAGAATTGCAAGTAAGCATTTGGTTGAATTATCCCAAAAAAAAGTAAAAGTATTACTTTTAGATAGGTTTGGCGATGCAATGGTTACATAAACTTATAGAGTTTTAGGTTCCATGCTTCCACACAACAAAAACAAGTTTGAAAACAACAAAATTATTAATATTCTTGTTCAGTTCATTATAAGCGGCACAAAAACATATGAGTAAATCTACAAGTAAGAAGTAGCTTCACTACCCCTGTAGTAGTAAAGAAACAACTGATACATCTGATTCTCTTGACTTGAAAATAATTAGAGCAAAGAATATCATTAGTAGTAAGGTTCCTATCAGCCTGCTTGATGTAGTAGAGACGGAGCGCAGACAAATGAAATTTGAAGAGATCCAAGATTCAAGTGAATTCTTTGGAAAGATGGAATTTATTGATTTAGAAGCAGCTGAGGCTATAAAGAATGACCAACACAGATAAATGCCATCACACGGGCAGTTCTTGAATCATTTATCAAAATGACAGAATGCTGGCTGGCATGCATCACTGCTCTAAATAAGCCTTTCATTCTTTAAGTCATATTAACATTCAAATGCTTCACTTTAAAATTTGATTGAAGCATATAAAAGCAAAAGACATTCACACATTACAAAAAGAGTTATATACAGAAGGCATTATTAAGTCGTATTTAATTAAAGTGGGACAAATCTCGAATTTTGGGACTCGGACTGAAAATGGGACTCATACCCCAGAAAAAAAAATTTCTGAATTGATTGCTTGAATAGAATTACACATCACACACAAAGAATTGGGTTACTTGTTTTCCTCATAAATTTTACAAACCACTAGTTGGGAAAGTTTTTAAGTTTCTCAATATTATCTACCCTCATACAATGACAAAGCATGGAGGTTGCTCATGGCTTTGTCCATCTCCCTTTTTGGGATCTTGTGTGTGTTGTCCTTTGCAATGTGAGAACTTGGATATGACCATACCACACACTCCACCAATTCCCTCCTTTGAGGATCAGCATGATTTGCCCTCCACTTCTTCTCCCAGCAGTCGGTGTATTATTGCTCCTTCAAGTTGCCCTTCTTGTGTCTTCCAATGGGCTCCCAATATTGAATTTGGAATCCAGGACGCAACTCCTCTCCATCAGCCATAGTGGTGGTTACATCAGAGAGTGCCACCCCTAACCATATTGGACAATCCTCATCATCAGGCCTTACTAGCACAAAGTATCCTTCCTTGATGTCCTCAAAGGGATCCCACTCAGGAAGATCAAACCACTTCAGCTTTGAGGCCTTACTTCCCACAAACCACTTGGAACCCTTATTAGGACCCAAGTGAACATTCTTAGACGTGCTTGCTCCTTGAGAACCCTCCCATCTTGACTCTTGCAAGAACCCGTCTCTCAGCTCCCTCCCACATGGTTGTTCAGTTTCTAAGCATGTCACAACTTTCTCCCAGTACTTGATTAGGGAGTCCATTTGATTTTTCTTAAGAGTGGAGGTGTGCTTTCCATTCCGAACATCATCCCAGTGCGTTATATAATCCTTGATCCCCTTCACTAGTTGGCTAGAGTCTTTGACAGTCTTGAAGGGAGGTAGTGGTTTTGGCTGCCCTTTAGGAATGAGAATTTCACCAGCAGCACCCCGTTGCCACAACTCGATGCCTTGTACAGGCATCCACAACTTGTCACCTGGTCTCCACTTATATTGCATGATTGATATTCCATCCCTAACCCAAACCTTGAACTGAAGTGGCTTTGTGTGTCCTGTCAACTGATCCTTACCATCTAGCAAGTATCCCTCGACAAATGATTTCCAATCTGCAACCTCATCCATCAAGAAAGCCATTGGGTTGGGGTCAATGCAGCTCTCAAACACATCCATTAGTTCAGGGAGACTAGTCACGTTTTCTCTCTTGAGCTTGGTGGAGAAAGTTCCAAAGAATGCACCTATATCATCATGTGTATGCCCAACCATCATGAATCCCACTTTCACAACTTTGAATACTCCCACTACTGTCAAGTATGACATTGCCCCAAACATCCATCTATTCTTGTTTTCTTTCCAACAGTTGTCCAATTGAACGCATAGCTCCTCTGGCAGTTGTTTCTCAAGTAAGGGGAAATCATCCCAAGTCCTCCTTGATTCACTAGACACCTTGGATATGAGCTTTTTTATCTGCCTTTGGTAACAAAGCGGTTGATCATCCATCAAAGCCTCAAAAATGGGTGCTGATGGGGAATACCTCCTCCCTTCTATCGATCCTTTCTCTAGTGTTCTCAAGCACTTGAAAATAGAGTTCACATGGAAGTTTGGATCATCCCTCCATAGATCAAGCACAAAATGACCATAGGTTCCAGTTCCATGACCATATGTTAAGACACCCGCTAGACTTACTTTCATCTAAAAAGCGTTTTGACAACGCTTGGGTAAAGGATCTAGCTTTGGCAAGAAAGTCTTGTGTTGGTCCATCTTATCATGAATTATACACACAAATCTGTCAAGCTGCATCTGAGAAAATGTTCTCCACTGCCAATACAACTGTCTACATGATATTTGGTCCCTTTGGTGATCTGCAAATTGCTCCCTAATTGCCATTCTTTCTTTCTCTATTGCAGTTGATGCAAGTGTATCCTTGAGTTGAATGCAAGTGTTGCACTTTGAGAATGGCATGTGTTGCAGGACACTCACGTCTGAGAAGTGAGTGCTCCATAACTTGTTGAAATGTGATTGAGAAAGAGGCCTACCTCCAATAGTTTCTAGGATGGAGTTGACCTCTTTAAGGCACTCCTTTTGGGTATAGTGTTGTGGCAACACCCTTTGCACCACTCGCACACCGTGCTCGTTCACCTTCGACTTGTGGGGCATAGATTGAGACATGTATCTCACAAAGCTCTCGAAGACTGCAATGGCCTTGAGAGTATATTTGCTCTAGGTTTCAAAGTGAGTGCATTGCCATGTTGGAACAAACTGTGTCCTTTTCTAACCTGCTCCCAGTATCTGTAGAATGAAGACTTGCTCACCCCAAGAATCCATCTCAATGCTCTCATACATACCTTCAGGCCCCTCAATTGATATAATAGCCTTCCTGTGTTTTCATCATAGCTGGAATTCCTACACAAGGAGTAGATGAAATTAATCCTATCTTTATGAAGCTGTCCAATGTATTGGGACCTTATCTGCACGAGGTCATCCACACTGTACTGCACTGTGCAATCTAGGTTGCAACACTCTTGTCCCCTAATTGCCTCTAGGTTTTCTTTGGTTGGGGCCATACTTTCCATCCTGTCACTTCTAGGCCTCTTGGGCACCCTTGGCTTCCTTTTATGAAAAACATAGTGCCTTCCTTGTGACCAAAGGATGCTCATCGACCACCAAATCTTCCACATGGCCTGGGGTGGGCCTTGGGGTATGTAGTTCAGTAGGGCATTCCAAACTATCACCATTCTTGTGTGTAATATATCTAATTGGCCATCTCAACTGAGTTTGGGACTCCAACAACCCAGAGCACACAATGCAATCACTAGAGCTTCCCTGGAACATGATTGTATCAACTTGGATAAGAAGCTTCACAATGCCAACTCCAAGATGATCATCTCCCAGCCTTTCATCATTGACACTATCAAAAGGATCAACTGCAGTTATGATGCCCTCTACAAATACTATCTCGTTGCAAGGGTGCAACAACAAGCATGCCATCTTCCTCAATTGGAGCCTAGGGCAATGTCCTGTGCTGGACTTCCTTGGCTCCATTTTGCTCATCTCACATGCTCCCTGAATGAAAGAGCACACATTAAAAACATATACAACCATTTAAACCATTAAATCCACATATACAACCATTTAAACCATTAAACCATATACAACCATTTAAGACAATTAAACCATTAAACCACATAGATTCATTAAACCATTAAACCAAAAACATTAAAACCATATAACCAGCAAAAACATTAAAACACTATAACCATATAACCATGTAACCATTATAACCATTAACCATTCGAACCATTAACCATTAAAACCATTAACCATTATTAGAACCATGTTAGAACCATTAGAACCATTAACCATTAAAAACATTAAAACCATTAACCATTATTAGAACCATATTAGAACCATTAGAACCATTAACCATTAAAAACATTAAAACCATTAACCATTAAATCTATTAACCATTATAAACATTATAACCATTAAAAATATGGCCCACGTGGTGCCTCGTCAGCCACCGCTGACATTGCCACGTCAGTAATCCGGACACCCATGTCACGGACCGCATGGCCCACACGTGAGAGGGTGTCATAATGGCACTTTATCGAGGTTCGAGGGTGCAGCCCAAAATAACTGCACCCTCTTCCTCTTCCCCCGCGACCCATTCATCCATTCATTCTTTCTCTGTTCTGTTTTTCCATTCCGTCTCTGGAGCTCCGCCCTTGGCGATCCTTCCAATCTCTCAATTCGGACGGCTTCTTATGACAACAGCCTGGTCGACGGATCAGGACGCATCTAGCGCCGAGGTTTTTTCACAGTTTGAGTGTTCGAGCGGGCGTTACTGCCTGAGAAGAAAGTGAGGTCCTTCTCTGTAAGTTTATAGCTTTTTTTATTGCTTCTTTTTAGTTTTCTCTAAGTCCTTTTTAGTTTTATTGCACTCTTACTTATATTCTTTTATCAGAGGTTCTTACTATCCCCTGTTTCAATTTCCAGCCCGACAAATCCCTATTCCCTCTTTGCAAACGCCTGTTCAAACATGGAATCAAACACGGGAGCTTCCTCTGCATCCAGCAAATCTACCAGGTTTGGTTTATTAATATGTTCTCTTTTGTCTCCACTGTTTCACTCTATTTCACATGTTTTCACTGTTTTCTGTTTTGCTTTTGTTTTGTTTTCTGTGTTTGTTTTCTTCTTCTTAGTTTTTGTTTTATTGAAAACCTTGTACAGGCATAAGTAAGACTAGTGCTAAGACTAGTGGCAAGCAACTGAACTAGGAATCCTCAGAGACAGGTGATAGGAAGAAAAAATCCACAGAGCAGTAACAGAACATTACTATGAATGATTCACAACAGAAATTGCAAAACTTTCTATGACTGTTTCATAACAGAACTTAACTATGAATGAATGTTTTTAACTATGATCTAAGAACAGGATTTGCTTTACAGCAAATGCAAATCTTTCTAACTCACAGAATATCCTCCCTTGCACCCGGGGGGTGCACCTAATGTAAAGTCTATATGGCATGTGCGTGCATAGGGTTAAGAGAAATTATCCCTTATACGAAAATTTCCTACCTCATATTTTATACCTCATATTTTATATACCCCTACCATATTTCTCTTATAAATATACAGAATTCAAGCAAGAAAAATACTCCCTTCCATATAAGGGTACAGTTTTGGCCCCAAAAAAACCCCATCCCATACACTCACATGTTTTCTACGGTTTTTACTGAGTGCACCCCTCAAACCCTTGCAGGAAAGGTGCAGACTGCACTCGGCTTTCTCGACTCGCGAGTCGAGAATGCCTCAACTTGCCAACAATCCAGGAAGTACAAGCCTTCTTCTCGACTCGCGAGTCGAGAATCTCTCGTCTCGCGAGGCGAGAACAGGGAGTGTACCCCCTGGATTGTTGGCTGGTTGAGGCAATCTCGAATCGTGAGTCGAGAACGCAGACATCTACCCAAGGTCCTTCTAGTCCTCGAGAGCCAGCCAATGCCTTTTGTGCATTCTCGACTCGCCAATGGCTCTGTGTCCGGTCGCAGGTGCCTCCACCCAGTCCATGCCACTCCTCTTCGAACCATCTTCGTTGAATATTGCGAAGGGGACTGGCTCCGACTGGGTGGAGGCCTCTACGATGAACCAGAGACGTGCTGGCTGTCTTCTCGACTCGTGAGTCGAGAAGACCCGCTAGTCGAGAATCCCAGGGCATTCTTCTATGTCCTGTCACAGGCGCCTGCAGACAGTCTTAGTCACTCTCCTTCAAATTATCTTCCTCGAGTATTGCATCTTGTGTCTGGTCGTAGGTTCCTCGACCCAGTCAGAGCCACTCTCCTTCGAACCATCTTCCTCGAATATTGCAAAGAGGAGGGGCTCGGACTGGGTGGAGGCCTCTGCAACTAACCACAGGGAAATGCATCCTTAAGGCCTCAGCCACCCAACTTTATTTTCTACTGAAGATTCGATAATGCCATAGGTTGGCTTGTTGTCTGCATTCTCGGCTCGCGAGTCGAGAATGCCTTAACCAGCCAGCACTCCAGGAGTACTACCTGGAGTTTTCGCTGGCTAAGGCATTCTCGACTTGCGAGTCGAGGATGCAGGCATCAAGCCAACACTGGGATTCTCGACTTGCGAGTCGAGAATGCAGGCATCAAGCCAACACTGGGATTCTCGACTCCTCTAGTCCTAGGTTTAGTCCTAGGTGCCTCTATCCCATCTGAGCCACTCTCCTTCGAACCATCGTCCTCGAATATTGCGACGGGGAGTGGCCCGGACTGGGTGGAGGCATCTGGGACTAACCACAGGGGGATGCATTTGAACTACATCAAAAAGGCCCTAGACCTAGCATTATCATAACAGAACTAGCATGCCTAACAGATACTCGGACCGATGCTTCTAAACAGAATGGAAGGCATTCCAAGCAAAAATACAGACAAATGAAACTGTTCGCGAGTTGCTCCGATTTATAGTTCCCTTGCTGGGCATCTCTACAGTTCAATGATCAAAACAGGGAGCTGTTCGCGTGTTACTCCGATCCATTGTGCCCAGCATCTCTCAACCCAGAGAGTATATTTCATCTCTCGACGCTGAAATATGCTGGACAAGGAAACAATAAATTCGCCGAGCTTACGAGCAGTTCCCTGTTCTATACACATCTGGCATGTTCTACACACATAATGAAACATGAATCTCTGAAACTCATGTGTTCTTGCAAGAACTCCTTGGACCATTGTATCACAGATCCCGCAGCCTCACCGAGAGTCTTCGCTTCTTCTGTTGGCCTCATCAACAATGCATCCCCATCAAATACTTGTATCAAAGCGATTCTCGCGTATCCCTCTTCCATGGCGCTGCAGTGTAGTGTTTCCGTGTCTTGCAGCTCATATCCGCTTGCTACCTTAGCCACGTGCACATCGATCAAATCAACTATTTGCAAAAAGACACGCAGTTAGAAATAGACACAGAGTAAGGCGCTATTAGGAGCTTACAGCGTCGTGGCGCCATCCGTGAACTCGCGAGCAATCGATCTCCGCCTCCGGTCGCTGTGCGCTATGCTACCGAACTAAGCGCCCAGAAATCTCCACTGCGCTCACTAAGTCCCTGGAAGTGAATGAATTTGAAATTCGTGTTTGGGCAGGCTAAAGCTGGCCGTCCTGTACCCTTAGCCCGCTTTTTTTCCTTGAATCATTGTGTGTCCTTAATTTCAAATTTAAGAACACGCCCGACCTTTTTTTACGTGCAGTCCTAAACCTTCCAAGGCACGGAAGAGGCTCAATTTACAAGGGAATCCGAGCAGCAAGAAGATGCGGGGGCATACAGATATGGCGACTCCATCGAAGAAGCGAGGCGCCGGAGCAGAAGCTGGTTCAAGCGGGACCAAGAAAAGAAAGACAGTAACTCCAGGTGAGCTCTCAGTTTTGTGTTCGGTCAGGATACCTTTACTGATCCATCCTTCTGTCTTGCAGCATTCACTGCTGGCCGAACTCCGTTCTTCGTTATCGAGGGATTGGAGACAGAGCTGCTTGATACACCAGCAGATTCTTGGTGGTATGTCAAAGTATCAACAAGTGGGAAGGAGAAGGATCTGTTTCTGTGGCAAGGGATAAGAAGAGCTCCGGCGACAAGTACAAAAAGGTCGATGTTGTGCTCTCCGTCTCTGCGCCAGATTCGAAGCACATTACATTGTATGTGGAAGACTGCCTGAAGGGTAAGTTTTACCACACGAAGAAGTTGTCAGTATCTAATTACTCTCACTCTTCAATGAACAAGTCGAAGGGGACCGACAAAAGGCCGACGCCTTTAAATTGTCAGAACCTTGGGTGGAAGGATCTATAAGGGATGAAGGAGGCCGGAACCCTGACATCCCGGGAGCTTGGAATGGAGATTTTCAAGGGGAGGGAGAAGCTGTTCAATACCGGGAGCTTTACGTCCAGCGTGCTAAAGACTCTAAAGCACTCGGCAGTTACCATGGATGTTGTAGTTCACAAAGAAAAAACTCCGGACAAGGCCGCAGATGAAGCGGATGAGACTACACTTTGGAGGATTGAGATCTTTGAAGATGAGGAAGATATGGTCGACTCCCAATTCTTGGATCGGATGAGCGGATTAGGAAATCACGAGAGAGGGGCCTTTAAGATGGGGCGGTTGGCTCGATATTATCCATTGGGGATATCACACCTTTGGACATCAAACGCCTCAAGGTTTTGCGAGGAGATGCCGTCTTGTTCAACCCGCGGGGAATTTAATCCAGCACACATCTTTGGAGATTATGAACTTGATGGTGCGGCATCCTGTTGCAGATCCAATGCCCGCGGATGTCATACCATTCAACAGGTCAACCGGTGAGTTGTTCAGCTGGAAGTCTAAGGAAGACCTGAAGGGAAAAGACGTCAGGTTTTGGGTTGTGGACGGCCAGCATTCAGTGAGGGCAGCGCAAGTATTGCAGACAGAAAAGGAAGTGCCGCAGAGGATCAAAAGCGGATATTCTAAGCGAGTGTAGAGTTCCGGCGGAGAGCGCCACCAGCGAGCTTCGCCCGGCATTAGCCCTTTGCCGAGAACACAATAGCGGCAAGTGCCCGGCTACATAAGGTAATGAATTTGAATCTCGATTCGGGGGTTTCGCGACTCGCTGAGTGAAAGCCCCGCAACCTCTGCTTTCTGTGTTTCTCTGGGGTATCTCGACTCGTAGCTAGAGGAACACAGGAAAGCAGAGGTTGCGGGGGCTTTTTCGACTCGCGAGTCGAGAAACTCCAGAGAAGTAAAGAAAAGTCAAGATTGAAGGGACTTTCTCGACTCGCGAGTCGAGAAAGCCAGAGAATAAATGGGAAGAACAGTGTGAAGGGGCTTTCTCGACTCGCGGGTCGAGAAAGTCCCTTCATACTTCGACTTCCCTCCGCTCCTCTGACTTTCTCGACTCGCAAGTCGAGATACCCTAGGGCAACAGAGAGAACATTAGAGATTAATGGTTGATGGGTGAAAGCATGGAGCCTTCCCATCCTTTCTTCCCTCGCCTCTTCGGGCAATGTCGCTTAGTTTACATCCTAAGTTGCATCGTTCGAAGAGGCGGGCAAGCAAGGATTTGGGAATGAGCGGTGCTTTCACTCTGGCCTTCATTCTCCTATGTTCTCTCTCCTCACAAAGGTATTCTCGACTTCGTGAGAGTCGAAAGTCCCTTCGATCTTCTCCTCTCCTGTGCTCCTCTGACTTTCCTGACTTGCGAGTCGAGAAACTCTAGCGAAATAGAGAAAACATTAGAGATTAATGGTTGAAGAGTGAAAGCATCGAGCCTTCCCAATCTTTCTTTCCCCCCTCTTCGGGCAATGTCACTTAGTTAATATCCTAAGTTGCATCGTTCGAAGAGGCGTGAAAGCAAAGATTTGGGAATGCGTGATGCTTTCGCTCTGGCCTTGACTCTCCTATGTTTTCTCCTCTCCTGTGGTTATTCTCGACTCGCGAGTCGAGAAAACTTCCTGCATCCTTTTATTTATTATATTCCTTTGGGTGTTAGGAGATACTTTCATGATCTGACATTGTGACATTTACTGAATGCAGCCCGTACTCCTGACCAGATCATACATGCTCGGCAACAGTGGAAAGCATTGGGTTGTCCTCAATGTCCTAAAGGAAACAGGGGCCCCTCCGATAAGTGGAAGACCTTCGAGAAACTTTGCAGATATGTTCTTCTGGAAGGTCAGGAAGATGATGAGGGAGAGGATGAAGATGAGAAGAAGAAGAGAACACCAAGAAAGGGCAGGGACTCAGCATAGTTACCGGGAACAAAGTTCGGAACTTCGTTCCCGTTCCGGAACTAGTTCCCGAGGGTCAGACGTTCCGGGAACTCTTGGGGATGTTCCCATATGGCCTGTTACCGGGAACTAAGTTCCAAAACTAGTTCCCATTATCTGGGAACCAAGTTCCCGGTAAAGAATTTTTTTTTTTCAATGGTTTCAAGAAAGTCAAGAACGAAATTTCTTTTTTTCTACGTTGTGGCTGTTCTTCCCGCCTCTGCCAGTCTGCTGTCCGTCAAAGACAAAACCCCTGCGCCCAAGAAAACCTCTGTGCCAGTCTGCTGTGCCGTCAAAGGAATCGAATCGAAGCTTTCTGCAGTGCCGACTCCTCTGCCTTCTGCCTTGCTGCCTTGTTGCCGACTCTCATCAATCGAAGGTTTGCATTTGCATTTCATATCTCTTTGTTAATCGATCAGCCTGTTTTTATTTGCTGCATTCATCTTGCACAGAAGCTATCTTCTATCTTCTGCCAGTGCCGACACTTATGCAAGTAAGAAGGTATTTTTACTTGCATTGTCTGCTATTCCAGAAGATCATTAACTTGCGTTGTAGCTTATTTATCACACAAAGCTCGAATGTGCAAACTACTGCAACTTTTGACAATTCGTGATGAACTCACCCAATGGAGGTGCTACAATGGTGGATAGGAAATGCACCGAGAAGAAAGTATTCCACCTATAGTGGAAGAAGATGGGGATGAAAATGGAGAAGACACAAGTCATGAAAATGCAGAAGATTTAGTAGATGAAGAGGTTGAGGGTTTGGGGGAACAAAATGAAGGTAATAATCCTTTTTCATTTCACATATGTACTGTTTCCTACTTTCTATCTATTATGTGATTTAAAACATGTCTTGATTCTGCTTTGCAGGTTGATGAAGGCCATGAAAATAGAAGATTCGAAAGTACGAGAACTTATTATACTGTGTGACTTATGTTCTTTATGATGTTTTGATAAATAACAATATATTAACTTAAAAAAATACGTTCTAAATGGGAAAATGTTGTTTAAAAGTTCTAATGTTATTGTTACAGAGTAGCTATACATGTTTAGGCTTGCAACTCTCTCCCCTTGAAACATTTTTTAATTCTAAGTGTTCTAAGATGTTCTTTAAGCAAAGGGAACTTCAAATCCATTTTCAAAATTGAAAAATTTGAATGTTGGTCGTTCCCATCCGTTCCCGTTCCCGTTCCAGATTTTGGGTCAAAGTTCCCAAAAAGTTCCCGTTCCGGGTAACTATGGGACTCAGACCAGTATGACCTCATTCTTAGCACTGAGACGGTCTGGGAGAAATGGACTGAGATATGGGCTTAATGGACAAGAGGCAAGCTGAAGGACAGCAATGGAGAATTGCCGTGCAGGCCGGACCCAAAGTTGTTCGACAAGCAATTCATGAAAAGGATACAGGGCCTGATGGACAAGGAAATGCTTGATCTACAGGGCAGAATCCTGGATGGAACAATCCTGCTAAGGAAAAGTAGAAGTTCAAAATTGCAGGCCGCAAAGGATTACGCCACAATCCTAAAGAGACGCCGTGCATTGGAAGAAGGTCTGCAATGTTGCCTCCAATGCATGCCATGATTTTGATTATTATAAGGAGCAGGGAATAAATTACTAATCGCATATTTCTTATTAGCCAGAATGACTTTAGCTAAACTTGCTCGATATTAATCCCAAAAGTTTCTGTGGCTTAGCTAAACTCTATACATTTTTCCTCTCATACTTTCTAGCGTTTAGCTAAACTAACCCAAACATCATTCCAAAAATTTCTAAATATTAAACCAAATTGCTATACTTTTTTTCAATATATTCCACTTATTTTAGTCATTTTCTTTGTGAAAACATTTTATAATGTTAAGTAGTAAAGTCTAGGACTCAAATTAATTCATAATGCTAGAAACTAAACTACTAGTCATATATTTCATATAAACTAGAATGATGTTAGCTAAACTAGCCCGAAATTCATTCTAAAAGTTTCTATGGTTTAGCTAAACACTACAAAATTTCACGCTCGTACTTTCTAGCATTTGGCTAAAGAGCTCCAGGGTTGGTGCAGTCCCGGAAAAAGTTAAGCTAAAATTATTATTTTTTTCCCAATTTTTTCCATTTACTTTAGCCAATGATTTTTGAAAATGTGCTAAAAAATCGCCAAATAGCTAAGTTTAGCCCTTAAATTATTCCATGATAAGGAGAAGGCTGCGCTTGATGAGGAAGACATGAAGGAGTTGAACCGCCTATGTCAACCCTACATCAACACCAAGCTAAAGCGTAACGTCAAAACCCTCCCCTTCCCTGAACGAGCTATGGCAATTCTGAAGAGGAAGCTTGGATTCGGGGTGGTCCCATTTAAGATGGATGATAGCTCCCCTCCATTCCTGGTAACCTTGGGACACAAGGCGTTTGGTGGTCTGGAACTGGCACCTGGGCCCGTGGCACTATTTGCCATCAATGTGATCGAAGACCCCACCCCGTTTTATGAAAAACTTGACATTGAGCAGTGGTACAAGACATGTCTGGACATGACCGAGCTGGATACTTTCAGTTTCCTTATCTTTTGCATGTCGGGCAATCAGACAACTGTTGTGTCACAATGGGCAGCTGATATTAACTTCACCAACAAGATCTTGTATTCCATATACGAACTGGAACATGAGTGTAGACTTGGCCTGCCGAAGGCACCAAGTTTTGCCAATGTAGTTTTGGTTTTGGTTTCAAGATCGGCTGCAGACCTGGACAAGTAGTGGTCTAGCGAACACCACTATCTCGACAAGTTCATGATTTCTCAAGAGCAGATGGAACCCTGGAAGGACGGCAGATTTATGGAGGATGTGCCATCGATGGACAAAGTTAGCATTGATGGTGCGACATGTCCAATACATAGAATTCCTATCCGGCCAAGAGTTATCAAGTACTTCATAACCAGCTTGGTCGAGGAAGATCATATTGTATGTGAGTGGTACATGAATGGCCTGTTCTCTCAGGGGGCTATGCAGTATGGAATGAAACCTATTTCCGTGGTTGGAAATAAGGACATGGTTGAAACCATTCGGTCATACCTGGACCTGTTTCATGAGCATTTCAAAGCGAGGAAGACAAATGGAAGCACTAAGGACGATGATGACGAAGACAAACCTGACAGCCAAGGAGAGAAAGGTGACGGAGACGACAATGTCCAAGGTTTAGACGACAACGCTGCCGAACTAATACTTGAGAGTCTGAGATTGAGGTGAGTTCACTTTGCTCTCGGAGTGTTTCTCGACTCGCGAGTCGAGAAATCCTCCGAGTCTTTAGCTTTTTCTTTTCTCGACTCATGAGTCGAGAAAACGTTTCCTATCTGACGTCTTTCATCATTCCAGGCACATCGACCGCAACGAATCGGGATCATTGTCAATATCACATGAATCTGCTGGCAGTTCACATCACGTGGAGGATACTGGATCCAAGAAAGCCAGTCAAGAGCAAGACAGTGCGGGCAGCAAGAAAGGACCTGAAAAAATAATGATCCCGCATATGGATCCCGATCAATCAGAAATCTGGTCAGAGCCAAACTCTAACTGGGATCCAGCGGGGCCCACCTTATATTTGACGTCAATGGAGTATTAGCTGCAGTATACCACGATAAAGACGTCCCTTAGATTAATACCTCGCAGGTGCCGACAAAAGTGGGGTCTAAAGTCGTGTATCTTCGACCTAGAGCAAAGGATATTATCGAGTGGTGTGTGGAACGGGGATTCCAAGTGGCCATATGGTCTTGTATGGCAAAGAAAAATATTATCAATGTCCTTGGTGTTCTCGGCCTTTCTGTTTTAATGTTCAAGTTTGTTTGGGGAAACGAAAGGGTCAAGCATGTGTCAAACCTCGATCCAGCCATCACTAAGGGGAAGCCTATTATGGTGAAAAGGCTGGACATGGTTTATGAGGCATACCAGGACTTTAACAAACACAACACTTTGATCATAGACGACTCCGCCTACAAGTGCTATCATAACTCGCACAATGCAATCATTGCCAAGAGTTATCGACCAGAAGAGTATGAAATGGATAGGTGGTTGTCTTTCAAGCTCGTTCCTGTCTTGGCGGAATCCCTGTTTGCCATACTTGTGGCCGATGTCATTAGGAACTATCCGCACCTCAAGGAGGTCGATCCAGAGAGCAGCGCGATCATGAAAGCTATGGACGATATTTTGGTGAACAAGAAGAGTGACCTCTGCTTTCAGATAGTCGAATTGTGTGAATCTTGTAAAGAAACGTGAAGAAATGTATTATATTTTGTAATGAATATACTTGTACATTGAGTTTTCGCTCGCTTTCTCGACTCGCGAGTCGAGAAAGGCATGCTTGTTCTGTTGATGAAACCATTTGTATGTTTGTTTTTGTGACTGGATGCAGCCATAATCTATAATGATAATGGTTGTACATTGGGTTTCCTGGGGCTTTCTCGACTCGCGAGTCGAGAAAGGCACTGCTTGTCTCGTTGACGAAACCATTTGTATGCTTCCGTGTGTGATTGGATGCAACCATATTCTAATGAGAATGGTTGTATTTTGACTTTTCCGGGCCTTTCTCGACTCGCGAGTCGAGAAAGACACTACTTGCCACGTGAATAGATGCAGTTATATGGAATAAATGTTCTCCATTGTATTTTGAATTCACCATTCTTTTCTTCGTTTTGATTAATGATACCGTAATTGTTAATCATACTCTCCTTGCTCCAGGTGGTTCAGACACAGATCCCGCACCAGCACAGATCCCGTTCAGGCATCACAAAGACCGCTCCAGGCGGCACAGATCCCGCTTAAGGCGGCAGAGATACCGTTCTGGCACAGATCCCGCTCACGCTACACTATTGCCCGGCCTTTGGGATAAGGTTGCTCGTGAATGCAGACGCCATGCACACACTCGGGATAAAGAAGACGCGAAGAAATTTGAGACAGTCAAGAAAGCTCAAAGCATCTTGCAAGCATTGCATAACATCCACGGAGTTTGGGGAAGGAGCATATTCGATGAAAAGCTGCGGGAGGATAGTGGAGAAGTCGGGTGGACAGGTCAGCCGGTGGCTCCGGAGGCACCTCCTCATGAGGCATTCCACACTCTTCAGGTTGCCCCCAAGGCTTACAGACGGCATGAAGAAGTGCCGCAAGTTAATCCCCTAAGGTGGACCACCTACCACGATGACGTAACTGTAGTGACAGCAAGACCGCCATGGTCTCTGCATCCGATGTAAAATACATTGTACCTATTCAATTTATTAATAAAAATTCTTTTTCAACTAGAACTTTGGTTTCAATCTTTAATGAATTTCCTTTGTTTGAGTTGCATTGTTCTTGTTCTCGACTCGCTATCCGAGAAAACTGGAAGAAAGCTTGGATGCACACTAATAGACAAAAATTCGAATTAAGGACAGATTTCGGGTCAGGGTGCTCCTTTTTGTAGAAAATAACAGGGTTCCGAAAAAAAGTGGGAATGGAATGAGTCCCACTTTAATTAAATACGACTTTATTCAAAAACGTCTCCATACACAATGAAGCATGGGGCCTTTTATAGCCTTCTACATCATGTCTTTTCATACCTTTCTATGTCACACTAGTTTGGTCTAGTATGACGTACTAGTTCTAGCAACTATATTTCTCGAGTTCGAGACCGCCCAGAATTGCACTCTGAACTGTTGGGCGTCAAATCTCACAAATGCAATGTAAAGTGGCTGGGGGCAGGGCCTAACCGAGCAATGTACCCTAGTAGCGTGACGTTAAAATAACTATCTATCTATGTATGTATCTATCTATCTATCTATCTACTTCCTAATGGTATAACAAAAAATATTATTTCATATTCTATCTTTCGATGGCATTTTCCTAGGTCTTAATTTCACTACATGGTATTGCTATCCACTTCATGTCCTTTTTTGCGTTTAAAGTATCTTCATGTCACTTGCATCCTTGAGATTTTCATCAAAAGTGAAGTTAATTTTATTTTCGTCATTCTCATTATCATGATTATTCCCATTTTTGTGTGGAACACGCACTCCACACTCTCTTTGACAAAATGAACATGTTAGTAATTCTGAAAGAAATGTAAATTTTTTATTCTCTTTTGCCTTCAGCTGTATGTTTGACATCATAATACGTATTCATCACAGCAGTAGTGTACAATGTTTGAGAAAAAATTGAGTAGGGAGCTGACCATAGGAACACCGCCGAGATACCCCATAAAATGAAATAAAACACTATGCGTAGGCAAGAGTGGGCAGTGGGGTCAACTTCTCATCGAGATACCCCTCTCCCCTCCCCTCCCAAGTGTACAATGTTGAGAAAAAAATGAGTGGGGAGCTGATCATAGGAACAACGCCGACCTAGCCCATAAAATGAAATAAAACACTATGCGTAGGCAAGAGTGGGGCAGTGGAGACTACTTCTCGTCGAGATTACCCCCCCAACCCCTCTCTCCCCAACGCAAAATTGGATGTATATCCCAAACGAACGTGACTGGAAAAATCCTGGTCAGACACAGTGGGGATTAACCAAGTTTATTAAAATCACTGTCAATTTTTAGGCTCTTCTATCCTTTGGCAGACTAGGTTGCACTGCTCTCTATACTTTTCTTCAGAGTTCTATAGATCATAAACATGTTATCGAATACTACAATCCAATACCAGTGTTAGCTTTTGGGTTGGAACTGACATTACACCTGAAATAGCCCTTTGTATGCGCACTTACTCTTCAGGCATTTGAAGAGATTGTCTCCGGCTTCCTTATTGGTGCTACAACCACTGTGGCTTTATCTACTCCAAAAGCCCTTCAGCATCACGACTCATTATTAGGCCTCATATGCATCAGCAAGATGCCCGTGATCCAAGCTTTTCTCCTCCAGAGACCATCCCAGCTTTCCTCAAAGACAAAATTCCTAAGTGTTGTTTGGTGGGGGGAGTGTTAGTCGTGTGCCCAAAAACACAGGACTATTCTTATTGTACACATGTAAGACAAACGCGAAGAACTCCAAGCTCCAATGGAAAGAGGAGAACATCATGAAAGGTCACACCTAAGAAGAGACAACAGGTCCCAAGGCGAGAACTTTCCACAGAGTTTGGAGCGTGAGTCCTCCACGGCAGAAATCATGGCCTTCATGAGCTAACAGCCATCATGTAGGGAGATTCCTGAGATATCAGCAAAGATCTCGGAGTAGGTAGCTGCTATCGCCAAATGACAACTTTGCCATTATGGACCCAAGGCTATTGCGCTATATATACTAGAAGTTTATACTTGGACAAGATTTCGAGTCCTCTTGTTTCCATCTTTGCCTTGAGGGAGACCCTTTGTATCACATTATCATTTCTTCAAAAGATCATCATTTTGTCATTTGTGTCTCTTTTGCTTTCTTTTCTAATCTTAGTATTCTTGATCGCACAGATCTTAACCAAATTCCGCATGACACTTGATACTTAGGATCTGCCTGTTAGATCCATGGATCCTCATGGAGGGCTGTCTTACAGATGATCCAGAGCCTGACCTAGACCTGAATAAAAAAATTTCCTTGTCTAGAACATGAGATTTTTAAGCTCCTGAGAAAAAGGCTCCAAAATGCTAGAGGATTCGATTCAAAGGCAAATTCGTTGTACAAGAGGCTATGTGCTAATTTGGGCACTTGATTTTCAGACGGAGCTGCCAAGGGCATTTGCATAGTCTTACACTTATCCGCGATGAGCATGACCGCATTATAGCTTGTTGCCATGTCTTGGAGGGCCGAATTCACACAGGCAGAAGGGAACGCCACAGAGCTCCCATAAACTTGCTGAAAGTTTCATGTAGGCCTGAGCACGTATTTCTTGGCTACAAGTGCTGCCACAATAATTTTGAACAATGCCATCTGTTTACTCCATCGTCTCTAGATTGCACAATAGCTTTCTTCACTGCCGGCTTGCTTCCTTGAACCAGATTTTTTAGCATCAGCTTCTGCAGGCGAATCAAGAAGCTTTGGGGGCACAAATGGAGACTAAGCTGAAATTCTAGCATCTGCAATCTTATTTCCTTCCACATCAGCATTTTTTCTCCCTTTGATATTATAAATATGTAGTAGACTGCCATCGACCATTTCAACATCTATTTTGGGCTCCCTGGAGCATGTACCCTCACCTATATACAGGCTCTCATTATTTTTCCAACTTTGTTATTCCTGCTTGCTGCCATCATTGCCGCTTACTGAAGCGCCCGAGAAACACGATGCAAGTCGTGGTGATGGGAAGCCTACTCCAATATCATAACTGGGTCGGCTTTTTGTCCGATGGTGCATTCTTGTGCTGCCACGTCCTTTGCCCCAATTTCCAGGAATGCTAATTTGTGGGATCCTTGTGGATAACCGTCACTGCAGGTGAAACAAATTCGAAGATTTTCAGAAAATGATAAAATTGAGACGAGCTGCAGCCTCCCCAGTTATGATATTGTAAGGGTAAGTGCAATTGATCCACGACTCCCGGTTGACAGCTCCCGGCCTCCGCCGGTCGCTGCCAAACCGGGAATCGTGTCTCAATTGTGTTACCCTTATACGACATCGTAGTAAGCATCCCTTTTATGGGGAAAGCTGGATTTCTAGAGTTGAGACTTCTCATTCCCATCTTTTGAAATGTTGAAAGCTCAAATGCTTGACTAGCTAGTGCCAATTATGTTCCTTTTTAGCTAGAACTCCCACTTAGATTACATCTATTTGAATGCCTTCCAAACATACACGTTTGCTTACTAACACAACTGCCATTTTTACAACCTTTATTCTTGGCCTAGATGCCATGATCCTTTGCCCCATTCAAAAGGCATGTCTCTCTTTTTCTCTAATTTTATTCTTGTATTTCTATGAGGCCTAGAGCTTTATTTTTTAGATTGCCAACATTTTCCATAAGGAATTACTATTTGAGTCTCTATCATCCTCATCCTTGTCTCAAATATGCGGCTTAGCTTATTGGGGTACATTAATATTACTGCCAATGACGTATGGCTTAAAACTACTCACTAGCAAATATTAGCAAAGGGGGAATGCTGGACAAGCTTTTGGAGCACTGAAGTTTTATTTGGCTAAGACTAGGAGCAGATAGTATAGTGGCCTAGAGACGCACCTTTCTCCTTGTGATCTAGCCCTGCAGATGTTTGCTCAGGCGAGATCGGGCCTCATTTTCTTGCCCGTGCTCAAAATCCGACAGCTCTGGCAGAAAGTAAGCTATGGGAAGTCCAAAGCAGGTCCATTGCCTAGCACCCCCTTATGTTTTCAGGCCAGATCGACCTTGCTGGCCTCAGTTTCGACCATCTCTAGCTCTAACTCTGGCAGCTGGTAGCTTCTGCCTATCCTGGGGCTTAATAATCGTTATCCTTAGTCACTTTGCGATTAGATTACAGGGGTCTCTTGCTGGTGTTTGAAATATTGGGGTTGATTTGCATCAATGAGATATTTTTCCATTGAAAGCATAGCAAAATGCTACAAAAGGGTGCCTTAGGGTGCCAGATTAGAACTTGGTACTTCCAAGGTTGCTTTCCACAGAAATGGTTGTACATGGCTTTTCAATCCGTTGAGGTAATGTAAGAGCCAGCACATGCAAAGCATTGATATAGGCTTCTCGCTTTACAATGCTTGGAACATAAATATGAATGACTGGGCAGAAGCATTTGTCAGCAGATTATTCAAATTGCAGATTGGGATGTGGTCACTTGGGAGGATTCATTGCTTTTGAATGCTTTGATAAGAAGCAGGCGTGGTCTTGCTATGGAAACACATTCAAACACGTGCAAGTCACATACCTTTAGAAAGATCTATAAGAGGGCTTTTCAAAACAACAAATTTCAGCTGAGAGGGAGTTTCAATTCTCTAGATATGATCAAAAAAGTGTGGGCAGTACCATGAGCACCTCAGGGTTTTGGGCCCTCGATTTGCAGCCCAAAAATATGTGTTTTTGATGAGGAAAGACTATAAAACATATGCAATCACATACCAACAGAAAGAACTCTGAGATGGCTTTTCAACGCAATAAATTTCAGCTGAAATGAGGTTCTAGATCTCCAGATATGATAAAAAATGTGTGGGCAGAACCACGAGCACTTTAGGGTTTTTGGGCCCTCGATTTGCATCCAAAAAATCTGTGTTTTTTGATGTGGAAAAATTACTCAAACATATGGAAATCACATATTGACAGAAAGAACTCTGATATGGCTTTCCAATGCAACAAATTCAGCTGTAGTTATGATTGAAAACGTGCGATCAGCTTTCAGAGCGCCTAGGGTTGGAAATCCCACAAGTTTTTTGCCAGCAAATAAAAACTATATCTCTCAGGTATGCCTTATAAAAAAAATGCACATGCAAGAGTACCACGAGCAAGTGCAAATATAATTTGTTTTGGAATACATGAAGATCAACCTTTTGGAGATGGATCATTTAGAACAACAAAGCAACAAATGAGTGAAGATGTTATCAATAAATAAAAGAAAACAACACGTATGCAATTGCTTTAATAGAGATAACAAATCCAATTCAATTCTTTTTATTACTCCATTCATTGAAGACCAGTTTGTAAAAGAAGTACACAACTCGATCCTATATACACTATCTTAACATTAGCATCAAAATTAAATATATGTGTGCTACATACTGCAATAAGTAACTATGCATAGCCACTAGTGGGGTAAGAACCCCTCAACAACATCCTTTTCTTTGGGTCTTTCATAAATCTAATCCACTAGTCAAAGCGACTGCTAATGGATCTTTAACCGTCAATTGTGCTTTTGATGCCTACAATGATCATGATCCTTCAGACTAGGATGTTAGTGAAACCAATGATTTATTTATACCAAGACGACTATTGTGTACTTCCCTTGTGTTACTTTTATAATGCATTATTGAATTCTTGGACAACTAGAATAATGCACGAAAGATAAACAATCTTGCATTTATAGAAATATGATATTATGGCATTATGCAAGTACATGAACACTCTGATTTATGAATCATATAAATGATAATTTACTTAGCAATATTGAGAGTCGGCAGTTGGAGATTTTTGAGGACCCACAAGCACATAGTATGTTGAAAATGGAATTCAATAAAAATGATGAAAAAATAGACAAAGTTAAGTCTATTAAACATGTGATATTGTCTCTCATCTTTATATATGAATTGTTGTTGGATTAGCATCACCATAATAAGATTCTCGTGTTTATATGATTGTACTTCAAGTTGGATAAATAGTTGAAAGGCTGCATGTTTCCTTTCCTAGAAAAGTCATTAGACTAACAATATATTGAAGATCTAGTTATACGTGCTTTGAGCTCTTCATAGTGTAATGTCTAGAAATAGAGTAGATTTCTGATATAGACCAATACAGTTACAGGGCCCATACAATTGGGTTAACACTACCATTACGACTAGATACATGAAATTCTTGCCTCATAGTAAAAACTTGATGCTATAAGATGTATCATATCTCAAAATATCAAAGAACTGGCTCATTGAAAGAAATATTTGTGTTGCGTAAGGTGTGTTTTTATTTTCCTTTTTTTTTGTCTTTCCCTTTTTTTTTCCCTTTTTTTCGTTTTTCTTTTTCTCTCTCTCTCTCAAAGCGCCAAAAAAAAAAAAAAGAAAAAAAGAAAAACCCTTTCTTGCCTTTAGTCTTTTTGAATAATAATTGCCAATTCAAATTTGTGAAATTTCATGACATGTTTGTATGCAATATGAAGAGTTGTGCCTAGGTTGAGCCGAGTATTATTGAAGAAATCTCATTCAGGGTAAAAGCATGAAAGGGTGTACGTACATTGTACTGAATTGATGTACAAATATGGATACTTTTCACATACATTTTGGTTATTTTTTATTTGTATAAACATACACTTTTCGATTTTATGTACTTTGCATATACATTTAAGCTAAATTTCAGATATGTTTTGGCTATGCATGTACTTTTTGGGTACTTTGGGTGATTTGTGTAATATAGCCACATGTACCAAAAGGGATATATTTATAGACACCCTTTCATGTTTTTACCCTGCAATGGTTAAATGCCATAAGTTTTGAGTGGCAAGTTACTTTAAATAATTTTTGGATAAGTGGCAATGAACCTTTGGACCTAGACCATTCTTGGATACACGATCTTCGGCTAGTCGGCCGGATCCGGATCCAGACATAGCGGAGATTCCTGAAAAATAAAAGGAGGATATCTAGATTAACAGGGCAGAGTTCTGGATGGAGCACGGAGGGTTGCCCTCCATGGCCGGAGAGTGAAGTGGCTTAAGTTGTAGTTGTAGACAATAGAGTGTTTGAATCGAAATTGCTATTTTAAGACATTGACATTTTGTGAAGGTGATGGTACGCATTTGCATTACCAAGTTCTGCTTAGGTGTTGAGGTGTTGTTGGAGTAGGATGTAGTTGGACATATGGACTTTGGGATTTGAGCACAAGGTATTGGTGTTTGGTGCTTGGTATGGAACTAGGATGGCAGAAGCATAAGGCCTGATACAAAACAAGTGACATCAGCCTCGAAGATTTTCAAACTCTTACCTTAAATGATATGTGAAAAAAATGCACATTTAAATATCATTAATTAGACTAAGGCACTAATATGTTTACAAAATGTACAAAATGGAGCTCTAGGACCATTTTGCATTTTCAAATATGCAATGAATGAAAAACTGGCAGAGAAGAGTCGTGTATCTATTTATCCTTATAGGAAGTGTTTGGATGGCATAACATTTGCACTCCATGATAGAACATTATCTTTATGCCATCATGTTTGCAAATATGAGAACAACTACAAAGATTATAAGGGATGCTTGATCTAGGCCGCTTTACTTGCTTTAAGTCATCATCCTTTCTTTGTGTACCATGTAAGCCATAAGGTGTTCAAATGCAAATTCACATCTTTGTCTTTCATCAAACTCATAACCCTTGTTTTTCAACGTTGTAACCTGTCTCTTTGGCATACGGGTTTCAAATGTATTCACATCTCTGTCTTCCCCCAATAGCATAAGTCCTTTTTTTTCCAGCATTGTAACTTATCCCTTTGGCATAAGGTTTTCAATGTAAATTCACATCTTTGTCTTCCATTCAGATATATGAAGCTTTATTCTGCGTACTTCATGGGAATATTTACTGCAGAAATGTCAAATTTTCTGTCTCAATGCTGGTAAAAGCTGAACCTTCCAAGGATCATTTGGAAAGAAAAACGTATGTGATCCTCAAAGTGTTCCAAAGGATTTTTTGAAAAATGCACGTCTTCATGCACTTCAAGGGCGCTATGTTTTGGGCTTTGCTTGTAGGTCGTATCTCCACATATCTTATAGATCGACAAGCCAGTTATCCAATAGATCTGCAGAGGCATGGAATCAGAAGAAAGTGCAGCATGAAATTACACAAAGTACATTAGCATCCATCTTGTATTTCTTTCTCTTACTCTTAACCATCATTAATTTCTATCTTTTACTTCATGAGCAATAGTTTTCTTGGCCTCCAAGTTCTAAGCATCCTATAAAAGAACATGCATACATCATATTATCCTATAGGAAGGTTGCAAATTACGTGAAACACTGATGGAGAGCCTTCCACGCGAGACATGGGCAATGAGCCTTACCAACTGCAAGACCAGAACAACAGTTAAAGTAATCCTTGAGTGAGAGTAAATATCATGCTAGATCATTAACTTACTAACTGAACTGGCATAACATAAATTAACGCCTTTTATTTGGCGCAATGTCTTGTGAAGATTGTTCTTCATAAAAGACATTAACGGCTACAGTACTCACCCTACCATAATTGAGAAGCTCACAGGTCTTAACATATACTAAAAATCATTTATGTCTGACGTGGAGAAAACAAAACCTTGTGAGGGATCTTTCTATGCCACTCAACATATCTACTATTCGTATTACATTTTAATGGTGCCAGTATCAATTTTATGCCTTGCTGTTCATGTATTGTCTGTCTAAATCAACGTATTGTTTCATGTAATGTATGCATTTTAGATGATTACATTATTGACTGTTAAAAATAGAGCTAAAACCATTGGATGATATGGAAAATTGAGTTTGACCCCATCTTGTTCTTGCATGGACGGCCAAGGTTGTGATATTTGGAATATTTTGTGGTATATTCCATAGATCAAGGGTTGAGAAGTGACGAGGGTAGTGACGAGTATACCGATCAATCATGGTATTCTCACCCTGGCAAGACCACTGGCCTCGATAGCTATATCACAAAAAATGATTCGTCACGCAAAACGTATAATTAACGACCATTTTGCTATGGTTTGCATATGATTCTGTTATTGTATTTGTGTGAGGGTATGCCAACAGTATTTATAGAGCGCGTGTTCTATTTCTTGTTAGTTTGCACTCCCAACCTATGGTTTTGGCATGCATGCACACAATGCATGCACACAGTGCATCCATACCATGCATGCATGCAATGCATGCACTTTGCACATGCATGCATGCACTTTGCAATGCATGCATACAGTGCATGTATACTATTCAATGCATGCATGTTGAGTCCCTTTAGTACTTAACACCAGGCACATTGCTTACTTTCTTTTGTGGCCATATAAATATTTCACATAAGAGACATACAACATTCATCCTCACAGTAAATTAGCAGATTGGCTTTGTTTGTATAAGAGCTAGAATTCACAAATCTGCAATTCATATAGATATAGCTTATTATGCTCGAGTAGCAAGCTGTGATACTGTGTTCATGTGGGCAGCAAAGTCCAGTACTATGTTCATGAGAATCTCAATGGCTTTTGCTTGTATTTTAGTCCTTGAAAGAAGAACAGAAGGATATATCTATCGAAGCATAATTTGCAAGCCTCATCGTCATGTGTATCCATCTGAAGAAAGCTTTGAAGTAAGTTTTGCCAAGTTATATGATTGCACAGTTGTGATCGCATGTTGGGCAAGCGTTATTCTACAGGAGATCAAAGTTGCAAATTGTAATAAGCTATCTTGCTGCCAATGGACAAACTTACATATAGGATGTTTTGAAATGTAATTCCAATTTGTATCCTGAATACATAATAATATTATTATGCATATATTGGCATACATTTTATTATTATTTACATAATTGTTTGTCAATTTTTAATGTAAGCGTAAGATTCATGATTGTTATTGCTTTCCTTTATTTGTTCGTTTTATTACTTGCTACAAGGTTCGACTCTAAACATGTTTCAATGGCCTGGGACGCCATGGTATATTTCTACAGTATTTGAGGCTGCAAGGCAACCTACCAAAGAAGAAGATGGGCTCGACTAGGGATATTTACACTTTATTGTATTCTACAACATACGGTATCCCATGTTCTTTAATGTATTAATATTATTTCATACTCCATGACCCATTTTTCATGTAGTTCCATTGCAACATTTTTTAAGTATGGAGCTCATCTTATATAGAACCACCCTTACACCCCGAAGGGGCCAAAAAAAATATGGACCCATGCATAACTCTAGACCATCTTTGTTTTTTTTTTTTTTTTAATTTCTGTACATATTTTGTACAACATTCACATATATTTCGTGCAACATTTATATTTATTCCGTACAGATTATGTAGCTTATTAATAATATTATATTAATAAAATATAGCACATCGAACCATTAGAAGAGGCATCAAACATATTAAGAAAACAAACCATGAAATTCCCCTCCCCCCGACCCCCCCAGTTGTTTTTGCTGATATTTGTGTCATTTTAGAACTTTTGAATGCAAAGAGTTAGATGTATATGTTAAGTTTGCCTTAATGTGCAATTGACATTCAACTTAATTGGGACAATGCGGCCACCCTCGTGAAGCTATAAGAAGCTATGCTTCCCTTGTCAATAGACACAGATCGTGAATGATTCCAGGAGGTCATGGATGAAGTGGTTTGTATGGACTATATAGTAATCCTAACTGCTAGTGATTGCTATTAATTGCTAGCTATTTTTGGGTTGCCCCTAGGGGGCAAACCCTTGTTTATGTGGGCTTTTGGCATATCCTAGGTATATTCTTGAATATCCCTAGGATATGCTGGTGACTGCTAAAAACCTCCTATTTCCTGTAAACTGGCGGTCAGCATCGACGTCTGATTTCTTGAAGCGAACCGGGTAACTGGCAAGGCTCCATGGTCGCATAATGCTTCTTCCTGAATCTTGTATTTGATTGTACATTCGACGATGCAAGCAAAGCAGAATGTGTTTTAGGTTTAGATATACGTCGGAAGGCAGCAAAATCAGATAATGAACTCCTTCATGCCGGCTTGGGCAGCCATAATCGGAAAGGTAATGAGAAAACGAGCATTTCATTGCCGATTTCCGAGAGTTCATCATCTTTGAGCATAAAAACCAAAAAAACTATTTCAGGTGTCTTGTCTGATGTGTATTTTGCCATAGTGATGTCTGTATTCTTATCTAACTGTTCCCCATTTTAAGCAGTTTCTTCACATTTGGACATTGCGAGAGTACTTGGAATATGATATGTTCATTCCCAATGCGCCATTTGAGACTGATTTTGAATGCTTAATTGATGACTTCGTTTTTTTGTGCTTCTTTGTTGGCAATGACTTCTTGCCTCATATGCCCACTTTTGGAGATCTGTGAGGTTAGTTATCTAGTTAATGTTACCATGAACATGACACACTAGTAGATTTTTAATGCTTCTGCTCTTGCAGGGGGCGATAAATTTGCTTATGGCTATATACAAAAAAGAGTTCCGAAATTTCGGAGGATATTTAACTGACGCTGGTGAGGTAAGAACATTTGATTAGAAATGCCAATACTTGTGTCCATGCAGGCTAGAATGTTTAGGCAACCCAGCATCATGTGCAATGTTTCATTTCCCATTAATCCATTGTAATGGCACAGAAGGGAGTGTTTGGTAGTGTGCTTTAGAAAGAGGATCTTCAGATCTTTCTTTGGGATAATGCATGTGTTCCTGTAATGCAGAAGATAACTCACAATGTTGTGCGTGTATGGCATTGACCAATGTATGTGTATGTCTAAATCAGTCCATATTGAAAGAAAGTGTAAGTACTGCTGTAGAGGGGCAACAGTTTGCAGACGAGATCACAAATTACGTCTGTAGTAGAAACTTTCTTATCAAGAAAATGTGTTATCTGGATATCAATAATATGCACATTTAAATGCAGATGAACCTTCGAAGAGTAGAACATTTCATTCAAACAGTTGGTGCATTAGAGGACACTATCTTCCAAATTATAGTTGGCATGCCTTCTACACTTGGGGATGCTAACTCTGTGTTATGTAATTAGGCTGTCGCGGAGGAGTTTAAAATCAAATTAAAAACTGTTCTTCGTGAAAAGGGAGACCTTTTTATTTCGAATAAAATGGTCGAAGACAAAGTAAGTAGATGTGATAAAGTTTTTCTTATCTTTTACATTCATGCTCACAACATGCTTATATAATTAGGTCAAGTTGGGGGAACGTGGATGGAAGGAAAGATATTACTCAGAGAAGTTTGAAGTTAGCACTCCTGAAGCAATTGAAGAAATCAGGAAGGACGTGGTAAGAGCACATCTATAATCCTCAACTTCACAGACTTCCATAGGGTCATAGTACTGGAATGCCGGTAATTTAGATGATAGAAAGCTCCGTCTTTGTGTTTGTGTTTCTTCTTTGTGCAGCTTTTCATTTTTGTGCACCTAAACATTCAATTTTAGATATTATTTGCACATTGGATGACTGGGTTTGTGTTACACCTTATCAATAGTCCTGGGTTTCATTCGTCATGTTGAGCATCCTCATAAGTTTATACTCAACTTGTCAAGATATTTAATTCTGCACTGGAACATGCAGCGGAATTTATGCAGGAAGCTTGAAGCCTAGCAAATGACAGGTACCATTGGTTTTGCTGGTTTTGTGATGTTGCATCTTGTGGCTAGTTTTTTCTTTCCACTGCATGCCTTTACTTTAGAAAAATGTGGCAAACACTCATTATGTTTACTATGGAACAGAGACTCTGTTGAAACATCTGGTTATTATTGTCCTTGATCAAGTTGCATGCAATTGCTGTATTAAAGTGCACAGATATTGCTTCACCTTGAGGACAGATGGAGTGAAGTTTTCCGGTTGAAACATGTTATCATGGAGATAATGTTTGTAGGCCAGTATAGACTTGCCTCTTGCGGTGAAAATACTCAATTGATTTACCGAAACTTGGTGTCCTAGGACGTTTTTGTACTAAGAATCCATAGGAACTGACGGCAATCCATTTCGTCAAGTAGTTTATAAGATATTGGCTTCTACTCTATGGCAACCTTGATCGAATTTTTCATGATTGTGCTCAAAATATGCACAGGTAGAAGCTGCAATTTCATAAGGATTCTTAATTTTGGATGCCGATTCCAATGAGCCATAGTTTGCTGTATTTGGTGAAGTGGATCAAATACCACAAATGGAGTGCCGCTGCTGTTACGAAGCATCGGGCTCATATCAAGAAATTTTAGCCGTTGATTGATTTTGACGGTCCTAATGGTCCAGGTTTTCTCATAGTGTCCATTTATTTACGTGCTTAATATGTGCTTCGCCCAAAATTGTACCCCACTAGCAATTTTGTACCCAGCAATGATAGACAGATCAACATTTCTGCCATAAGAGCAATAACAGACTGTCACAATTATGGAGTGAAGAACAACTCCAAATACATTACTTCACATTAACAACTCCCACAGAACATGTTATTCCATTAATACAGCTGCACAACAATTCCAAACATCATTTGACATGAGGAAGTCTCGCATAACTTCCTGAGCAATTCATGCAGCAGAGATAAACATACCATGCTCCATCCACACAATATGGTGCAACTACAAAAAACAACAGATCAAAGGAAATTATATGCAATAGTTAAAGGGAAAATTTAGAATATGGGGTCTTTAACGGTTTAGGAACAACATGTCATTCTCATTTTTTATTTGTTGGTGCAGCAGAATCACATTCTCAAGGATTTTCGGCCAAAAGAACTCTCTATTTCTTTCAACAACAATGTAAACCCAGTAATACAGTGCAGAAGCACTTCGCAAAGATTTCCCACTGAAAGAACTCTTGCTTTCTTAAAACAACAACAGAAACCCAGTAATATAGACTTATCACGGCAAAAACGATTTCTGGACATGGAAACTGAATATATTATAAAACAAAGAAATCATTGTTAACTGTTTTTACTGTCGTAAGAACTCGACCAGCAACTCTACCGGAAGAACTCGACCATGGCTAGGCAATCAGCCAAGAAGAACGAAGCCATAGCCACGCCGCCCTGCCTTGCCATATAAAATAGCCACGAACGCTACCTTCAAAAAAGAAAGAACTATAGGTTGTGGCTTGACAGGATGATGATATCTCTTGGCATGGCTGACGTGGCGGATGTAGAAGCGGCAGGTCGGGCGGCTGCCCAGGAGGCAGTAGCAAGAGCTTCTGTTCTTGATCGTGGGGGGCCCTTCGGTGGCCCCAGACCAGCAAAAAACTTGCAGGAAGGTCTGAATCCGGCATCCTGGGCAAAAGCCCCAAATCTGGGAGAGGCCTTGTTGCAACCTCAAAAATGGCAGTGAAGGATCAGTCGATGGAGCTACGGCAGGCAAGACCCGTGCACGTGCAGTTCCGGAAGATAGGAGCAAAGTGGCAGTTGTGCTGCACCATGTAACAGGCCCGTTGGGAGAAAATAGTTGCAGCCATGGAGCTACAAACACAGCAGGTCCGCCCATAGCAGAAAGGGCATTTTTGGATGCTGAGAAATCAGCAGGGGCATATGTGGGTGTTGAGAATTTAGCATATGTAGAAGGAGCCAGGGCTTCTGATCTTTGTATAAATGCCATTGGGGCAGTGCGTAGGCTTAAAACAGGACTATCCGGGGTAGGCATTGCCGATTATGAGCATAACATAGCCACACAGCAGGGGTTGCTACTCGGTGATTGTCTAGATTCTATGATGGAAGAGGCAACAGAGATAACAAAGGGGCGGGAGCGGTAAGAGAAGAAAAAGATAGTTGGTGATAAACTGGCAGAGCTAAGGAAGAATTCAGCTGCGCTGGTAGAATCTATACTAGTAAAGAACACCACGGAGCATACAAATTTAGCGAGGAAAATACAAGGCAATACAGCAATTGGGCATCAAACAAGCGTTACAGGTAAGTCTAATCCAGTCGTTGCTAGTCAAAATAAATCGCAAAATCGTGACAGGACAAATATGGATGTTGAAAACCATAACAACACATGCACACATAAAGGTGCAACTGTATTTGGTGTGACTCAAACACCTACACCAAATGTGATAACAACTGTAGAGAAAGGAGCATGCCATATAATTAAGGGGAAGGGCACAGGTGCAGGTGCGGTGCATCAAACTGATGAGAGGGTAGATGCTTATCAGGCAGAAAAGGCAGCAGAAAGCATAGGTGGTCATCCAAAAGCTTCAGCGTGGAAAGGACAGGATTCAGTGAGAGTAGTAAATAAGCCGAGATTTTCAGAGTGGATTCAGAACCACATTCAAGATAAGAATAGAAGCACAAGAGTCCGTGAGGCGCCCAAATGGTTGAGATGGGCCTCATTCAGAACCTTGGGACAGAAATTAGAAGCACTAAACCAGGAATGGCCATTGGCACCAACAGAGTTGTGGAGGTAGAAGATAATTTTCCAGTCATAAAAATTAATCACGAGGTGCATAAAAAGTATTTAGAAAGCTTGATCTCGCGCTCAGTTGTAGGTTTTTTTACAAGGGGCTTCTTGGACCTGCGCAGATTAAGCACGTGGCTATCAACACACTTGAAGAGGTTAGGTTTGCCCCAACACCAATCGCTTAAGGCACTGGGCAACAAGTTCTTTCTTATTATGTTTGATTGTGAAGCAGCAGTAGATAGACTAGTTGAAGCAGTGAGACCCTTTTGCGAGGAGACTTTATTCGTACGGAGTTCTATACGCGAGGCTTCTCTCTTAAACAAACCTCGCTATCAAAATCCCATGTTGGTTTGAAATAGAAGATCTACCATCGGACTTGCTAGTTCGAGTTCTTAAAGTCTATTGCTAACACACTAGGCTCATACGTGTCAAATTCAATTCGAAGGGGCCTAGAATGCGTGTTGCTATCGGCAAACACACATATCCCCAAAGGAGTGACAGTAAAAAGCGGAATGTGTTGCTTTAAATTTTTACTTAAGCTCATAAATGGATGGGAAATAAGGAGGATGCTCCCCAACTTAGAGCTAGAAGGCGTAATCAAGTCAGACCACACAAGTGCCAAAGATAACATTGCCTCGGGGCCAAAGATAGAGAGCGAGAAACACATTTGCTATGGCTGGTGTTACACATAAAGAAATTAGTCAAGTGACACTTGAACCTCTCCGGTAATCTTTGTCACCCCTCCATTTACACCCACTCTAGAAACAAGCCCCATTTGCCATCTCCTCATTCTCACCCACTCCTGAAAATATGTTTGAAAATACGCCTCATAATAGACCAAAATCCAAAGAGGACATCCCAATCGGGGAGGTTCAGTGGCAAGTGGTAGCCTCCAAACATAGTACAAGAGCTAGAAATATTGCCAGGAAGTTTAGAGGCTCCCAAAACACAGTGGCCTTAAAAACTACAGAGGTTCCACAGCCATTGTCGTCGTTGTCTAAATATATCATGGAGGCAACTTCTATAGAGAAGGGGGAGCTTGCAGGTACAACAGGCAAAGATACACGTGATGTGTGGCACCCAAAAATGGCTTTGGTGATACACAAAGGATAGCTTCGAAGGGTCAAAAATAGATACAGCAGATGACGTAATAGGCAAGAAGAATAAGATGGATGCAAATGTATATGTAGACAACATGGGTGAGATGAAAAGAAAAAAAGCCTCAGCCCCCCTTTTAGCAACCCCGCTGGTGGTGAGTTGCTATTGAAGGGAAACTAGATGTGGAAAATAGAGGTGTTGGCCACACTCTTAAAACTCATAATGAATTTCAAAATCGTGAGCTGGAATATCAGAGGAGTAAAGTCCTCGGAGTTTAAAAGCAACAGGCTTTCACTAGCACTAAAGAGAGTGAACGCGAATATCATATGTTTTCAAGAACACAAGTGTAAGAAAGAGGAAGCTGATGTCCTGTTTAAAATAATAGGGAATGAGTATGTTGGAATTGTCTCGGCAAAGGAAAAATCTAGTGCAGGTACCTTAATCGCATGGAAAAACATGGTTAAGGTGACAACATCTATGTCGGATAGATTTGGAAGGTGGTCCATCATTGTGTGGCAGCAGAACAACCAAGCATGGGGAATTTTAAATATTTACGCGCATAACAATCCCAGGGGAAGAGATGCACTATGGGCCTCCCTCAGACATAAAATCAAAAGTCTTAGTAATCACATAGCATGGTTAATGCTGGGCAATTTTAATATAGTGGAGACATCAGAAGACAGACGTGGTGCAACATCTGACATTAGTAAGTACATTGTGTTCCAGGCTTGTGCTCCTGTGGCATCTCTGTGTGCTTACAAAGTTAGATGAGACATGTAAATTTTGTACTTTATCTCTGATTAATAAACTTTTTGGCTTTCGTCCTTAAAAAAAAAACATCTGACATTGTTAATGGTTTTGAAAAAAAGCAGTGGGGTAAATTGATTAGACGCCGGTGGATTTATTGAGCTGGAGGGGGATAAAGGTTTCACATGGTGCAATGGTTGGGTGGGACAGGGTAGAGCTTACGCTAGACATGACAGGTGTTACATGAATTACAATACACTCGCCACTTCCCCAACTCTTCGTAGAGTAAACTGCACCGACAATGCGATATCTGATCATAATCCTCAGGTAATTTCATGCTAGGAATGTAGGAAAAAAGTCTCAAGAACAGTGTTTAAAATGAATATCAAGTATCTGAAAGAGCCTGCTTTTACTGCAAACTGCAAAGAAATTTGGCAAGCGGCATTTATAAAGGACTCAGGCATGAACGCCTTAACGGCAGCACTAGCAAATATTAAGCAATTTGCTAAACTGTGGGGGAGAGAAAAAGTACAGGAGGAGAGAGCATCTTTGGACAAACTATACAGTCAATTGACAACCCTCAGAGCAGCGGGTCCCAATGATGGTACAGAAGAGAAAAAATTAATGGATGAGATTAAAAAGTCAGAGGAGACTAAGACTGTCGAGAACAGAAGCAAGGCAGGTTTAACTTGGCTTAGGCAAGCAGATAAATGCTCTAAGTTTTTCTTTAAGGCTGCCAAGCAGAAGAGATGGTCAACAACATTATCTAGCATTACACTTGATGATGGGTCGATACTAAAAAGTTGTGATGGGCTTCATAAGTTTCTTCACGATCACGTTCAAAGCTTCTTCGATGAGAAGCGTATGCCGTTCCAGGACGAGTTTGAAGAGTTAGTGGTTTCCAAGGTGTCTCCAGTCATAACAAATGAGCAACACCAAATGTTGAGCCGCCCACTATCTGTAGATGATTTGCATCAGGCAGTCATCGCCCTCGACAAAGAGAAGTGTCCGGGGATGGATGGGATTCCAATAGAGTTTTTTCAGGTTTATTGGGAATGGATTAAAACTGATGTATTCTCAGCTTATACAGACTTCCAACAAGTAGACCATCTGGATCTCAAGCTAAATACAGGTTGTATCATTTTGATTCCAAAGGGAAAAGACCTACGTACTATCAATGACTAGAGACCCATCACATTGCTGTCGGCATTCTATAAGATAATAGCAAAGGGAATGGCAGAGAAAATAAAGCCCATACTTGCAGAAACTATCTCCCCCGTCCAGTCAGGTTTTCTCCCAGGAAGGAACATTCTGCACAATATAGCAGCAGCTTTTGAGGGTATGTATTGGGCTAAAAATACAGGTCAAAAAGTAGCTTACATCAAGTTGGATTTTACTAAGGCATACGATAGTATCAGGTGGAGCTTTTTATATAAAATGCTGTTAAAATTGGGTTGCGAGGAATTTTTTACTGGAAGTGTTAAGAGATTACTCCACTCCGCACGGGCCTCTGTTCTTCTCAACGAGGAGTCCTCTCCTATATTCGTCATCGAAGGAGTAGCCCCATTTTTATTTAACATAGCAGCAGAAGCTTTTTCACAGCTATTTCTACAGGCCTCAAGGGATGGTCTAGTAGAAGGTCTTCAAATGGGGGATGGATCTCAGCAGATATGCAATCAATTGCAGATGACTCTTTTTTGTTTCTAGTAGCAGAGGAGAGCAATCTAAAGAATGCCACTCAGTTGTTAGATACTTTCTCCTTGGCCTCAGGATGTCTCATCAACTGGAAGAAATGCTCGGCGCAATGGGCTGGGGAAGGACCACATCCCAGGTGTTTAGAGCGCCTCCCGTGGAAAATCATAAAAGCTGGGGAGTATTCTAACCTTCTTGGAATCCCAGTGGGAATTAAAGTACCCTCAACAAAAGTATGGGATGAGATGATATTAGGATTACAGAAGCATCTGAATTGGTGGAAAGTCGCAAAACTATCACTGGCTGGCAGGATAGTAATAGCGAAGCATGTGCTGTGCAGCACGCACATCTATGTCTCATCTCTCCTCATAGCCCCACCAGAGAAAGTAAAAGAAATGGAAGGGACAATTAGAAACTTTATGTGGGGAGGCAACGAGGAAGGAGCACTAGTGAAAATAGCATGGTGGAAATGTAAAAGAGATAAGGAAGAAGGGGGAATAGGCATGATTGACTTAGCCCTACAAAGCAAAATACTAGTAGCCAAATTCATATGGAATATTTTAGAGGAGAAAACGAAGTCACCAGGCCTCCAACTCATAACGCAGGCCATATGTTTCTCCTGTGCACATGCTAAAGTATCAGCACAAGTATCTCTTCCATGGTCTCTATTTTATGGCTTGAAACCAAGTTCTGAGGCCTCAACGTTCTTAAGAGGTCTCATTTCCGCGTGGGACGTGGTGAAAAAGCTCTTCACATTGAATATCAGTAATTGTGCAGCGAGTACTACTCCACCATGGTGGATTCTAGTCAACTACCGCAACAAGAATGGTCCTTTGGCCCTTTTAGCTGACATCAGAGTGGTGAGAAGATGGATCAGTTGTGGCATTGGTTCGTGTGCAATGTGGTATGAAGGTGGTCAGTTAACAGAGTGGATGGTATTCAAGCAGAAATTTGGCCTCCAGAATAACGACAATACAATGTGGGAATGTATTGCAGTAAGTCTTCCAAACCACATAAATAGCACGAGTAAGAAACCTTGGGTTCTCGATCAATCTTTGCAGGTGGGGTCATTTATGAAATCAACATATAAGCGTCAGAAGACAAAAGGTACTTTATCGCTACCAGCTCAATGGAATGTGCAAGTCACCGACACACAGTTGAAGGAAATTTGGAGGGGTGTATGGATAAAACTTCTCCTTCCCCGAGTGAATTCTTTTTTATGGCAAGTAATTCATAGGGTTCCTATGGTAAACAGAAGGGTATCCAAATTCAAAGCGAACGTGAGCCCTCTATGTCCATTGTGCAAGATGGATGAAGAGTCTCTAGAACATTGCTTAGTAGAGTGCACTGACCTGCAAGTGGTGTGGTCGTGGTGCATGTATATGTTCAACAATACACTGGGGACTAACGATCTCCTTCTAGGTAGATATCAGTAGAATGGCCAGTCTCAAAACGCAAAGCTTTTCATATTGTCAGATCATGGGCATTATGGGTCATATGGAAAAGGCGTAATTCTTTCACTCTAGGCAAAGATGCATATACTACAGCCACACAAATACTGCACATGCTCATAGAGAAGTTTAGAAAGTTCAAGTGTGTGGTCGAAGGTGATGTTTCCCTTGTTTGGGAGAGTTTCATCAAGCTACCACCTTAAGAAGAAGGCATCTACATTGATTCTAAAAGGGCTTTGTAGCTATCCCCTCTTCAAACTTGTTCAGGAGGGTGTCTATCTGCTATAAGCCTGTGTAATAGTTTACCTATAAATGGAAAATTCTTTATCCTTCAAAAAAAAAAACTCTGATTAATGAACTTTTTGGCTTTCGTCCTTCAAAAAAAAAAAAAAAAAAAAAAAAAAAAAAAAAGATTAGAAAACCCGAAACCCATTTACTGACATCAACAAAATACGATTTAGGCATACTAATACCCTCTTAAACTATGCAAAACCATATGTAATACCTTGCCCATTCCACAATTGCACGGGATAATTACATCCATGATAGGAGACCTAAATAGTCTATAGGATGTACATGCAGTGTAAAATGTGAGGGATTTTTATACAACCATTTTACATTGCTTCAGTAGTTTAAAGCTATACCATAGATTATACATGATGGGCTGGAACTCGATGGAAAAGGAAAGGTGTGGAATCAATCTACTTCCTAGTTGAGCTTGCTACAAAAGTTATGCTAAGGCATAAGACACAACCACATATAAAAATATTTTTGCACTCTAACTATTAGTGAACTAGGAATCATAGAGGTTTGGCTAAACTGCATTCAAATTAAAGGCAACGCATAGTTCAAAGGGGCAGCAACTTCAATGCATCAATTGAGTGGGCAACAATGCTCTCAAGTTGAGTCCTCTCCTATGCATAGGGCTGCAATTTTCGTCCTTTTTATAGAAGTTTGGCCTATATCACTAATTCCAAAGCCATTGAGTTTGCAAAAGAAATATAAACCAAACATTAAAATTGCAAGTTTTCGACATTCACATTTCCATGTGATGCCAAGTTGGGCAATTCACAACATAAAGAGTTTTGGGATTGCAAGTTTTGGACATTTACATTTCCATGATGTGATGCCAAGTTGGGCAATTGTGAACATAAAGAGTTTTAGTTGGCAGACGTTAGTTAGCTGCAAGAACTGTGGACAAGACTATTGGTTGCGAGAGCTATTAGTTGGTGTATGATGCAAGATGTCCTTTGATAAGAACAATACGGGTGATCTTCCAGTTGTGCATGTTGCAAGATCCCGTCGGCGACAGAAAGATCAGCGATGGAGAAATTCTTCCCACTGTGCTTGTGTTGTAGAGGATGGAACACATAGGATGAGGATGGAAGAGAGGATGAGGCTGAGAATAATACAGTGGATCAAGTTGGGTCATGTGGGGTATGGTATATTTGGGAGTTGAAGGGGGGTGAGTTTGGAGGGAAACAAGGAAAAGGAAGAGGTCAAGGTGATGTAATCACAATAATGAGAAGGGATGCATGAACGAGTTCCCAAACTGCCAGGTAGGACCACTCCCCAAAGCCTAGGGTAGAATAGAAGAAAGAGAAGAACATTGGGGAGGAAACCAACAAACCTACAAATACACACAAACCACCTATGAATACAAGCAATGGAAACTAATAATAGGACCAACACCAACCAACATACAATATGAATACACCTTATTTCAAACGAGGTCGACGTGTTAGATTTTCTCAAGATGGTCCACAAAAGAATCTGAAGGGCCAGATATAAAGTGGGGGGCGTTACACAGGCTAGACAGCGGCGTGGTTGTGATTGGGCCACGTGGCCGGAGGTGGGCCAATGGAAAGGATGATGGGAACTAAAGGCTGTCAGGACCATCTACTGCACACATGCATGGATTCTCCGGCCTTTTCCCTTCATTATTATAATGTATCTATCTTCTTCCAATTCTGACTACTCCATAAGGTCTCCTTTGTAACCCCCCCGCACCGCCTGCTTTGAACATTCCCCCTCCACGTGTCCCCCTGCCAGTAAAATCTATCCCTTGCCCTTTCACTTAACTTGGTCCCCAACCAAGACGCATTCATGCCTCCCTAGCAAACCCCCTTGTGGGCGCTATTCTTCCACGTCCTCCCTCCACGTAGCACCCATCATCTATTTGAAGCTTTTCGGCTCTATTGGATATTATTCTTCCACGTCCCCCTCCACGTGGCACCCATCATTAGTTTGTAGCTTTTCGGCTCTACTGGATATTATTCGTCCACGTCCCCCTCCATGTGGCACCCTTTGCCTATTTGGAGCTTTAGGCTCTGGTGGGTCTTTTCGACCTCTCAAAGGTCTTTCCTCATTATTTCATCTGCACTCCATGTGATTCACTTGAAGCACTTCTTGTCTTTCCATTATACATTGGAGCTTTAGTAGTCACATGTGCAGTTTCCCCACATGTTCTTCCCATCCTCATGCTCAACTGCAGCACCTTCATATTGACAACACAACTCGTCCTGCATCGTTTGATCCGCCTAACCATCACCCCATGCTCCTAGAGTAGGTATCTTACAATCTTGCTTTCAGAGAACCCCTAACCTCTACCTAGATCACACTTGTAAGCAACGCTGAATCTGAGATCTGAGTTCGCATACATGACGTGATCAACTAAATAAAAGTATTGGGGAAGCATATAATATACCACGACTGCCAAAACTTTCAAGACCATGCTATCTATATTGAGCAACGGATATGGCATGATGTAGTGTGTGTTACTAAAGAGGAAAGCATGAGTTTAAAATGGGTTACAATTACCTGAGGCATGTGGTCTTTTGAATCTACTTTTCAAAAGAACTATTTATTAAGAACTCACTCATGTACTTGTGCTATAGTGAATGTTAGATTAGAGGATATATTTTATAACACTCTTTATAAAATTGCATTTATGTATTAGGATGATTGCCAATATTTTAACGTTCCTTATCATTTTCTATGATACATGTCCAAAAAAAGCGATTATTTGATGCTTTCTTATTGATGGCATACTTTATTGCACTTAATATAGTGCACATAATGCAAAGTGATACATGTAATGACAAGTTCTTTGTTTCTTTTTCCTTATTTTTTTCCCATTCTAATGCATGTTTAAACTCCTCCTCCAATATTAGTATAGACGTCACAGTCTGAAGCCGGTATGTTAAGCTTATTTGGATTCCAGAGATACGAAGAATCCTGAATGAAGAACATTGTCGAGAAGAGTTTGATTTCTTTGATTTGATGAGCTTATTTTAGTGCCCTAAGCATCACTTTGATGTGGGTTGAGAGTATAAGATAATAAGCACGTTAGACAAGTTGGTGGCGAGGTATGCGTTAGCATGAGATAATGTCCACTTCGAGAACCACACTAGAAGTGTCAATTAGTGATGTGGGCCTCCATATGTTACACATTATGGAATCAAGATACATCTACCATGGATGAGTGTCGTGGACAGATCGAAGCCATCGAGATGAAATTAGCAATGGGCAGATCTATTACATTCAAAGGTAGAAGTATTCTAAGACTTACTAGATCAAGATACATCTCTACCATATGGAAATAATGCTCTCAATATACCAATTGCAATACCCATTTGGAATTGCAAAGAAGTTGGAATAACTGTGGAAGGCTGTATTGGGATAGTTAAGCATGATCAAGTTCTACGGATTACAGTTTAACTCTTTATTTTATTCTATCTCGAGAACAACTATTCAGTCTGTGTCGAGAAGAAAGTGTCTACAAGTTGCATCGATGTCCAACTTGATGTCTAACTTTTAAGGTATGTGTGACCCCTAGAGTGGGAAAAAGACAAACTACAGTTGATAGCTGGTGTGGACTGAAAAAATAAGCCATTGATAGATGACGAAATAAAACCCCAAGTTTCTGAACTAAAATTTCTAACAAGGAACTGCTTATGGCGGTACTATAAACTAAAGAATTGACTTGCTAATTTTATCACACAAGTGTTGTCAATTGGCGGCTTAAATTTCAGTAAAATAATGTGAAACTTCATATTGTATTTGTATTTTGAAATTTAAAATAACATCAAAGAAGTACTTTGTATTTGTATTGTATCGTATGGTGTAAAGTGTAGTACACATGATTGCTTGTCTTCAATGTGTCCATCTTCTAGAGTTCGATCTACTTCTGACGGCCTTTAACGGCCCGTCAAACACGTCAGCCCCGTAAAAAAAAAAAAAAAAAAAAAAAAAAGGGAATTATTTCCCCCTTCTTCAAGAGCCGAAGCAGTTCAAGGATTCTGGGCGATGCTCGATCCGGCTAATCCAATCCGCCATCAAGAAAAACTCCATAGCCAACTCCGGCAGATGTTTACAGCCCCAGTAGCCATTTCATTCCTCGTCTTAGCAAATGTCGGCACAGGGAGAAGAGTTTAGTACCCACTCCAAGAAGCGGCCTCATTTTTCCTTGGATTTGAGCTTGAGTTTGGGCGACTTTCACTCCAAAAAATTGCATCCTGGTTCTCTTGAATCCGGCAAGGACGGATTTAAGCTTAGCTGTGAAGATGGCGCTGTTGATCATGATAGCTCCGGCAATGCCAGTGTTGGGTTTGCACTTCCCCAATATTTCTATGCTGAGGAGCAGAGGCATTTTGCTTCCGGCAAACCGACAAGCTCGGTGATGCAAGAAGATGGGTCGGAAAAGGCCAGCGAGGTTCTTCAGCAGAGTCCATGTGGTATGATTTTGTGCAAAGAAGCTGTGAATCTGGATTCTTGCAGCGGAACCCACCAGTCCAAATCCAGCACTCCGGGCGATGTAGAATGTGAGAGCCGAGACTGGATTTCTGCTCCACCTTTGTTTGATGCAAACAAAAGGGCAGTCTCTGAGGCCGCCGGAGCAGCAGCTATGGCAGCAGGGGAAAATGGGTTTGCGTCGCAACCGACGGAGCCAAGGGTTTTTCCATGTCCGTATTGCCAAAGAAAGTTCACAAGCTCTCAAGCTTTGGGCGGGCATCAAAATGCGCATAAAAGAGAGCGCACAGCGGCCAGGCAAGCGCAGAGGTCTAACAGTTTGGTAGCTCATGCTTACAGATCTCTAAATCCGGTGCATTTGCATCCTCCAATTTTAACGAGCAGCCCATCAACGCTGAGCAGATCCCTGGGCATAAAAGCGCATTCAGGAGGGCACACAACTCTGATCGAAAATTCTGCTTCGGTTCTTCATGCAGGGCACCATGGATGGTACAGATCTTCTCTTACTCTGCAGCCTGGTGTGGGTAAGTGCGAGCTTGGTAGCAGAGTTAGAAGCGCAGCGAGGTTTGATGATTTTCATGGTATCAGAAGCTTTACCTCCTCTTTTCATGACGATGATCTTCCTTCTGGAAAATGGCCTCGTAGTTTCTACCATCAGGGCTTCCAGACTAATGCAGATGTTGTAGAAATCAAAGAACAGGGCCTTCATTCTCCTAACTTGGAAAACTTGCCTATTGATCCATCCGCTTCTCCTTTGCTCTTCCAGCAGAGTATATCTGAGAAATCCTCATGTTTAGAACATACTGATTCTTACAAATTGGACCTCTCTCTCAGACTCTGACACTGGATCTTTGCACATATATGGAATTTTTTCCAAATCCTTTTCTACCCTTTATTCATTTTTTCTTTGGCTAGTTAGCTTATGATCATCTGTTTTACTTCTTGCCTCTTTTTCCTGCTGTATATCCACTCCTTGAACTGTTGATAGTTCATTCATCTCGCTGCGGCGGCTTCCGCGGTCTCGATCCTGCACGAAGGAAGAGAGAAATGTGACTCTGGATTGTTCTGATGAATATGAAGAAGATGAAGATCATTCAGGCTCTTTTTTTCCCTCTGATGTATGTACTCATCTCGTGTCCATGCATAATTTTGTTGAAAGTTTGTATGCTGGACAAGCTGAAGAATCTCTACAGCTCTTTCAAATCTCTACTGTAATCTTTCTGTCTAGGAAATGGGAGGCTCAAAGCAGATTGGGTTTCTTTCTTCCTTTTGTTTTTTTGGGAGTTGTTTTTTAAAAGGAGATCCAATGTCTGTTTTTTTTGGGAGTTGTTTCCAAAATAATCAGGAGAAGATGTGATCAGCAAAGGTTATTGTCAATGTATGGTTTCTATTTCGAAGTTTCAGTTTGAGCAATTGTATGAATGTTTTTTTGTTTTCTTTCCAATGCCAGTCTACAAAATGCACATTCTCAGAACTGTATGAAATTAAGTTTATGTCCTTAACATAGCAGAGCAGGAGATTTTGTGATGTTTTCTTGACTTGTGCTTATGTCAGAAGGCACTGTTTAGCTCATGCTTAACTAAGAAGTTTCTTGGCATGTTTGCTTTGCAGGGAATCCTTTGTCTTTTGCCTTTGTTTTTTTGCATGAGTTTCTCCCTTTGGTTCTCTGTTTCAAAGGGCTACTAGTAGCTTAGGTTGAGTGGACAAAGTAGAAAACACTTGCTTTTTGAGTTATTTTATATGAGCTTCAGTTGGCATCAACCATGACCTTTTTGTCAACATGTTATGTAGACCTTTGTAATGAGGGCACTGTCTCAATCTAGTTGCTAGTTAAAGCCCACTTTGGCATGTGATAAAAGTTTTGTCCAACTTTTTGCCTCCAACTCATGTCGATGTTGTTAAGTGGTATTTGGAGTGTTCTCATTCCCAGCTTCCAGTATGTTGAAAGCCCAACTGCTTGACTAGTTCCACTTTTGTTCCCTCTTATCTAGAGTCCCCACATAGATTGCATCTATCTGCCTTTTGAACACTCACGTTTGCTTAGTAACTTAACTGTGGAAGTTCAAATTCTAGCATGTTATCCTCGCAATTTGCAGCCTTTTTTCTTGACCAGATGCGTGGACCCTGTGTCCAAGTGTAAAGGGTTTGCTTAATAACTTAACTGTGGAAGTTCAAATTCAAGAATGTTATCCTCACAGCCAAATGCCAGGATCTTTGGCCCCAGTGTAAAGGCAGGTCTTTCTTTTTCTCTAGTTTTATTCTTGCAATCGCATTTTCTTTCTCCTCTCTGTGTAGGCTTTCATTCTCTAGATTGCCAACTCCAAAGGCCAACAACACACTTCCAATACTAATTTAAGGAATGACCCTTTTCCGTCCTTGTTTTCTATATACAAGATTAATGCTTTTACATTGAGGCCACGCCTTTTACATAAGGACATTATGTTACTCTTGCTCGTGGCTCGTTCACATGATGTTGTGGCCTCTTCAAGGGCATTTTCCTAGAGGCCATTTTCCATTTCTTAAAAGGATACACTAAAAGCAAGTAGTTTAATTACGTTTCACATGTTGCATGTGATACTCCATGAGTTAGCTTATTACATGAGTCTGTTGGTGTGCAATTATTGTTTTTATGTTATATTTACATGCACTCTTCTTCTTGGGTTGTTTATGTAGTTAGTGTTCTTGTTTTAGTACAATTCTTGCAGTTTTGTTGCATTAAAGAGAATACTTTTATTTAGAAATAAGATTTAAAATTTAATAACAATATGAGTTTTTATCTTATGACTATATCCACATTTATGTTTGATGTTTAGTTGTCATTACATTATGCATTGATATCCCACCAATATTGGTAAGATATTGTGGCATCCTTTTACTATTTTGGTGGACTTTAGTGAGATGTAAACAATAAATTACAAACGATAGGTCGCTACCCCACTTTCTAAGTAGGAATCTAGTTTTGAAATCTAATCTAGTGGCCATATATCAATTCTATTTTCTTTTCTCTACACAAATATTGCAATACAATTAGAAAATACTATGGATGTATTCATTGATTTCCTTGTAGGGTTGAAATTTACCTCAAATGCAAGAAGAAGATATTTCATGTCTTGAGAATATAAAGTACACAAATGTCACTTGGTAGCAAACCCCAACTTGTTGCTAAGCAGTTGCGAGTTGCGGGCAATAATTTTAATTAAAATTGCATTATTATACACAATTAAATAATTTAATGGTCCCTCTAACCACCATGATTGATGATTAGAAGCAACATTTTGGATTTGTCATTTTATACATAGTTTCCTTAAAGGCTTGGACTCTTTTGCTACCTCCCTCTATTCGATGGGTAGTGTTTAAAATACCATTTTTTGTTATTAGAAAGGATATTTACCAAGTACTTTGTTCTCTTTCAAATATAGACTATGAAATATACTAAAGGCTACCTCTACTTGGTGAATGGATGGCAGGGCATTCCCAATTGGAATACCTTGCTCTGACCTGAGCTTGCAACTCTAAATACATAACGAATAACATCAGCGGAAGAAGAAAATACGTATACACAACAACTTACAGATATTCATAGCAGTATTTCGTGCTTTAGAGTACAACCACTCTAATTTAAGGATTTGGCTGACTCCTAAGTGAGATGAATTTTTAAATGACAAATTCCAAAAGGTATGTTAGATATGCAGGGCTAGAGATCCACTTCCTTCCGCACCTATTAAAAGCTCTTCACAATAGGAGCTCTTCTAGAGGTAAGATCTTTGACTTGGCAAGCACAATGTTCATTGTAGAACCCCTATATAGTAGTCCTAGGAACTTGTCTGATCCACTCATGAGACCCCGTCCCAACTGCATGAAGCACTATGTCTCTAAGGGAGATGTAGAAAAATAATACCATTCCCTGGAGATGATCTATTAAGGGTCGCTTTTCCAGTTAGGTCTATTGAGCAACGGGATTTGACAATATGTACACTGTTTATTCCATGTACACATTACATAACTTTGACGCATGGCAAAATGCTTATTGATTGGGTCACGAGCTCTTCCCTTATGATGACATCTCAACGATTTAAGCTTACAGGCTCTTGGTACTAGGCCAATTGATTCTAGACTTTCCTTTGAATTATAACATCCCTTTTATATTCAAAATATCAAGCTCCAAGTGGATGTTTAGCTTGGAGGCTATATGTTTCTGTGAGCTAGACTCAAAAGCATGCAGAATCTTCTACTATATGTTCCATGGCCCGATCCTACATGCCTACCATTTCCTAACACTAGAATATTCAAGAACTTTAAAGTTTGCTACACTAACAAGGTGCTGCGCACGGAGGGTTGCCCTCCATGGCCTGAGGGTGAAGTGGCTTAAATCATACTTCAATTTCATGTTTCCACAATCAATCAAAATTGCTGCTTCAAGACAATACAATACTTGATACCATGACATTATGAAGATTGGGCCTGAAGAAATCTCTGATCCTCGTCAAGTTATAATATGCATGTTAGGTGGACATTGGAAAAATAGAAAACGTAGACTGTGAGTCTTCTAAAAATTATATGGACTCTATTATCTTGTATGTTATACCTTCAGTGACCATATTTATTTCTATTTGCCATGAGTTTTCTAATAACATTCTAAAATCATAGCATTCCAAGACAAATTCTTTATTGGCATTTCTTGAAATGATCGGTATGCTTCATCAATATTCCCATTCTGAGCATAAGCTGTAATCATGATATTCCAAGTTGTGATATCATGTTCTGGCATTTGTTTGAAAATTTTTATAGCCTTCTGCAATTCCCTATGCTTAGCGTACCCTGAAATTAATGAAGTCCAGGACATTACATTTTTGTGAGGCATTCATTTAAAAAGCTCTAAAGCCTCTGCCAGATCTAAAGCCTCTGCCATCTGGCCTACCTGAGTAAAGGCTGAAATCAAGGCACTCCATGAAAATATGTCTGGGTCAGGCATTTGTTCAAAAAACTGCATGGCTTCGTTTGGTTGTCCCAAATGGGCATATGAAGCAATCATGGTATTCCAAGAAAAAGCATCATGCTCAGGCATTCTGGTGAAGAGCTCAAGTGCTTCTCTAACATTTGTGCTAAGCAGAAAGTGATCCACTCGAAGCTTATTCTCCATATTGACCAACATATCCATAACCGATTTCCATAAATCTCGCTCTAAGAACGCCTTCCCCTTCTCTAAGGGAAGGCTTATGGACCTCGCTCTAATGCTTGGGAGGTATAGAACAACCATGGCGGTGCTGGTTAACCAGTTCCCATACTAGCCGCGCAGCAACAATGGCGACCGCCAATTTACAGGTAAGTTTGGTGCACGGAGGGTTGCCCTCCGGTCCCCGAAGGTGTGCTTGCATATTTATTATTTTGTTGTCTCGTAAAAATAAATGCGAGGTTCAAACCTTTTGCCCCGGAGATTGTCTATGGGTTTAACTTTAAATATCTAGTTTGTACTAATACAACCATGTCAGACCTTAACAGCGTTGCATGACTAAGAATGGATTTCTTGTTTGCCTCCCACATAATAACCAAGGCATTTTGGGATTACGCACTAGTTTAAACACAAATAGATTTCGCATCTTCCCATAGATCAAAGCAAGTTTGGTTGTAGAATGCTGTCCCAGCTTTGATTCCATATTAAAACAAATTGGGTATCCAACCCTTTTATTTGCAGTTAAGAAATTGCTGAAAATTCTATTGTGAGAGAAAATAAGGTACAAAGGGTTGATGAATAATTGTATTGTAACAAAATGAGCCAATCAGTTTGGTGATTAAACTGCTACTCCTGCCTGCCAGGTATTTTTCAAATTTCGTAATTGTGCTCTGTTGATAATAGGTCACCTTCACAGCTTCCATTAACCTGCTGCTTCAGAAAAACCTTGTCCAGTATTCTTACAATAGCCAGCCAAACTCCCAAAGAATTAAGCAATTGAAAATCCAGAATATATAAGCTTTCATCAACACTTCAATCCAAATATTTCCAACACCTCATCATGCCTCTCTTTGGTACCTTGCACAGCTTTTTAGTGCATTTCTTCACTCCAAATCCTACTGTGTAAAACAAATGTTGGTCAATCTAGAAGGGGACTGAAATAGGTTTTAAAATGTGTTGAGTTTGCTTAGTTGACTGTCACACGCACAATATCGTTGAACAAGGAAAGTTTGGGAAGTATAGTACTAGAAGTACTATTGTTAGAGGAAGTAAGAATGGCACAAGTGGTTGTGTTGTCAAATGGAACATTAGCAGCTGAAGAATATGGACTTGCTGCAAAATAGTATGCTCCATTTGGCTGATCAAGTTTAAGAAAACGCTCATGGTTTGGCCAGGAGCTATAACAATATAATCTGAAGAGAAGGGTTGTACATAAGTGGCATCTCACTATTAGCTTATGATTTGCCACTGCCAAGAATATGTTGTTATTAAGCACCACATTGACGAGCCGAAGAAGAAAGAAGAAGATAAATCTGTGGAGGCCATGCTTTCAACACATATGCCTCTTCTGCAGAAATCATGCATTCATGAATGAAAATGATGGTATACATTTTACGCAAGTAATACTAGCGTAAAATATGTACTTTGTTAGGAGCAATTAGAGTAAAGGGGCCCTGGCCAGCCATTGGTTATAAATGCATCAGAATTGTTGGGTGTGGCTCTTGTTGATAACGCCTAGCTGATCATGGACTCCTCATCCATTCCCCTGTTCAAAACAACATAAGTCATGTATCTTCAAGATATAAATTTTCGAACAAAATTATCTTCTTAGTACCTAGAACAAGGGTAACTTCCTTATCAGGCTTTGCAAAGGGGAAACCAATTTCTTCTCTAGTATGAATTATGAATGCTCCATGGACTGTTGCTCTAAGCCATGCTATATGTGCATACCACCAGAGTGTTCATATTTGGCCTTGTGTTGTGAAATTGTATAGGAAAGAGTTCCCTTGTTGAAATGGATATCGTGTAATATACGCCGGCCCATCGAACCACTCGGAGCGGACGCTCACTCCATGTCTGTCGTCAACACAGATTAGTAAACGCATCCATCTCAAATTGAAGAGTATTTGGTAGAGTGTTACCAGTGAATAGTGAATGGTGATGTTATGCGGTGATAAATTGTTGATTCTGATAAGTACTCTGTCTCCTTCATTTGCATGGATAAAATGTATTCTATTCCATTCTATAATGCATCTCCAAGAAAGATAGCACCAGTGATGCTTAGAATTATATTCTTCTAAAAACTATGGTGGTTGTTCATGTCACCTCCATAGAAAAATCATCTACAGTACAAGACTAACCAATCAAGACCAAGAGAAGGTTACCATGAACTCCATTTCATTTGACGAAAATCATGTCTCCCAGCAGTCTTCTAGGTGGAGTTAAAAGCGCAATGGTCTGTACCAATCAACTACAGAGCATAGCATTAACATGCATAGGTCAGAATCCAAATATCATGCTACTATTGTTCAGTCTGATAATCAGAGATGAGAAATCTCAGGTCGCTGCCTATGTCAAACTGAAAAGTAGAATGGCAGCTAGCAATGCCTTCTCAGACTCACATAACATTCTGCCCAGATACTGCAATCTTGTGTCTGGGTAATAAATGTCATATACTAGAATAGCTCAATCAGTGGTCCTAAACCTCTTATAACTAAATGCATAGAAGACAGAAATGAAATCAAAATTCCACATCTTTGTGTCGTCCAGAGCTAAACCAGATGCCACAGATTTTCCTACAACCCTTTGCCCTGATTCAAACGTAGATACATTGCAGGGAAGTTTGCAAAATGTTTGTAAATAAAATATAGCAAAACTCACTTTATCTGATTTCTGGGCACGAGCAATCTCCTCAAGAGCATCAATGCTCATCACATGCACAACATATAGCGGAGTATTCACAAATCTAGCCAGTTTAATTGCCCTTGCTGTTGCCTCTCCTTCAAGCTATATATCATTTTGACATTGGTAAATCTATTTTCCAGGGAATATCTATCTTACAGTTATAATGCCACTGCACTTACCAATGGTGGCCTAGAAAGAGCATGCCCTTCTGGTCCTGTAATACCCAAGTTAAAGATTTCTGACTGACCTTCTGCAACGGCATCACCATTTTTTGCATGAACTTGTGCTAATGCTCCAAGCTCTTTGCATTTTTTCAAATCTTGCAATAAAACTTCGTCTGAAACCAAAACACAATGTGTTAGTAAACAAGGTGCCTGAAATCCATTAAAGATGGCTACCTTTGTTCTTGCTGCAAGACGATAAATATCAGGAACATCAGTCAAAATCGTTTTATGGTGTGTATCCAGACTGGTTCACACTTTCTAAGCATTCACATGGGTCCATACTACCTTCTTTCAATCCCCAAGCAAACCCAATGCCCTAGATTCAAAATTTAGCAATCATGGTAATTAAATGAAATCTGATGGTTTGATAAGTGATTGATTTAAAACTATTATTAGAATTTCACAATTTACAAACTTTTACACTTTTAAGAATACTTTAAGAAAGGTTTTAGGTTGAAATTAATTAAATGATACAAAGTTATTGGCTTAATAATAACTATTGAATAATTTATTATTGATCAAATAAAATATATTGACATTTAATTAATAATAAACTATTTATTTTCTTATTAAACATAAACGTTATCATTTAATTAATTTCAATCTAAAACTTTCTTTGAATATTTTGAAAAGAATAGCATTTTAATTATACAGAGTTATCTTAGATAAAAATTTAATTTTAAATAGATGCAATCGAGAATTAGTTTAAAAAACAACTTTAAACTTTAGTAAGTATCATATTTTTGATCTAAAGATAAACAGAACAAATTATTAAAATCAATAAGAGCTAAAAATACATAACAAATTATCATGGCATTCGTGAAGTACATTTATTAGATTTGAATAAGTCTAGATTTTGATAAATATGTCATATATCCTAGGGATATTCTAGCATATACCTAGGATATGCCAAAAACCCACATAAACAAGGGTTTGCCCCCCTAGGGGCAACCCAAAAAAGGATCGCAACAGAGACTATATTCATGCAAATTTTAGAAGAAAGATGAAACCATGATATACACTCTCTGATTGCTCCTAAGGACCTAGCTTTGTTCTGTGGTCTTAGAGGTATGACGAGAGGAAAGGGAGAATGTTGGCACTGCTCCTAGATGGTGGCATTGTCGATTCCATCAATAGCTCAGGTTGTCTCTTGCTCCTAAGGCGATGGCGCTCCATTATTAGCTCCCCAAGCTATAATAACAATGGTGCTCCCCCTATTCCAACAACCCCTTCATTATGATGCATGCCCCTTTCAACCAGCGATGCCCTATCCCAAAAGGTGGGTATGTGCTTTCCTATAAAGACACTAACACTTTTAAGGCGCCACCATAAATACTAAATTTCCCTTGTAATACCATTTATTTTTCCTTTTAATATAATAAAATGGAAACCTAAGTGAATGCTATGGGGAACCATTATCAGCCTCCAAGGCTGATACTGTAGTACGCGGCATGTTACACTCTTCTCCCCTTAAAAGGATGTGACATCATCCTCGACATCTTGTCAATTAGAGAAAGCTTGTGAAAGATGGTACACCATCATATACCTACATGTTCCGGACAATTTTTGTTGAGTTTCTATCAATTGTAATATGAGTACTATAGCCTGATTCAACTTATATCTACAGAGTATAATGAAGAAAGAACTGGCTTTAGGCCTTTGTATTATGAAATGTTCACAAATTTACATAAACTAAATGTATCCTAAGGGTACATAAAACCTTTCCTCTCTTCATGTAACATATTCATGTGCTTAGACTGAAGTGCTTCCCCTGTCTGTGGAGGTCGTTCCATAAGGGGCATGGCACTCGATTCCCTTATGATGCTTGTCTCTTCCTTGCTCTGTGACAGCGCATTATAGAATTTCTTTATTGGTCATTTGTATCATTTTATTGAACTCTTCTGTTCTGTTGCACATCCTCCCATTTTGCTAACTAGACATCTATTACTTTCAAAGAAACAACTATAAGCTCGATGACTTGGTCTTGAAAACCTTTCGAGGCAGGGGTTTTTTAATCCTAGTAGTAATGATTGTACTAGCCCATTGTATGGGTCCCATGACCTATTGGTCTTCGTGGACGTTAAAAAATCTATTCTATTCTATTCTATTCTATTCTATTCTATTCTTTGAAGCAACATTTGCTTGCTATAGACGTCTCTCTATATGGCTTGGAGCTAAATCTTCTCTAGCTCTTCTATTTTGGTCTTTTATGCTAATTCCCTTGGGTAACTACCTCATGCTGCTTCTCCTACTCTTGTGAAATGCTCCTAGGGTGTTTAACACATGAAAATCAAACAGAGAGAAATAATTGAGTCTCCAATAATAAATAACTTTTTATTATTATGAGAGCTTGTCTTAATCACTCAAAATCTGAGTTTCCAATTAATCATCCTACAACTCCACTATTATTCCACACTTCCCGCTTCGCAAACCTTACTTAGCTATATATATTGGCAACTAGATATTTATATGATTCATTCGCCAAATGAGCCACTGCAAGTACGAGGAAAATGTGGTGTGTGCATCTTCATGATGCAGCAATTGAGTGCTCTTACTCTCTCGAAAGGTCTTTTTTATAGGCCAACCGCCTGGCATGCCTGCAAAAGTGGGTTGTCGTGGATTAATATTCTTGCATCCAATCTAAACCGCACCATTGATTATGTTATTAAAGAAAAATCTCAAGGAATTTCCGTACCATGCCACATATCTAGTTGCCATCCATAACTTTTCTTTCTCATCGTCATTATGACATTCACCTTCTCGAATCATCATTCTTAATTATGCAAAGATTAACCGGTTATTTTCATGGCTGTGTCAAATCATATCGTACTCGCTAAAGTGTCTCACATCGGCATTTCCCCACGCAGTTAAACCGCAAATCTCTTTGGTGGACTTAGCAAAATTCTTTGATCCCTTCCCAAAATTCTCCAGTTGTTGCCACCTGTCCATTTTAACAGCATTGATCTCTCTTCACTCAATTGTCTGTAATACTCTCTAGTGAATTGACATGAACCCTAACATCTTTCGTGCTTTCTTGCACTTCCATCTTCGTCATCGCTAAAAGCTTGATTCTTTTCTATGGCCTCATCTTCTTTCCCTTCTTCTCTGCATGCTACTGCCCCCATAGATGCTGGTTTGTTTCAACATATTTGTTTCACAACACCGAGTTCTGAAGCCTCCCTCCAGGAGATTGACTGCCAGATTGCTATCAAGATTGGATTTGATACTTTCCTGGAACAAGTTCTTCCATCTCCAAATCCGGCGCACATCTTTTAGTTTGTCGTCAATTAATTTCCACAGTAGCAAGTTATAAAACTTCGGTTGCGGGAACAGATATCTCTCTCAACCAGGAATTCATCTCTTAGGTATTTCATCTGTCTAGAGGTACCAATTTCTTGGGTTGGTCTGAGTTGCAATATCATGATGTTATGGCTTTTACCCACATTCGTCCTATAGCGCTCAACTTCGGCTCACCACTTTTCTTTTACAATTCAGTGGTTTTGTTAAATCTTTGTGGCACAAGTTCTTTCGTCATTATATCATGAATACTGCCATCAATAGGCTATTCACTCAGATGATCATTTTGATTGGCCTGACCTAACATTCCATAGGATCATGGATAAACTTGAGCGTCTTCAATAGAAACTCGATACTGTAGATTTAGCTATGGAAGTTCATTTCTAGGCCATCATCAAACATTGTCTCCCTACTCTAGAAATAATTATTATCTCGGGACATCACTTTGAAGCATCCTCTTCCAAAGCTGCGAAGCATACCCCATCCAGAATCAGCGTATTGTGGAGCTTTCATTTAGCATAATCATCACCCTCTCTGCAGCCTATCAATCTGGCAGGAGTCGTCCCTCAATCTCCTCCACAAAATCCACAAATGCCAACTCTTACTCCTCCAACAATTCCCATCTTCTCCTCCTCACATTCAAATTGGTGCAGTCCATCTGCCTACCAAGAAGACTCACACACATCTACCATACAAAATGTTCAACAACCTCCACCTCTACACCCACACTAGGTGCTCTATAAATATCAGAAAAGTGTAACAAGCTATACCCTTCAGCTACAGGACTCACACGAAAAGTTAATGATTAATTCCAGAGACTTGGATTCAACAGACACTTTAAAACGTGAACTTCAACAAGTTCAAGTGCAAATTGTTGATTTGAAGGCCTGGCTTCAGACTCGTCACAGTGACCTTTTAGCAACTAGAGAGAAGCTTAAATAAGAACAAGAAGGCGGCACCACTCTAGCCCTCCATGCCTCTATTCAGTCATAAGCCGCCAGAACCTCACGACTTAAGTTTCTAGCCTCACGGCTGAGGTCCACGCTAAAGACTAAGCCCTTGATAAGACCAATGAGCACATCCAAAATCTAAATATAGAGCTTAGTGCTCGGACGCACGCTATCATGATGGCCCAAACATGCACACCCATCTGGACAGCATGCTGATTGCTCACGCTCGTGTTAAGGCTCTTAAGAAGCAACTCCAAGAAGCTGTAGCAACGAAAATTCTTCTTGATGCTGAGTTGGTTAGTCTCAAGCTTCATATCGCCTCCTTTGGAGCCTCCCCTTCTCATGCCAGTCCTGCTACACGTCAAGTCAACAAACTTCATCGCAAGGTTGCAGAGCAGGAAAATACTATTCAGGATTTGCAGGCTCCAAGTCGAGCACGCTATACAGTCTGTTAATGATAGATATCAACTCATTGAACGATACCGTACTTTGGCCGTTCATATTGCTACAGATTTTCCCCAGCCCACTGACTATTTAGCCTATACCAAATCCAGATGCCATATATTTCTTATAAATTGGATGACCTTCTGTGGTTCTGTTGACGTGCCTTTCACAATCATAGATCTTTTGCGCATCTGGCTTGACCTTTCTATTACTGATAAAGATCTTCTCTATGCTTTATTCAATTTTAAATTGATCCTGTTGAAGACCCCAAATTTTTGTCCTCCACACTGTAGAACCTATGGCATTTATCATGCATGATTTCTTCTTGGCACATTCTACCAAGCCCTTCATTGAAGACCCTATACCCTTTGGATTTCTTGGCAGGAGGAAGATCAATTCCTTCTCACCAAAAACATTGAATTCTGATGCAGATCAGGCATGTGCTCTCCAAAATGAGTATATGACAAAGCTGCCTCAACTTCTCCTCTCTAGATTAAGGATGCATTGCATCTAGTCCAACAATACTTGTATGACCATCATGATCTTGGCTATGCTCAGTTCTACATACAACACACAGGTACTTTCAATATTCTGCACTCTTACATGAACAAAGCTCAAACAACCAAAAGCTTTTAAATTCTCATAATTTGGTTTGACCCCTGACCATATCTCATCTGGTATCATTCCACTGAGTGCTTTGCTTGGCAACATATTTTGAACCTTTACTGTTGTCAAGACAGCTTCTTCCCATAAATAATTGGGCAGTCCTGTATGCTTGATCATGGCTCTAACTGCATTCAAGATTGTCCTGTTTTTCCTTTCTGCAATTCCATTAGTTTGTGGTGAGTGACTACATGTAAACTGCCTTTTGATTCCCCTGACTTTGCAAAATTTGATAAACTCAGTTGACATAAACTCTCCACCACGGTCAGATCGAATACATTTCACCTTTTTTCCTGTTTCTAATTCTACTCCAGCAGCAAATAGTTTATAAGCCTCAAAGGCTTGATCTTTAGTTCTAAGACACATGCATGTAGTCTTTCTACTAAAGTCATCTATAAAGGTAATAAAATACCTTTTCCTGATATTCCTCTGACATTAAGAGGACCACAGAGATCAGTATGCACTAATTCTAATACTTCTTTGGTTTTTCTCTTTGCCCTTCTAAAAGGCAGCCTTGCATGCTTTCCTAACATGCAGCCCAAGTAGACTCTTGGTCCAGCAGCTCCATCTTTTGCTTTAATTAAGTTTTCTTTGACCAAGATATCTATAGTGCTATGATTAACATGACACAATCTCTGATGCCAAATGTCTATGTCAGGGATCATAACAGAATTAACAAAAGGCACACAACTACTATCCAATGCAAACAAGTTACCAAATCTTTTTCCAAGAAATTTGACTTCATTATCCAAAAGAACTTTAATTGAAACTTGTCAAACACCACAGTATATCCCATATCTACTAACTGTGCAACAGAAATTAAATTTCTGACTAGTGACGGTACACATAAAACATCCTTCAAGTTTACTGCATTTCCTTCAAGATCAAACAGTTCTAGCATCCCTGTGCATTGAACATCTTGTAACCCCATTTCCCAGCTTGATATGATTAATTCTTCCTTCTTTCCCTTGAAGTATTTGCTGAGCTGGTCACGGTTTTTTCTGCTCCACTATCTAATATTAGCATTTCATCATCATTGTTAGAATTTTCTTTTGAGACAACCAAAATGTTATAATTACTTACCTCAACGTCTTCATCTTCTTCACTAGATTCCTCTTCAATGTCTTGTACTAAATTTATAGCAGATCTTTGCCCATCAAGATTTCTTCCTCGACCCCTAGAAGTATTTCTTCCTCCTCTGCTTGATCTGCCCCTGTTTATTTTACTGCTTGAACACTTGTTTGCAAAGTGGCCTCTGCCTCCACAGTTAAAGCATTCAACCTCCCTCAACTTAGGGCAGTTTGCTTTCAAATGACCCTTAGCTTTGCAGTGAAAGCAAGGACCAATTTCACTTTTATCCTTTAAACTTTTAGTTAAGAACTTGGCTTTTCCTTTCCCTGCATACAAGACTTCAACATTATCTTCAGTATCATCATCATACATTACCTTATTTTGCTCGAATTCTGTTCGAATCATTTCTTCTGCAGCTTCTCTAGTTTTGGCTACATTCCTGATCAGAGTTGACAACTGCTTATTCCCTTCAACAGCCCTTGCCACATGCAATAATTTTTGCTGCTCAGTCAGCAAGACTCCAGCTCCTTCTAAATCTGCTATAATGTTGTCAAATTTAGAGAAAAAATTTTGCAAGTCATCACCTTCTTTAACTCTCAACATCCTGAGTGCCTTGTCAAGAACATCAATTTGAGATGATGTTTTTTCCTTATAGTTCTTAAGTAAGAACTTCCAAATGTCATTAGGAGACTTTCCCCTTATCTTCAGCAAAATTGAAGCCCCAACTTTGCTGGTCAGGATACCATAAGCTTCTCGAAGCTTAACAACTTCATCCTTACCACTTTTACTTGACTCCACTTCACCAGACTCTTCAGAGGCTTCACCAGATTCTCCAGAGGTGGCACTTCTTCTTGCAACCACAGAGGTTGCATCTCCACTTGAATTAGTTCCTTGAACTAATTCCCAAAGCCCTTCATTTTCTAGAACATTCTTGATTTGTTCCTTCCAAATTTGAAAGCCTGGGCCCCCTTCATATACTGCAATAGAGTTCAACAACCCTGCTCCAAACCTGCTTGACATGGCTCTGATACCACTATTAGAAACACAGTACTCTACCTACAATCACAGTATAAGTGCAAGCAAATTCCTAAAGATGTGTTTCTATTACCACTTGTCCCTAGGCCTTTCACTTAATTTTCACAACACACAATAGTGTTTATTAACCATTGAAAGAAATCATATCAAACACTGTTCATTTGATATTAAACAAATCACTGTAGCAATGGTTTATTTCGACAACACTGGCATCGAATTTTGCACAATTCGATCCTCTCCGGCACACCAAAAACTTGTTCGCACCCTCTGTTCATTCTACTTCATCTGTATATCTATTCAGCTTGCAGAATCCGATCGGCAAGGCTTGGCCATCGGCATTCTAAATCAGTCTCCCTTATCTTCAATATATCCCATTTTCTTCGAGCTTAGAAATATCCCACATGCGTTATCGGCTTCAACCATTAACCGTCCATTTCATAAAAATAATACTATAGTTAAATGTAAACACTTAACCTTTAACCATGCTTTCATCATGAAATTCATGTATATCCCTAGGTTCAAATCATGTAGCTAGTTTCAAATCATCCAAGCTCTGAGCATACATAGGTTCAAGTCGTGATCTCCATGCTTACTGCTTCAAGTTAACCTTCAGTATTCAGCATCTGCTAGTGACTAGCTTGCCCTAACTTCTTATGACTGTTAATACTGCATCTCAAGTTCTGTGCTACACACAAATAACATGACACCATTTACCAGGAGGAATGAAGACGGGATTCGAGAAAACGTGAGGAAGTTGCCTGCTATGTTTACGAAGACCTGCATTCTTGAAGAGGTCAACACAGAAGTGATGGCACTCACAGGCAAGAAGGTGTCTCCGACAGGATTTCATAGAACGTGGAGACGTAGCTTCAAGGATGTTAGTATTGCTAAGAAGATTGCATTCTCCAAGTGTGACACTTACGAGGTTATCCGCACGAAGCTGTTGAAGACCAAGGATGAGGCTGAAAGGAGAATATTGCATGATCAGAGAAGGGCACATAAACTAGAGCAGCAATCATGTCGCACCCAGTACTGGTCATGGAGAATTTTACTCCCATGGGTATCCTCGAGACTACGTGTGTATCATTCACGACAAAATGGATCAGGCAAAGACTATGATTCCAAAGTTGCTACAATCCGTGAAGTCCCTTTGGAGACTAGATAAGCTAAAGACTTCATTGACATGTGCACTTACTCACGGCCATGGAAGAGGGTCCTATGGAAATTTTGCTTTGGATCTGTGGGCAGACGACTCCAACTTCCACGTAGGTTCCTTGAATAGTATTTTGAAAAGGTTGGAACTGCCTAATGAGTTTGCAGGAGGCCATCTTGTATTGTCTGATCCATCAGTCCCAGATTGGGCAAGGACCTTGCGTGACACCACCGTGCTAGCGTCCAAGTTGTCGCTATCTAGCAAGAGCATCCCCGTTGACCTCCCTCAACCTGAGGGACCCTCAATGAAGCGCCTGCCTCGCAAATTGATGTTGCAACTGGACAATGCATCTGGACAAAACAAAAATAGGTATGTATTCTCATATCTTTCATACCTTGTATATCTCGGTGTTTTCGAGGAGATTGAGTTAGGTTTTATGATGCCTGGCCATACACATGAGGATATAGATGCTATGTTTGGTAATTTTTCATCTTCCTTGAAGAAAGCTGAAGTGCCAACCATGCCTGAGTTGCTGTATGAATTTCATACGTGCAATTGCAATACGCCAGTGCCATATCTTGTTGATAAGGTTCCAGATTGGAAAGGTTTCATAGAAGGGTACATCCCTAATGGGGAAGATAGATTGACTGGTCACACTGGCCCTCTGACCTTTTTGTTTGCTATGAATGGTGACTGGCCTGTCATGTACCACAAGGCACGTCCTACATTCATGGATTGGTTACCTGTTGCAGGAATAAGAATGTGGAAAGAAGGAGAGGATGGGAAACCCCTAATGCCATTTGGAAATCCGAAGATGTTAGCACCTAAGACCTCGATGAAAGACATTGGGCAGCTCCAAAACAGTATCCATAAGCATATCCTCCATTGGGTTGCATGCTCAACGAACAATAAGGGCACTCCAGAGACGGCGAAATATACAGCACAATTTACGTTGACAATTGAATATTGGATGGGACTCTTGCAGCATCTGTAACATCACCAATGTGGAAGGTCCTTAAGAGGACTTTTGGCCGCGCACTAGGCAAGATAGACTTGACATACCTGATGTGGTGGTTGTGGTGGAGCCAAGTGCAACCATCACTCCTGCCTATGTTGGTCCATTGAAGGATAAGCCCATACCAGAATTCAATCCATTCACGGATTTGAAGAAGGGCATGTCTGTAATGGCGCGCCCTGATGATGTCTTGTGCCCGACATGGCTAGGGTATGCTACAGAGGAACCCCAAATGGATGATAAGAAAGACAACTTTGAGACTATCCAGGTCACTTGGTGGGAGCCTGTCCCTGTTAGGAACCAGGTGTTCCCAGCCAACTATGTCAATTGTTGGAAGAAGGGATGGAGGCCGACGACTGCTAGTGACCGCATTGAGATAGAGACTATCGACTACGCTTGGAGTCCTTCGAATAAGAAGAGCTACCAAACACTGTCAAGATTCCTACGCTTGTTGCAGAAGCATATGCGGCACTTGCCGGGGATGTATGTTAGTGTTATGGAAGCGCTTGTTTTATAAAAAGTCCACAATTTAAGGTATTGTCCATATTTAATGAAACTGTGCTTGGTGGGAGGGGGGGAACTCCGTACAACAACAAGATTCAGCTCAGAGGAAACGCCGATGAGGAATGCAGAAAGACACAAGGCTTTTATAGAAGAAAGGGCCAAAGAAAGCTTGTGCTATAGTAGGCTTGTGCCAAAGAAAGCTTGGGTCCAAAAAGAGAGCTTGCACTAAAACTGGCGTCCCTATCCCTAGAATGATGGTTCTCTTCTATATAAGAAGAGAACCATAGCATTCTAGGGATAGGTCCTTTATGCACAAATATCATCATCCGACACAAAGAGGAACCTCCTTCAAATCTGGGGGTTTCACCTACTATAAAGGGGATACGCCACGTGCGTTAATGGGGTCAACAAAAAACCCTCCGTTAATGCCCCTTCCCATATACATATTACATTGGATTCCCCCCAGAAAATCCCCTAGACAAGCCCCTATCCGTATGTTAACATACGGTTTAGGGTAAAAAAAAACCCACCCCTTTCACTCACATGATATATATGCCTTAAACTATGTGACATCCCTGGGCCTCAAACCCCATCATAGATTGAGACCACGAAAGACTGTAAGGTGCAACTCGATGCCGTGGCGCCATTTACATGTAAACGGCGCGGTGGCGCCATTTACATGTGATCAGCGCATGGCGCCACCGCGCCGTTTACATGTAAATGGCGCCACCGCACTATTTACCTGTACAGTTACTTCTGCACATCTTTTTGGATTGGGTTAGCATTCCATGATTTGAATGTTGATTTTGTTTTTTTTTTGTAAAGCTTCGTTGTCCAAGCCCAGCAATGTTGTGACGGAGAAGACCGTGGTCATGGCTGGAAGGCCATGGTGCATGGAAATTGTCAGGGCGATACCTCTGGAGGAAGGTGTCGACCCTACAAAGGGCGACAAGAGGCGAGAACTTTGCCTCCTTACAAAGTCGAGAAGTGCTGAACAGGGGCAGGACGTTGTGATGCAGCTTGGCATCATTGTCAACATGCGGGAGGTGAAAAAGCAGGGAAGAATTCCTTGGTTGCACGGTGGAGGATCCCGTGAATTGCACCATTGATCAGTATTGCATGGACTGGCAGTTTTATGATCCACAGATGATGGAATCCAGCATCAAGGACCAGACACTCTCTGCCAAAAGAAAAGGCTGGCCGTTGCCTTCATATGAAAGCAGAGAGGCTGCTGCTATTAATGGCACTGTCGAGCTCCTTAGAGGATTTGGCATACTCCGTTCAGCCATGGACACATCAAAGAACTCAGTGTCACATATTGTCAGAGCCAAGACCTCTGGTAATATGCCTGCTCTAAACAGCACCTGGCTTCTAGAGAAGATTACGAAAAAGGATGGGAAGAGAAGGCCAAACCTTAGGCAAGCCAAACCCAAGAAAGGAACACTCCATATAGAAGGGACAGAAAATGAGGAAGAGAATCAAAAGAAAGACGAGGAAAATCCCAAGTCTCCTCCCAAGTCACCTCCCAAGTCTCCTCCTATCAGGACTCCTATCGGTTCTCCTATCAGGTCCCCGCCCAAATAGGATTAAGAGAGAACCATTAGTGATACTAAAACATCCTCCCCACATCGGAGAGGTAAAGGTGGTGCATCAACGGCTGATAGCATTCCGGCTAAAAGGAAGAGGGAAATAAAAAAGGAGATGAGGGTCAGAAAGCAGAAGAAAATGGAAAGTCTGGAGGTGCCTTCTGAGCTGAAGATGGACCGTGATGCCGAGACGGAGTTGGCAGAGGAAACTTAAAAAAAAAATATAGCAGCACGGTCACATGTTTCCTCTAGGTGTGACTTATATAAGAAAAATATCCATCTGGGATATGGAAGAGGCACCTCCTAACATGACGGCACGAGTTGTAAATCCTGAACATGTTAGGAAACTGCGCAAGTCATTTGCTGAAGATCCTCATCCAGTCTTCACGCCGGTAGATGTGGTGCCCTTTGATCCAGATACAAAGCAGCTCGTACCATGGTCACAAGAATCTGACCTGGTGGGTAGGAGGTTCTACATCATCAATGTCAACCATTACGTCTCGGGTATTTCGTCGGTGTCGGAAGTTGGGGACGTAAGATTTAATAGAACTTCGTGAAAGATTTTACACTTACGTAATCCGGCAGAGTTCTTTTCCGGAACACCGAAAGTGACTTGGACCTTCTTCAGCTCAGTGTGGATGTCAATGACATCTAGCCACAACAGATCAAATACACCACCTGCGTAGGCAATATCAGGAGTGCGGGAAACCAGTACCAGCAGGAAAAGGGCAATCGAGAAGCAACGAATACAAGGTATGTACCCATCTATTTGCTTTACATGCCAAAGTAGGGCAAATGGTGCCGCTGCGCCATTTGCCATCGAATGGCGCCAATGGCGCAGCGGCGCCATTTGGCCTACTTTACTACATTCAAGCTCTAACATATTTCATTTGCCTTTCAGCATTACCTGCAAATGGTTGACAAGATTCTCAGGGATAAGCATACCAAAGATGTCAACAGGTTTGTTTTCATGCCAGACGACATTTACGCTCTCTTTTGCCAAATGTGGAATAAATGGAAAAAGGGGGAGCTGAAGGATAACAAGGGCCAAGCCATAGCAGTCAATTGGGCAAAGGATAATGACTACTTTAGCAAAAACTACCTCAGATGCATGAGAGGCCTAGATTATGAAGATTGCAGGACTGTCCTCCAGGAAGCCATCAGAGGGGACATTTATGTAAAGGTCACATCGGATTATTAGGGTGATAATTTTTTCAAGACAAGAGCATAGAACTTGAGGATTCTTGCCTACATGAAGAAGGAGATTCTCCACTACATCAAGTACAGAAAGTTTGAGGACTTGAGAAAGGTGTCCGATGGATTCCCAGATTCAACCCTCCTATCTTGGGGTGTGATACATCATAGTTGGGTGTCGGACGGAATACTGAAAGAGGGCGTCCATGGTCATGTGCCCTTCTCATTAGGCAGATCAATCCGTAAGATTCTTAAGCCCGAGGACGAGAACGACTTCAAAAGATTTTATGTGGAGTGTGTTTCTAGGGCTGGGATTGTCCAGGATCCGATCGTGTTGCCTGCCAGCATGATCTGTTTAGATGCGAGGCAAATTACTCCGATTTGGGATCCTGCCACTCTGGCCAAATTCTTTGATGCTGCTTCTAAGATGACAGATGTAGAGACCTACTGAATTATATGTTTTGCCAGGCCAGAACATACAAGTCTATTCGGTACTGCCCTGGAGAGACTAGAATCTAGATCTAGAGTTTTCTTAGGCATGTATGAAGAGGAAAGTAGGTGGTCAACGGGTGGTGGCATAAAAGAACCAGCAGCTGTGGTTCTAGCCACCAAGATCTCTGCCCAAGCTCAGCCTGATGAAAACCTGGATTTCAGGTTTTATGGTGAACATCCCCGGAAAGCCCCTAAAGTTCCTAAGACCCCTAAAGATGCTATTGATGCCGAAACAGATAATATGGCTAACAAGCTCCTGAGGGACAGGTTCAAATACGGATGGCAAGGTATGGAAGGGGAATACTTGGTTCACAAGCAGGTTGGTCATGCTACAACCTCATACCTTGTCGAAAAGCTCTGCCCTCCAGGTAACTTTGTTCTGGATTTTTTTTCTGCTGGGGATTTTACTAGGGCATCACTGCAGTTAAAAAGGAGCAGTGTGGTGTATGAGCATGATGCAAAAAAGATCCAATGCATGCTAGGGATTTTAGGAAGAATTGACAACGTCCTAAATCCCTTGCTTGCACCACCAGCCATAGACACTCGTCCAGTTTTGACACTGACTGGAACTCCTACAGGAGAGACATCCAGTTTTGACACTGACTGGAACTCCTACAGGAGAGACATCACGTGCTGGTGGAGGAGAGACATCGCAGGCTGGTGAAGGAGACACCACAGCATCCGGGGAAAAAGTTGTAGAAGACACTGAGACATCCATTGACCTCAGTAAGATTAACCCGGCTGATATTGATAAAGCAGATGATACTATTTTTGGTGAGGAATATTGAAAACTGATTTGTATATCTTACTTGTATATAAGATTTACCTCTTTGGTATTAATGATTACTGTACTGATTACTCTTTTGAAAACTGATAAGGCATAAGATCTTACTGTATTTGCCTCTTTTGTATATCTTACTTGTTATATAATAATACGATGTCTGTTATATAATAATACGATGTTATAATATACTTGTTATATAATAATACGATGCCTTAGCTTTATGTAAAAAATGATGATGTATTCTATGACGATGTGTTGTCTACTCTGTAAGAATACCGATTTTATTAAAGCAAATAGCGCAGCAGCGCCATTTGCAATGTGAATATATTGCAGCAGACTGCGCGGCCGCGCTATTTGCTTGCTTATTTTCGTATATTTCCTTTTGATTCATTTCAAATGCAGCGATTTTCTTGCCATTTTGGTTTAAATTGTGGAACCTGCTTGTTCCGCCCGTCGATTTCCGCCCCATTTCCTCTCAAATACAACGGTTTTCATGCTAATGCTTGTGCATTTTTAGGTAAATAGCGTAGATTTCATTGCTGAATATGTGAAAAAACAACGAACATAATCATTTCGAGCGAAAATGGAATAAAAAAATTTCCAACTTTAATGAAACTATGCTTCTTTATCCCAATTTGCTCAGTCCTCTATTCGCGATCCTGTATTCCATCCATTTCATTATAATCTCCTATTCCTCTCTTTTTCATCTTGCATTTTGTCTTTTTCCTCTTTATTCATTCATTTTATCCCTTGAACTGTCCTTGCTCTTCTATTGTCTTGACTCCCCCCTTTGTCCGCCTCTTGACTCATCATAGTTCCTTTTTTGCCCTAGTGGTGTCTCATCATTATGCCATTTTACTATGTTGACCCCAGTTGTTTCCTATCTGCTCACTTTGTTTCCACTCGTTCTGCCATCTCGGACCTCCTTATGCATGCCGCCTCCATTGTGCCCTCTCGCTCGTTCTTCTGTTCCCCTTTGGGGGTGGTCCCAAAAGGTCATCAAGTTGTTCTCTGAACTCTGCTTCTTTCGAAAATGTCATATAGTACCCTTTAAATCCCTTGGATTCATTATTCCAATCTCCATCTTTCTCTCACCGTAATGGGTTCTTTGGTCTAGTCCCCTAGATTATTCCTGAGTGTCAGGGCCCCTATCATTTTGTTCTAGTTCTAGGTTATGTTCTTTTTACATTTAAAAGTTTACTTAGAACTGTTATGCATGTGGGTATATGTTCATGAATTTTAGTCCTTGATATTTGTTGTTATTGCTCTATTTCTTATTTTACTCCATATGTGGTCATATGTTCTCAGTGGTTCTCATGGATGCCCTTATGAGGGCCTATGCTCGCTCTTTGTCATAGATTCTTAGTGTCTCATTGGTGCCTTTGAGGGCCTTTTGAACCGAGCCGATGCCGTTCTAGGTAGGGCGAAGCCTTTTGAGGCGCGTGTCGTGATATGATTATGACGGGAGAGATTCATGTCGCACCATTCTCTGTCCATTCCACTCTAATCCTCGCGAGGGCATGTTCAGAGGCATGGTGTACCACTAATGTGGATGGCTCCTCGCTCAGATGTCCCGACCCGGATGGGTGAGGACATACCGAAAGGACATTTGTCTATAAGGTGGGGGAGTAGATCATATCCAGGAGAAAACTGCGGCTATACATTGAGGGCCTTTGGCTATTTGCATTTTGTGTCCTTGGCTACTTTGTCTCATTTTGCTCTGTTCCTCTATTCTCGATCCCTTTTTCCATCCATTTCATTTTGATCTCATGTTTGTCTTTTTTCACCCTATGTTTGTTCCTTTGCTCTTTTTTCCATTTTATCCCTTGAGAGATATCTTTGCTCTGCTATTGTCTTGCCTTCCTCTTTTGTCTACCTCTTGACTCGACGTAGTTCTTCTTGCCTTGTTGGTCCAGTCATCATGCCTTTTCCATGTTGACCCCTTTCGAACTAGAAGAGTTGTTTGGTATACGTCCATCCCGCATGATGTTCACACGACATTCCCTTTTTGGCCTGCATTTTAAATTTCAAAACGTGGTTGCATCATCGCACATTCGGGCATGTTGTAGTGGAGCCTGTGGTAATTTGTCTTGCTTTCTTCTATGGTCTTTGTTCTTGTTTTAGGTTGCACTCCGTTTTCTTCATCCATTCCTCATCTTGGCATTGACCCCATCCTCGCTGATCTGTGGCATCATCTACCAGTGTTCTCAATTGCATAATTGTTTTGTCACCTTATGAAACTTTTTTATTCTTGTATCTCGGGGTCCCTTGTTTCTACTTTTGAAAGTTTGCTTGGACTGGTTATGCATGTAGGTTATATGTTTAGGTTTTTGTCCTTGTTTATCGTAGTATTTTTTTCATTATAGTATTCATTGAAGTTTACTGCTGGTACGTTGATTCTTCATTTTGATTCCAGGTGCTCTTTTTAGCTTGTTGACTATGCCCGGTCTTCATGTCTTCTCTTTTTATGCATTCCATAGTGCATGGTTTTGATCTTTCTTATTTATCATTATGGGGTTTGTATTGTCTTTATGAAAGCTCGCTTGAGTCTGTTATGCATGAATGATACAGGTTAGGTACTTTTGTTCTTACTTCCATAGCATCTTGTCATTAGGTATTCTCTGTAGTTTGTTGGTACATCGGTTCTAGAGTTTTGATTTCATGTGCGTTGGTGATGGCCATAGTTGTTGTTTGTGTTCAATTTTCGGGCTTTCTTTGCTTTATGCAGTCCAGTTGTCCCGACGTTTCTTGGGCCCCTTCCCCTCTTTTTGCATTGGCATCCTGCCTCGTCCTCATGATTGTTATATTTTTCGCCGTTTACATGTAAATGGCGCCACCGCGCCATTTACATTATACTACATCTGCTCTAAACTAACTACAAAACTAACACATCGACGCGCCATTTCTGACAGACATAAACTCACACTCCTAGACACCTGGATACACGAAACAGCGCGGTCGCGCTATTTGTATACCCATGACAACCTTTAAGACCCGGGAAAAAAACGTAAAAAAAAAAAAAAACAGTACGAACTAACCTGAACCCGAGGCCATCGTATTTGCGACCGTACAAGGAGCGTACACGGACCGTATAAACTCTACTCCACCTTTTTCCCTGGAGCTCCCGGATCAACAGGCGCTACTGGAAGGCATTAGAGAGAGAGAAAGACGAAGGCGCTAGAGAGAGAAAGCTCAGGCGCTAGAGAGAGAAAGTGTTTTTACCGGGCGCCGCGTAAGGTAAAAGAAATGTTTGAGCGAATGAAATGAAATGAGAGAAATGAAATGAAGAGAGAGAAATAAACCCGTCAAAAATTTTATACGCCCGAAAGGATTTGGCCCGCCCATCCATCCGTCCATCCGCCCGCCACTTGAATTTCAAAAGTCCGTCCGTCCGTCCGCCCGCCCGAAAGGATTTGGCCCGCCCGTCCGTCCGCCACTTGAATTTCAAAATTTGAATTTCCCGCCCGTCCGCCACTTGAATTTTAAAATTTGAATTCCCCGCCCGTTCGCCACTTGAATTTTAAAATTTGAATTCCCCGCCACTTTTTAAGTTTTCGCATATATTGTGCCAGTCCCTGTCTCAAAGCCATTTATAAATCCTGCGGGTACAGATATGGTAAACAGAAGGCGCTTTCGTCCTCGTATTCACAGGTTGCGATTTTATGCTCCCCGTCCTCGCTTCAACATTCGCAGGTACTTGCGTCTGAGAGGACTTGGCAAAGCGGTATTTCGTCGGGACGCCTATTCCGCCTTAGGCATTGGTTTTTCAGGAGAGTTGTTTGAGCCGTGTTTCTTTGTCTAGCAGGCACTTCTTTGGGCGCTACCTTCAGTTGCAGGCGCTTTAGTTGGTTGCAAGCGCTTCACTTGGTTAGCAGGCGCTTCTTCATTTGATAGCAGGCGCTTCCTCTATTTTGAAGGCGCTTCTTTGAATCAAGGCTCTTCCCTTCTTTCAATGGCAGATTCACGATCTACAATGACCCCAAGATTAGTGACTGTTCTGTTTTAGTCTGTTAACTGTCAGCAATTTCTCCTACAACTGCAGAATAATGTTTCTAGTCTGTAGTAATCTGTAGTAACCTGTAATAATCGGAAATAATCTGTAGTCTGTAGTAATCTGTAGTAATGTGTAATTTGTAATCTTTAGTAATCTGTAGTAGCCTGTAGTTATATGTAGTAATCTGTAGTAATCTTTAGTAATCTGTAATCTGTTTTCCTAAGTTTTTCTAAGTTTTGTCGTCCTAAGAAAGCCAAATGGTGCGGGTGCGCCATTTGACTGTTTTGTCAATATTTTCTGGTCATTTCCGCGGGGTTTCTAACAATATGTGTGTCATTGTATGCTTGCAGGAAAAGGACCTTGCAGAACCTCCTCTGTGGTGACATAGTTGTTGCCAGGGGGCATGAACTGCATAGAGGGCACCTACATGGAAAGAACATTGACTTTAGGAATGTAGTCGTGGAGGTCACTGGAAGTCGTGGAGGAATGTAGTCGTGGACCCCTAACCTACCTAGTAGTCCCTCTACATCGTCATCACCCAGTTCTCCTTCATATCAGCCAATAAGCAACACAGAGAACTTGGTGAACTTATGCGATGATAATGTTGTTGTTGGCAGAGGTCATTGGCTGAATAGAAGTAGCATCCATGGGAAGGATGTCGATGCACAGAACGTAGCGGTGCCAGTTACCGAGGCTGTGGTGCCAACTCACGTGCTTCCGATTGCATGTGCGGGTGCAGATAATATTGCAGAGGCTGTGGGCACATTCATCGAATGGCCTCAAAGCGATATACGTTTTCATGGCATTGATGCAGCCCACGTTGAGACACCAGGATCAGACCTGGGGATACCTACTTCACACAACTCATACATAGAATCTGTAGAGGCAGTGTCAGACGCAGATGAAGAGATTGATCCATCAGTGGATTTAGCTACTCGGTTTGCTCGCAGAATACCATCAGATGATGATGAGCCACCAACCTAGTTACTCAAGAACAGAACTCTTGGACATGCAGTGCCACATTCTCCATTCTTGTACTCGAACTAAATATGCAGAAGCTATAGTTCTATTCAGTGATCCACAAGATGCTGTTGATGATGAATTCTTAGGAGACACAAAGGTTGGCCTTTGTGTTGGAAAGGTGCTTCCTGAACTAATGAAAGAGGATCTGAGATGTCATGCTTGTGCAGAAAGGCCAAGTGAGAATGCACTTGTTCGGTGGGAAAATAGCGATGTGATGCTGCTGGATGGAAGGACTGTCTCACAATATCTGCAAGCTCGAGAAGCTAAAGAAAATGAGGATATAGAGCTAGAATCGTTTGAGGACAACATTCAGGCTCAATTCGAATGAAAAAGGAAGTATACTTATACAAATAGAATTCCAAGAGAGCCCAAGGGAAAGAGCAAAGACGAAAGGCTATGCTCCACAAGTTCCATCAACAAGTTTATGAAGTCAAGCTGCTGCAAAAATACTTGCAACAAGAAACTTACCAAGCATCAAATATGTGAATTAAGAAAAGAATTTTTATCCCAACCATACAATGCAAGGGTTATGTTTTTTTTTTGACGTGCTGAGTGTGACTTACACAGGAGAAGGAGCAGTGCTCAAGGGGATGGAATTCTGTCTGGCTGGGTGGCGCATGGCTTTAGGTATCAGTCAGTCAACATTTTACAATTGGAGAAACAGATTTGAAGCAGGTGGAAAGGTAGCTGAACATGGTAATACTGGCTCTAAGAAGCCTAGATCCACTACACTGGCCACCGAATGTGTGCTAGACAGATTCATTCAAGAGAATGACCCCATAGGAGCAAAAGAGGTAGAGATGATGTAAGAGAAAATGTACGCAAGCTTCCTTCCATTCTTAATAAGAAGCTTATACATAAAGAAGTTGGTGCAGTCGTTGAAGAGCTTACAGGAACAACTGTAGCCTTGAACTCTTTTTATAGTATATGGAAAAGGGAATTTCCAGATGTTAGCATTGCAAAAAATACAGCCTTCTCTAAATGCAACATCTGCGTGGTAATTAAGCAAAAGCTGGAAAAAACAAAAGATATAAGAGAGAGACGAAATCTTGCAATTCAACGTTGGGCTCATATGCTAGAGCAACGTTCTTGCATAAGTCAATATTGGCATTGGAGAGCATTGTCACAGCGGTCTCCCGAAAATCATCTATGTATAATACATGATAAGATGGATCAGGTTAAGACTTTAGTGCCTAGAAGTCATCATCTAGCAAAATCTGTATGGAGAGGTGATCACTTGAAGAGCAGTTTGACAGGAGCTCTGACTCATGGGCATGGTGGTTGGTCATTATTCACTTGATTTATGGAAAGATGATTCAAACTTCCACATTGGTTCACTTTCTAGGATATTGCATAACTTGGAATTGGTACAAGAGGACAAGATAGGTGACTTATGTGGAAGTAAGTCTGCATATTGCAAATGAATGCAAGCAGTCAAGGATACCAATCCTTTAAAGAACAAACTTGCTTCTATGGCAGAAGTATTGCCAAATACTTCAACTACAATGAATCCTGAGGTGTTCAACCCTCTCCCCCGAAATCTCTATTTGCAACTTGATAATGCATCAGGCCAAAACAAAAATAGGTATGTCTTTTCATACTTATCTTATTTGACTTGGCTTAAGGTCTTTGATGAGATCCAAGTGGGCTTTATGATGGTCGGCCATACCCATGATGATATTGATGCTTTATTTGAAAATTTTTCAACCTTGATGAGTTCATCAGATGCTTTGACACTACCAGAGCTACTTTACTTGTTCAGCAAGTGCAATGCAAAATCTCCAATTCCATACTTTATTGATGAAGTTCCTAATTGGAAGGCTTTTGTGAAGGGATTCATCCCTAATAAGGGCCAACGCCTGGTTGGGCATACTGAACCATTGCTCTTCAAATTTAAGATGGCAGGAGATTGGCCTGTTATGCAATACAAAATGCGTCCTACACATAAAGAGTGGCTTCCAGCAGATTCTCCAGGAGTTAGAATGTGGAAAGAGGATGAACAACATTCAGATTCCTCCTAGATGCAGATTCCTCCTAGATGCAGATTCCTCCTAGACCAACATTGAAAGATATTCCAGGGTTGAAGGATAGCATCAACAAATACATCTCCCTATGGAAGGACATATGTAAGAATCAAGAATCTAGCTTGTTTGCAAGGCAATACACGACAAGTGTTGAGTATTGGAGCCAGCTTCTTATCTCTTTGGAAGATGTTACTCCAGGACGTCCTCAAAATGATGCATTTTGGCCACAAACAAGACAAGCTCCTCTAGAACAAGTTGCATTTGTTCCAGAGGTCGACGTATCTGCCTTGGTAACGCGACCTTTACCATCTTATTGTGGCCCGTCAGATGGCCGTCCAGTGTTGCCTCTTGAAGAGTTTGATCCTCACGTACATGTGACAAAGGGTATGTTTGTTCTAGTCAGACCTGGTTAGGATATGCAGAGGAGAATGTTGTTCTTGATCCAGAATCTATATATTTTGGCCATATTTATATATCGTGGTGGAAGTCTACTGGAGGGAACTACAAAGACTGCTTAACTAAGCATTGGCGGCCTAATCCTTCCGATCCTTCAAGGTACGAAAATTTAGATGCTATTCATTATGCTTGGGATGCCAATGGCAAGTGGCCGAAAACTGTCCAAATTCTGAAATATATTGTAGACATGTGGAAAGACATAGCACATTGTTCATCTTAATACATGAGATCTTGTACTTGTAATACATATCTTTCATCTTAATACATAAGATCTTGTACATTACTATAATTTAGATCATATATAACTGCTTACATCTTTAATATATAAATGCATACATGATTCATAGACTATAGTCAGAAGTGCTTATATGGTGATTCACTCATCATCAACACCTGCTGAGGTGATCCCACTTATGTCATAGCTATTGCGCTCAGGAAGCCAAATAAGATGGATCATAACACGAGTTAGCCTGAGGCAACGAACCTCAGCACCATTTGCTTTGGATTGCAGGTAGGGATCAAGAAGAATACCCCTCATTTGGCAACCAACCAGATCATTGTAGCTCATTGAGCACTTGATCGCCTCGATGTGGTGCACAGAAGATGGCGAATAATCCATGGGAGATGAATGACCTCTACCGCCGAATGGGGCTGCTTTTATAGTGAAGTGAAATTATTGATGTGAATTATTGGTGTACATTGTAGCCCCATTATTGAGCGTGTACAAGTATCATGTACACGTACAAGTATGAAATATTTAAAATTACTCAGGTTCGATACATTTCATTATGCTTATACATACTTACATACTTCAGAAGTGCTCATATATCATTATTATATCCTTAACAGGTACACAAGTCATCACTGATTCACTCATCATCAACACCTGCTGAGGTGATGCCATTCAGCTCATAGATCTCCTGATCAGGAAGCCAATAAAGGTGGATCACAACACGATTGAGCTTCCTGCAACCACTCGCAGGACCATCTGCTTTGGACTGCAGCCATGGATCAAGTTTGACACCATTTCTCACGCATTCACACAGATCATTGTAGCTCATGTAGCACTTGATGGATCGGATGTGCTCTGGACGATCAGGCAAGGAAGCCATGGGAGATGAATGACGTCTACCACCGGATGGAGCTGCTTTTATAGTGAAGTAAAATTATTGATGTGAATTATTGGTGTTCATTGCTATTATACGAGTACCATACAAGTATGTATATAATCCAATAATTTCTATGTATATACCATCAATAATTTTAGTGGGTATATACCATCAATAATTTGGGTGGGTATAAATATACATCAAATTGCCGAGTGCAACAACATTGGCCTCCGTCTAGCCATGTGGTCTCATTCTGGTCCTGAACGTGATTCCATTACCTGCAAGATGAATCACGAATACTTCAAGCAGTGTCGCGAGCGAGAAATACCCATGGAAGACTGGATGACCACTGCCGCTCTCAATCCTCGCTATTATCCTGATCCCTTCGATGTTATCATCCATTTGATATGGAATAGAGAGCATAAGACAAGAGGACCAGAGCACAACAAATGAAAAGATATTGATAATTGAAAAACCAAACAAAGGGGACATCGTGAGATACATGGAGTAAGAACAAATAGAGCAATTGGTACCACTGATGCAGCAAATGTTGGAATGGGACGAGACATTTATGCAAAAGGGAAGGAAGGAGGGAAAGTCGTGAGGTAAAAGAAGTAGAGCAAACATAGGGAGTAAGGAGAGAATGGACAGAAATGAGCCACTTCTAACTAAACCAACGAACTGTATAACCCCAAAACTAAATTCGATGACTGAGAACCCCATAACCTGCAAAACGAAGAGAAAACAATGTGAAATGGACAAACAAATGAGCATCCCTCAACTAAGAACCCTATGGTGCAAAGGACGCTACCATAGACTGCAAAGATAGAAATACATGAAACAGCCAAGCAAAGAATTAGACATTCGATCGAAGTTACTTTATGCCCAAATGGATGTTACCACTCTAAAGAATGAAGAAATGTTAGTGAAAATGCTCTTGTGCAAAGCGAACTCACCCATAGAAAATGCAAAAACCAAAGAGCAAATCGAAATAGATACTTAACCGTGAAAATAGTGTCTCCCCACATCCAATTTCCATCCTGTCATCAAGGAGATATAAATTCCAGCCATGTACTAAACATGCCCAGGATTTGGCAACACTTGTATGAGGTGGCATATCGCAAGTACTTGACAAGTCCAAAATGAGGGAATCGATGCATGGGTCGAGCAATATCAAAAGGAATCATTTAGCGAATAACAAGAGGGCCAAACAAGAATTGACAAGTGCATGTACATATGTACTTTACAAATGAACTATTTTAGCCGATAAAATTTAAAATAGATATGCACTTTAAAAAATGAACCATGTAATTACCGAGATAAAATGCCAGGTTGTAGCGGAAGATGCATGTACACATGAACTATAGAGCTCACAATAGAATATGTAATCTAAAACAAACTGTCTAGATAATGAATTAAAACATGGCAAAGATGAGACTATAGTGCATGCACGGACTACAATTTTGAGGGAAATTTCCGATACCAAGCCAATTTAAGTAGAACTAGTTATGGTGCCCGGCGTTGCCGGGCTTTAGCAAATGTGGATTGTAGAATGCTAAAGCATTAGTAGGCTTTAGAATACTTCGAATCTCGCAAGGATCTACTTGTTTTCTGTGGACGCTAAAAAATCTATTCTATTCTATTCTATTCTATTCTATTCTATTCTATTCTATTCTATTCTATTCTATTCTATTCTATTCTATTCTATTCTATTCTATTCTATTCTATTCTATACATGAAACCTCATTTGATATATGAATTTGATGTAGCATAATTAAGTAGGAAAAGGGAGGATAGGGGTGTCTAAAATGAATGAACTACCTAACTATTTAGCAACATTTTTACAACCATTTAACTGAAGAAGAAAATTGGAAGTGACGACATGATTAAAAGCTTATAATATGGTCATGATAGTTTTCATATAAGTAGATAAATTGGATTTGTATGCCTTGAAAATGAGATTGTCTAGGATGTTGTCGATTTATGATGAGTATTTTGTGTATTATAAAAAATGGCTCAATCAATGAAGTGGTTTTGGGCCATTTGCAATTCAATTAGAAGTTGAAGTTTGAACATAATAATTGCTTGCAATATATGTTTTAGAACCTGTTTGTGTGACTATGAAAGAACAAAAGCACTAATTCTTGAAATGTTCGAAGCAATAGTTGGTAATTGTATTGAGAGGGATGGTAGATGTGAAGGTCGATGACAAACATGTTGTAAGAACGGAAATAGATAAGCTTGATGGACAATATTATTTCTTATTGGTAAGCAGAGTGCTAGTTTTGTTGTATAAGCTTAATAAAATGGCAGAACAATTTGATTCCCAAATAACAGGACTTTCACAGATCGTTATATTTTTTAGGACATTGTATTCCAAGAGATCCCTAGCCAATTTGCTACACAGCTAATAGCAAGCAATCCTGATAAGATCTTCTGCAATAATTTAGTGCCTACACATGTTTCATTTATAACCATAGACATTTAGTTTTGCCTATATGTTTGCTTGCATGCTTGCGATATACTTGTGTTGTCCGTCCAGGTCACAAAAGCTATACGCATTTGTAAAAGCACTACGAATGTAACGACAAATCCCTGCTTCTTCTCTATCTATCTTTCTTTCTTTAATATTATCATGGTGCTCCATTAATGTGTTCTTTAGGGTAACTTGGGTCTTGTACTTGCACCTTAAGCTCCAAATTAATACATGAAACACGATTTGAATAACTCTACCTAATAAAAGCCATTATACATAAACTCTATCCTATGCATAGATGTTCACTTTGTTGCGGGTTGGATTGCTTAGGTCTTGTACCTGGCACCACATGCTTGAAATTGATACATGAAGGACTTGCATAACTTTATTGATTAGAACCATTTTTATATTGAAATTAATACACAAAGGGCTTGCATAACTTTATTGAATAGAGCCATTATTCATAAATTTCATATTACACATAGGTGTTCACTTTGTTCTTGACTGGATTGTTAAATATCATAGCAGAAGTAAAAAAACCTGACAACTATCAACTAAGTTTGCAGTAGAGACTACTTGAAGGACAATTATTCCTTCACTTGAAGATATGTTACCTCATTTCTGCATGTACTACTGCACAAATTGAGGAACAAAAAGATGCATTGACTGATTGACGACCTGCATTACTACAAAATGTTTCCCAAGCATATTTGTGGCAACTGTAGCTGGTTTGTTAGAATCTTGAGGAGAGTAAGATAGAGTACACATAGGATCTACAAAAAAAGCCATATTTTCATAAAGTTGACATGGCTTCAATTTTTTATTCATTGCATTGCAATAAACCAGAGGACTATAGAGCACACATCATAATAGGGTGATCCACCTTCCTTCATGATTAGATATCCTGCACAAATAGATAGCAAGTGGTAAGTTCATGTTTGAAAGACAAAAATGGCATCTGTTGTGTCTCATTATTTTTTCCCACCATTGTATTTTACATCTTTAACTGCAGCCCTGAGAGTGAAGGATAGGATGCTAAAAATGCGGAGATCATTTATTTATCTAGTCTGAGCTAAAATAGTCCGTGCATGAGTATGCCTCCAACAAATGCATTTATTGTCCAGTTCATATTCCTCCACTGCTTCACATGTGTTCTACCACATTGAATTGCTTCTTTCCCATACCTTTAATGCAACAGAATATGGCAAACAACATGCATCAATTGACTTAAAATTCAAGGACAATCCCATAATGGCAAAGCTACATTTGCATTCGAGTTGTTATGCTACTGTGCTATGCGATCCGACTTGAAAGTGCAACATGGGACAAAGGTCAGGAAGCCAAATAAAAGCATACGTCAATCATCAGATCTTCGAGCAGCCTTAATCATGGAATCCAGTAAGGTATTTGGAGTGCAATCTTTCGAGGCTCTATCAATTTGTACATCTTCAAGCAATAGCCAAATCTACTTGCTTAAAACAAACAAAAATGTGTCAAAAATAGTGGTGCAAATCGGCTCTATAAGAACTAATAAATATACGTAATCCAACTTGCGTCCTCTGCAATCAAATCATTCTTGCAAAACCACCGTAACAAAGCTGCCCACCTATTTCTCAAAGATGAGTTTCCCTCTACCGAAAAGAACGATTTAGATCCCTCTGGAAAAAAGGAGAATGTTTTTCTTGTGGAGGGCTAAAGTATCTAGTGTAAGTCATCCTCACTTTTTTATAAGTCATCCTTACTTTTCTCTAATATGAAGGGCCAAAGAATCCAGCGTAAGTTATCCTCACTTGCCCCTAATACGTCACAAACATGCCTAATTTGAGTAAAGCAAATAATTTATAGTTCTTGTGACATAAGCAATTGGGGAAAAGATAGTTTGATCTTAAACTCAAAGAAATAAACTTCCTTATATGCTGCCTCCAAAGCACGGAGACATTCTGCAGACCTTGATGTTCTTTTCAAATTGTAAAGATAGAGCTGCAAGATAAAAAGATGGTCAGTGAACCAACAAATCTTTGAAAGAGATGTTTGGGCAAATGTTCATGGTCAATCTAAACTGTAAAGATAGACCTGCAAAATAGAAAGATGGTCAGCAACTCCAACAAATCTTTGAAAGAGAGATGCTTGGAGGAAACATTGTAGAAGTTAGACGTAGAATGGCTAGCAACAAAGACGACTACGATAAATTAACTCTTTTGAAATCCAGACTATCTAGGAATCCAAGCTATCTACATACTAACCGGGATCATAGCTAGGTCCACTATCGCTCGGGTTCTCCATCCTTCTGGCTGGAACAGGGTGGAATAGCAGCTCCTCCTCCACCAACCTCCCCCAATTCGAATTGGGGCAAATGGGGGTGTAAAACCCCAATTTGGGTCCCAAGTTAGCAACTCTCTCTTGCCCGTATAAGTTGGGTTTTGGGCTTGTTTTCTGCGAAATAGTTCGGAAGTTATTGAAGTCTGCGAAAGCCGACTGAGAGAGAGGTATCAGACAAGGATGTCTGTTGGCACCCTTTTAATTATTGTTGAGCTCCGTCGGCGTTCATGGATGACTCATTTCTCCAAGGCTTGCATATGGCAGATCATCTGTAACCAGTTCGTAGATGACACTTTTCTCTTATTAGAGGCTACTGAAGGTAATCTTGAAAGGGCTACAGCTTCTAGATCTTTTTTCTCTGGCAATTGGTTGTTTGCTCAACTGGCAGAAATGTAGTGCCTTATGGGCATTGGACACTCCAGTCTCAGAGTGTGTGCAGAAATATCCTTGGATTAGTGCTCTTCCAATACTGTCATTAGGCTCTTGAAGGTTCCCTTTGGTATTCAAGACTTCCCCACACAGGCTTGGGATCTAGTCATCTTAGGTTTGCAGAGATATTTGCTTTGGTGGAGAGGTGCAGCTTTGTCACTGGCTGGATGCATCTAAGTTTCTCAATAATACCCATCTCCTTTTCTCCTTGGGGTTCTGAAGGTATAGAAAGTTGTGCGACCATTGGCATCTTTACATCTTTCAAATTGGCCTCAGGTTACATCACCTTTTCCTTGGATACCTTGGCTCATCTCCGTGGCCCCATTCCACCATGCACTTGACGATGTAGTGCTTTCAACAGGCATAACTCATCTTGAAGCTTGATACTCTGGTGGTCGTCTCCACTCGTGGCAGGATTTCAAGAACACTGCAGAATTATTACATATGGGAAGTGGTTGCTAACAACATCCCTTTGCGGCCCAATACAGCTATTGAGTTCGCGTGGCAGTTTACGACCGATATTTTCTGGGAAAAACACTTTGTTAGAACCTGCTACAAACATCTCACTATTCAGTCGTCTCACCTCCATCGCCTCATTGGCAACTAGTAGTTCCAGATGCCATTCATTAGATAGTTTGGTCCAGGGTGTGGGACTAGAATATTTCTCCTCAACAATCTATTCTTCTTTGGCAGATTGTGCATAGGGTGTTGAGAACCAATGTTAAAGTTCATTTTGTTAACCCTAATGCTAGCCCTCTTTGACCAGTCTGCAAAGCTGACCCAGAGTCAACTGAGCATTGCTTCCTTTTATGTGATGATTTGGGCACAATAGGTGGTGTGGAAGCACAGATGAGTGCTTTTTAGAGATATGCGCATTCTTGCTACCGGTCTCTAACAAGAGATTAAATTCCGTCTTCATGAGCAGAATTTGACTTTGAGGTTGCATCCTAATTTTAAAGATGAAGTTAGAATTATCTCCACCTTCCTTGGCATTTTCTTGGAATATATTTCTCTTTTTCACCCTTGATCACAAGGGTGAGTCAACGCTTCATCCAAGAGCTCAGCTCCATCGAATATGTCTATCACGGTACTTCTTCGGGAGCACTTCAGCTTTAAGGAGACGATAAAGGAGTTGGAAAAAAAAAAGGTCTGGAATTCCAACATTAAACGTCAATTAGTGGAAGCTGGAATGAAAGATTCTAAAAGCTGGAAATGAGAACACTCAACTATTTAAAGAATTCTCAAAGCTGGAAATGAGGACTCTCAACTATTTAAATACAACACTAAACTTTAATGAGTGAAAGCCGGGAATGAAAACACTCCCAAACAACATTGAGATGAGTTAAGAGGCGGCAAAACTTTAACCAGGTGCGAAAGTGGTCTTTTTAGTTAGCCACCAAGGTCTACATAACATGTTGACAAAGAGTGTCCTGGTTGATGCCAACTGAAGCTCATACAATAACTCAAAAGCAAGGGTCCCCTACTCCACCTAAGCTAGTAGTAGCCCTTTGAAACAGAGAACCAAAGGGAGAAACACAAGCAAAGAAACAATGGCAAAAGACAACGGATTCTTGCAAAGCAAACATGCCAAGAAACTTCTTACCTAACTAAGCATAAGCTAAACAGTAACTTCTGACATAATCACAAGCCAATTGAAACAAAATGACAAAATCTCCTGCTCTGTTATGTTATAGATATGAGCTTAAGTTCATACAGTTTTGAGGTGTGCATTTTGTAGACTGACAGTGGATAAACAACCACAAGATATTTCAAACCATTCCTGATCCTGGGATATCATGCCATACATCGCCTCTAACATTTGCTTAATCTGAGTGTGTTTATAACACTGATCCTACTTACTCTGAAAACTCCTCCTAGACAAAACAGACATCTTGGATCTCTTTGAAAACAACTTAAAAAATAAAAACAAAACAAGAAAAAACAACAGCCACCATGGATCTTCTCTACAGATCAGAAGTTCTTGAGTCTTCCATTTTCTAGACAGAACTAAAAGTACAGTAAAGTTTTAAAAAAGCTGTAGTGATTCTTCACCTTGTCCAGCATACAAACTTCCCCAAAATTATGCATGGACACGAGATGAGTACATACATCGGAGGATAAAAAAACCTGAATGATCTTCATGTTCATCAACATACTCCAGAGTACCAATTTCTCCCTCCCTTTATGCAGGATCAAGACTGCAGAAGCCCGGCAGTGCTAGCAGCGAGTCAAATGAACTATCAACAATTAAAGGGGTGAATGTACAGCAGCAAAAGAAAAAGAGGCAGGAAGTAAAACAGAAGATCATAAGCAAAGCAGCGAAAGGAAAATGAAGAAAATGCCAAAAAACAGGGGGATCTGGAAAATTCACATATGTGCAAAGATCCACTGTCACAGTTTCAGAGAGAGGTCCAATTTGTATGACTCAGTATGTTCTAAACATGAGGATTTCTCAGGTATAGACGGTTTGAAGAGCAAAGAAGAACCAGATGGATCACCCAAGTCAGGAGAATCAAGGCCCTGCTGTTTGAATTCTACAACATCTGCATTAGTCTGGAAGCCCTGATGGTAGAAACTACGAGGCCATTTTCCAGCAGGAAGATCATCGTCATGAAACGAGGAGGTAAAGCCCCTCACACCATGAAAATCATCAAACCTTGCTCCATTTCTAACTCTGCTACCAAGCTCACACTTACCTACACCAGGTTGCAGAGTAATAGAAGGTCTGTACCATCCATGGTGCCCTGCGTGAAGAACAGGAGGAGAATTTTCGATCAGAGTTGTATGCCCTCCTGAATGCGCTTTTACGCCCAAAGATCTGCCCATGGTTGATGTGCTGCCCGTTAGAATTGGTGGATGTAAGTGTATCGGATTTAAAGATCGATAAGCATGAGCTACCAAACTGTTAGACCTCTGAGCTTGCCTTGCCGCTGTTCTCTCTCGTTTATGAGCATTTTGATGCCCGCCCAAAGCTTGAGAGCTTGTGAACTTCCTTTGGCAATATGGGCATGGAAAAACTCTTGGCTCTGTCGCTTGCGAAGAAAACCCATTTTCCCCTGCTGCCATAGCTGCTCCGGCAGCCTCAGAAACTGCCCTTTTGTTCGCATCAAAAAGAGGTGGAGCAGAAATCCAGTCTCGACTAGTACATTCTACATCGCCCTGAGTGCTGGATTTAGACTGGTGAGTTCCGCTGCAAGAATCCAGATTCATAGCGTCTTTGCACAAAATCATACCACATGGGCTCTGCTGAAGCACTTCGCTGGCCTTTTCCGACCCATCTTCTCTTATATCTTGAATCACCGAGCTCGACGGTCTGCCGGAAACAAAATGCCTCTTCTGTTCAGAACAGAAATACTGGGGAATCGCAAATCCAAAGCTAACATTACCGGAGCTATCCCGATCAACCGCGCCATTTTCGAAGCCAAGCCGAAAATCTTCCTTGCAGGATTCGACAGAAAGGGGATGCAATCTTTTGGTGTGAAAGTCGCCCAAGCGCAAGCTCAAGTCCAAGGGAAAGTGAGGGCGCTTCCGGGGCTGGGAGCTAGAAGCGTCACCGTGAGCAGACATCTGCTAAGGGGAGGGAAAAGGAACGGCTAGTGGGAAGGGAAACATCTGCCGGAACTGGCTATGGAGTTTTGGAGCTCGGGGCGGATCGGATTGGCGGGGTGGAGCATCCGGGTATGGGTATGGTGGAAATGGAGAAATATTTTGGCGCTGCTGGACAAAAACCCTCAACCACCGTCAAAACCCTCGCCGTGTCGTGGGCAGAGAGGGCAGGCAGCCGAGGTTATCACCAGGCTGCACCGCTCTGGCCCAAGTTGGCAAACCACCTATTCGGCCCAATTTGGCATTACCGAGTAGCCCAATTTGGCATCCCCCACCCAAAAAACGTACAGGCAAGTCAAGCTGACGTAATCGCAATAATGGGAAGGCATGAGTTCCCAAACTGCCAAGTAGGACAGGTTATAGATAAACATCACACACACACATAACACACAAATAATGTACCCGTGAACCGCGCCCTAATAATAACCCCCCCCTTCCCCTTATTTCAACCCAGGTCGTCGACGTGTTAGATTTTCCCCGGATCCTCCACCGTTGGCTCCGCGAAGAATCTGACGGCCCGGATTCAACGCTTCATGCGTTACGACAGTGAAAGGATGCACGTGTGATCTATGACGTTGATTGGGCCACGAGTTGAAATGAAGCTGTGGGTCCCATGAATGTATTTATGGCAACTAAAGGCTGTCAGGACACATGCATGGGTTGTATCTATGGATGGCTTTTTCTTAACATCATTTTATTTATTGTATGTATCTATCTTCGCATTCTGACTACTCCATCAAGTTCCTCTTTTAACTTCCCCGCACCGCCTCCTCGTCCGCTTTTGCCTTGAACATTCTTTTCGCCACGTGTGGCCCCTCTATTTCCCCTGCCAGTAAATCTAGCTCTTGTTGCCCGTTGAGCCTAACTCAGGGCTCCAATTAGGGGGGTTCCTCCCCAGAATTTCCGGTTGAAATTGTTAAAATCCGGTTTCTTTAATAGATGCCGGAAAATTTCCGGTCAAAATTTTGTAAAATGCTTGTTAAATCCGGCATTTCCGGTTGAAATTGTTAAAATCCGGTTTCTTTAATAGATGCCGGAAAATTTCCGGTCAAAATTTTGTAAAATGCTTGTTAAATCCGGCAAATTAGAGGATATTTTCTGAAAAATCCGGTAAGTAGCAACAAAGCACGGCATTTTGCCGGTTTGAGCAAAATCTAATCTGGAGGCCTCTAACTTGGTCTTCTATTCGTGCCTCCTATGCGAACTCCCTCGCGACTGTTATTCCTCCACTTCTCCCTCAATTGGAGCTTTTGGGCAGCACTAGTGGGTTTCACTCAAGGAACTTGTCGACAATTTTTGTTTTCCCCATATATGATTCAACCAAGCACTTCGCCCTTGCCTTGCATTGTAGCATTCACGTGTTGTTTCCTCGACCATGTTCTCATGCTGAATTGCATACTTCTACTCCTAGGGGTATCCTAACGTCTTTCGAATCTCTATCTAGATACACTTGTAAGAAGATTTAATCTTAGATAGCATGACTTCATGAATGTGGTGGTCTTTCTAAGCCTCACGTAATTGAGCATATGGAAATACCTAAACTTGTAAGATTATGCTTTCAAGATTAAGAAGAGGAAAGAGAGAGGGAGGGAGGGAGGGAGGGAGGGAGGGCCTTGACATCCGAATAGGAACTATGGTGTTTGTGAAGACCGGATAGCATGAGCTAATTCAATAAGATATCGATATAAGCCTTTACCGGATGAACATGGATAAACGTCACTATTACCACATGCAGTTTCGGCCATCTGCATTACAACCACCAAAAGATACAGGCAATAGAGCATAAAGGAGCAATCTTCATCCCCTGTATTAACCTGGCTTAGAACTTCGTCCTGCATGGTCGTGCTATTGGAGATTATATCCATGTTCCAATGTTGTATTCATGGATATAATGCTCAATCTCAATCATCTATCACAGCATATTCCACAGTATATGCCAAACCTGCTTGCAGTTTATTCTTAGGCGAGCAACCCAAACCATTGCCTATAAGATACTTGTCTATCCTTGTAATTTGATTATTGAATCACACTAGACACCCCTTATCTTAACATATATAAATCTCAAGGGCAAGATGCTTTAGGCATATTAGGAGTTGATGCTTGTTCCTAAATTCGTCACGTATTTATGGGGGGGGGGGGAATAGTGGCTTTTAAAAAAAAGGAAGAAAAATGAAAAAGAGGCGGCCATGTTCTGCCCTGTTCCGGTGGGTAGGTAGGTCTGCCGCAGACAGAATCCGATGGTCGTCTGCCATAGCTATGTCTTGCTGTCTTGCTGAGGATTCTAACCTCAGGTAGGCTGTTCTAGCTCAAAAAATCGACGTGAGGAAGCAGAGGACTTAGCAAAAACCGGCAGATTGAAGTTGCTTCAGCAAAAGCCGGCAGAGAAAACCAGCGGATCTTCGAAGGCTCTGGCTATGGTGGATTTGAATATTGTGCAGAAGGACGGCGCCAGTTTGTTGCTGAAGAGGTTTCGTTGGATTAGTTAAGATTTGTTGCAAATCTAGCTCGGCTTTTGGTGTCACTTTGTATGGTGCCTTAAACTTCCTCATGATAATACAAATATTTCATATTTACCCATATTGCATAGCACAAAGTCTCCTATAGATTTGCTTGTCTTTGCCGATCTTTTAGAGTTCAATCTAGTTCTAATGGCCTTAACACCTCGCATGATATGAATTGGAAATTCTTTTTCATTATTTAGAAGTTTTGAGAAAATTCCAAAATTAAGACTTGGAATTTATAACTAGGCTTTGTAGTACATGTGTAGACATGGTGCAAGCATCTACAATAGTGGATCTAGGAATATTCGTATGTTATTGAGTTAGATTGAATTGTGTTCTTGCCCAGAGAGACAGATGGTCTACAGGACCCAAATAAACAAAGAAACAAAGGGGCACCGGCCTATTATTTTTTAGGATTAAAAGGTATGTACCAAAAGTTTCTTTTGTGTGCTTTTCCTCGTGGCATCAATTTCTTCCTACTACTAGCAGTAGTGTTCATAACAACCCAATTTTTTTGTCGTTTTGGCCGTAAGTGTAGAAATGTTACTCTATTTGTGAGGTTCCCCTAAAATATTTAGTATAAATATGTATATTTTATGGCCACGTCACCATACAATTCTACATCAGTAGACTTGTATGCGACCAATGTGCGGGAGATGACTAAGACTATCTACATAACTTAGCAAGAAGCCATTTCCACATGGCCTCATCTTATATGTGAACCACCACATAGACGCATCTATGGGAGCCAAGTGGCATTCATGTAAACCCTTATATATAAAAAGGCTCAACCCTAAACCTTAGCCACTTTTGGCTCCACCAACCTCAGACCCACCAGTTCGCGATCAGAGCTCCAACTCGAAGACCGTCTTCGACAGCCTGAGTTGCAGCAGCAGAGACAGGTCATCTTCTCCAACTACTTGCTAGAGATGGAGAACCAAGAAGCTAGTGGTATCGCATCAGGGGCAGGTATTTCAAATAGATTTCAGTATTGCAGTAGAGCCATTCTAGAACCTATTGTTCTGAACATGAACCCTAATCAATGAACCCTCTATAAGTTAGATGTATGTGATTAGGATTAGTTGTTATCCTCATTTATTATCAAGATTATGTTGATATGATGTTGGTTGATCTCGTGTATGCACTTCTTGTGTATTGGAAAAAGGGGTAGAGACCTAGTAGCCACTAGTAGTTGATGCTCCTAGTTTAGACCCATTAGTTCCCATTATTATGCGGCTTGTGCATAGAGCCCACTTGCTTACGGAGGCTATGGAGTGACTGAGCACCACATAATGGAGTCACTGGCAAAGTGGAGGGAGGTCAATCCTGAGCGCGGCTACTGGGGACCCATAGAGGGCTAGGCTTCACTGCGTGTGAACCAGGTATGAGTCCGACACTTCCTGGGTCAATGGTGTGGCCCTGACTCTCAAGAGCTGCAGGTGTCGGCCTGGCTCTTGTTTTGGGGAGTTCAGTTGGGTACGGATGTGTGTCGCCACGATCCTCTAACTGTCCATGGAGCCACTGCACCTCAGGAGGGCGAGATGTAACCCTTTCTACCTCATCGGACTGGGGAGATGCAACCCGGAGTAGTCTTGTTGGGTGATACCATGGGATTACGTCTCTGGCAGGTTACAGTCATGACAGAGCCTAATTTAGCCTATCTGCAAAGCATGCACAGGAGGAGCAGATGGAGTGGTCAACCCTAGCTATTGTTTATTGCCAACCCAAGTCATTGCCATAACTCGGTCTGTTCTATCTGGAGGCTCCCAGCCGTCGCTGGGTAGGAGCCTCTATTTGAAGTATTTGATAGATTTGTTGTATTTTTGTATACGATGACATGGATGGATGGATTATCACTACCCTTTGAGGTAGTTTATTGTTATTGTTGCTAGTGCTTATGTTGTATATTTTGCTTCCGCTGACATAGGGACCCCTAGAGGACGGAATGGAATGACACCTCTATGTCCTCAACTCGATAGTCTGGCCTCCAGACGCGAGTTAGACAAAGGGCCCATACGACGGGTGGCCTTTGGATGGGGAAGGTCCTTCGACGTATACGACGGGATGTTGTATATAGCAGAAAAAGCATCACACTATTCCTAGACTTTATAAACTAACTCATCATAACATTTTTAGTTTAATAACTTTCTAGTTAAGGAAACATAAGTATCGCATTCCGTCTTTAATTTGTCCTATTTGAAGTACAACTATCTAAGTATCGGATCTTATAAGAATGATGCTAATTCAACAACCTATTGTTATATATAAAGAGAAGACAGTATTTCATGTTTAATGTAGAAAAATTCTTCGATCATTTATTACAAGTTCCTCGTCATCTCCAATACCAACCCTTCAACATAGTTGAAGTAGATATATTTTTTATATGGTTCACAAATCTGTGTGTTCACGTACTTGCTAACTTCCAATAGCTCTTTTATATACGCATATAGTATAATATCATATTCTCATAATGCCAGACTAGTTTACCTTTCGTACATTATTGTAGTTGTTCAAGGATTCAACAATGCATTATAGTACTAACATAGAGGAAGTACATAATGATCTGGAGGATCATTATCACTTCCATCAGAATATCATTATCATAATATTAACTACAAATTGACTATTGGATTGGCTTATATTTATGCCAAGCCTAAAAAAATGGTAATGTTGTGTGATGCTTACCCCAATAGTGGTCATAAATATATTGAGTTTGCATTGCTCATGGATAATGCGACTTGCATAGGATTTGGTTGTTCACGTCATCTAAGTTACAAACTAGCATTCAATCAATATACAAGTGAACAAAATGAATCCATTGGCCTATTGAAACAAGGTACAAAGGAAATGAAAAGGAACATAGCATGCCCCCTCATTTACCAATGGGAACTTTTTGCATAGCATGCCCCCTCATTAACAATGGGAACTTTTTACATCCATTTAGATCAGATAGATGAGTTATAGTCTTCAAGTTCTATCTAATCATTCATTGCATGTTGTATGAAAAGTCTGAGACGAGTAAAATAATAATCACTTCCAAAATGCTTCAATGTACAAAAGGAAGTGTTTCGTCCCTCAAAAAATCAAGAATAGCTTGAGTGCAGGAGCACTGAAGTGTTGATGTCAACTAGCAGCTAGAAAGTCAACTTAGAGTATGCACTATCCAGGCATCAAAAGTCAGGGAATTAGTCTCCTTAATTGCGGTTGAAATCCTTATTTTTTGATTCGAGCTTTTCGCTTGATGGCAAAAAATTTGATAGGAACTTCACTAGTTTATATGCAAAATCTGGTAGAGAATGGCAGACAATGAAAAATTATCTAGATAGAGGTATTGGGAATTTTGAAGTGTGCGCAATATGTATCACAAAGCAAGATATCTAGGACTAGCAAAAACTAGCTTTATAGAATTAAACTCATGTTTATGCCTATGCAAACTTCTATGTTTTGACCAAAGAGTGTGGTGGGCAAATTCTCCGAATTCGAACCAAGTTAGGAGTTGAACCCAGGCTTCGAAATCCCCAGTAGCTCTAACCAGATAATTAGCCGGTAAGTGTCATGCTCCAAAGGATTTTGAATAGAAACACAAAATTATTTGCCGGATTTTGAAGGAAACCCCACAATTTCCTACAATTTGTTTGCCGGCAAATAAAAATTCAAACAGGAAAATAAGGATGGGGACCGGAAATTTAGGAGACTAACTCTCTTTCCCTTTTACGGGACCTGAATGCATAGAGAATACGATTGGAGTAAAGCAAGGGTGTCCTTGTTCACCAACACTCTTTGGCCTATTTATTGATGAGCTGGAGGGATGGTTGGCTAGACTCGGTGGTGATGGAGTAAAACTAGGTAAGTATGTTGTGCAGTTATTACTTTTTGCTGATGACATAGTTTTGATTTCCAAAAAACCGCGATGGTCTTAAAAGACTTGAATGTGCTACATGAATCTCGTGAGCATAAAAGTATGCTAATCAACGTGGACAAATCCAAGATAATGGTGGTTGGTGGTCGAGATTCAACCACTTTCACGGTTGAGGGATACCTTTGAAACAGTGGTGGTGAATATAAATATCTTGGCATTGATATAACCAATGATTCTGGTGGACACTAGCAGCGGGGAGAGAGCTTACGGAGGCCTTAGGGCTTACTATAGCATGATGCACCAATGCAAAGTGAACAATTTTGAACAAAGTGGAATCGAGGAAGTCGCTTTTTTGGCATACTGGTGAAGCCCTGTAGTATTGTATGGCAGCCCTATATGGGGGCTGGACTTTCTAAAAATCTTTGGTTAGAGATTGAAAAGATTGAAACGATTCCTTCTTTGGGAACTAGGTGTGAAACCTCAAACACCGTATTGCATGCTCCTTGCGTAGCGGGCTTATTGCCCTTAGAGGTAGAGGGACTTTTTGAGAACCATCACTTACGTAAATAAGATTTTGGCCATGGACTCGATAGGTGGCCAAGGTTGGCATTGGAACAGTCCAAGAGATAGAGGGTGGTATCTTTGATATAAGAAAGTGGGTCGCTAGATGGCTTGGATATGGGATATGGCCAACCTCAACGAAGTTTAAAGAAGTGCATGAACAGTAGCAAGCATAACAGTTGAAGACTATGTGGCAATTAAGTGTAGAAGGAGACACAAAGAAGCGATTTTACATAGAAGAGATAAATGACTTAAAGGACTACACTAGCCAAGCATACTTAACCTCTCATATCGCCAGAAAAGAAAAGAATGTTAATCTCTCATTTCAGACCGTCGTCTCATAATTTGCATATTGAGACAAAGTGAATGTATGGATTAGCTCTCGTGAAGAGGCGTTTTGTGTCTGGGTTGTCTAGACCCCAAGTTGGAGACAGAAAAACATGCTTTACTAGAATGCTACTCTTATGAATATATAAGAGTCAAGCATGGAATTAACATGTCTACATTGAAGGAGCTATTTGATCTTCCTGCGCATATCCTGAGCTCATATATTAGAGAAGTGTGGAGAGAACGAGAAGACATAATTTGTCTGTTCAATCTTATGGAAGATTATGAATCTAATAATGCTCTAGAATGAGCGCAATAATAGTCTTGTAAAACTTTTGCCATAGAGGCCTGGGGGCCTAAATGGCTTGATTAATACAATTATTATTATTATTATTTTTCGATGCCTGGTTGAACCCCTTGATGTGGCTAATTTAAGCATAAATAAACACCTAGCCATTGATCACTTGCCAAAGTGTGTGGAATCGTACAATCATACACGTACTGAGAAAGGACTCAACAACATGATAGGTTGCGTTTGTAGTTGTATAGCTACCACGCCAGTCTATCATGTTGCAAACCAAGGTTTAATATGGAGTGGAATTTGTTGTCTAAAAAATACTATTTCAAATATCGATTATATTATATTCCTAGGTCATTATGTAATCTTATCTACATAGCTTTTCTCTTAACTAGCATTTTTCATGCAAAGCCAGTGTGGCAACATATGATTAGCCAAGCAGCAATAGTGGAAAGGACGAGCACAATAGTTAGACAAAGACATTGGCAATAAGAAAACCACGCAACAAGGGCATGGCAGCTTTATTTTTTTGACCAGGATATCCATCCATCCGAGATAGGCGCGAAATAAAAAGACACCTACAAAAACAAGATATGGTAAAGGGACTTGTGACGTGTCTCGGAAAAACCCCCCTTAAACAAAATCTAGTACAACCCACAAACAGTTAGAACAAGATCTAACAGCCCTGACCGCTGCCTTTCCACCGCTGTACTTTGACGTAGCCTGGGTGACGATTCCTGCACGGAATCCCCACCCAGGATACATGGCCTGGCCTTTTTTAAGTGGAAAGGGCTCCAACTGTCCTGCCATGTGTCAGGATCCGGTACGTTGCTTTTTCTTCCTGGGGCTGTAAAAGTAGAGGCGGTTTTGTGGAATATTTGCGTACGTTTACTTTCCCCACGAGCTTGGTGTGATTGCTTGTTTATGATTCGCCCTATTGCGTCTGTTAACTGCAGTAATAGTGTGTGAATGCCCATGCCTCTTACTGCCCCGTTTTGTACACTGTCAGTTGGCCGTGACGTAGGCCGCCATTATTTGCGTTTAGAAGGTGGAGCCTTTTGCACGATGGCGATTTCGCAGTAGCGTATCGTGCTGATATCCGTTCCCTATTTCAGCCCGTTGTCAACGACCTGGTCTACTCTACGACTCGGTCTTTGTGGGTCCGCCATTTTTGCCCGTTGCCCAATTGGTCTTTGTTTTTAGCACACCAGTCTTACTGGGTCTACATACTTTCCTCAAATTTTAGCCTACCACGTCGTGTAATTTCCAGATTGGTCTTTGTTTTTTTTTTTCCCCTTCCTGTTCTCGTGACTCTTTCTTTGGCCCATTAGAATTTGCCTGTTTACCTCACCCTAGACAAGAGTACATCTTTTATCTTTGCTTCCCAAGTCGTACTCTAGCATTTTCTACATTGTGTCAACCTTCTTATCGTCTTCTCTCTAGATGCTCGAACATGGCTCAACCACCTCCATCGAAATGTGGAACATACATCACGTTTCACAACATTGTTTATTGTAGTTGTCAAACCATATCACACTTTCTGAGGTAGTTTTATTTCGAGTGCGTCACTCTTTCATTGATTTGAATTAAATGAGACAACTTTATTCTGAAGTGCGTCATTCTTTTCTTAGAGTTGAATTAAATCATAACTCAAATTCATTGGCAGCGTCTCCAAAGATCAGGTCATGTGACCAGTCATCTAAAGCATTGACAAATTTGTCAAACGTTGGAAAGGGGCAACCTAAGTTAAACAAAGTTCAGTTGAACATGAAGCGGGGAAGTCAATTTGCAATAAGTGGTTATTGCAAAAATCTCCCCTTGAAAGTATATAAAATGAGAAGGTATATTCTGGTCTAAGAACGATGCGGTACCACGATGAAAACACCCTATCTGCACCTGGCCATTTGAAAACTTGCCTTCTACGTTGGAAGTTATAAAGTTCTATAAAAAAATCATATATGTTTTTCTTTTATACTAAAACTTTTTCCTCAAACTTCATCCATCTAAAAAGAGTATGAAGTGCCAGTGCATGTTGTTTGTAGTTACAGCAATTCCCAAGATAGAAGAAAAATTCGAAAAAAAAAATTCATTTGCACGATTTAGCATGGAGGTACTAAAATGAGCTAAAAATATACGACTATATGAAAAATACTAATGTTTTTGCCGTTGTTTTTGAAAAAAGTAATGTTGATGATAAATTTCATTAGCAATCAGGGAAAAAATACAATAAGCTAAGAGACAGGTATAAACTCAAAGGAAGATAATGTCCTGCTGTGCAAGACTATCTGTACATCTTAGAGTTTCTTAGAAAACAACTTCAAATTCTTTAAAAAATGGTATACATAAAAGTTTAACAAACTATGCACAAGTTAGAGGCAGCCGTGGAAGAAGGAATTATAAATGGGTTGAGGATGGGTCTCAGCAAATTTTAAATCAATATGCCGATGATACATTTTTATTTTTAGAGGTGTCATAAGAAAATTTATCATATGTAAAGTAGCTCTTGGACTCTTGTTCCATAGCCTCTGGTTGTTTTCTCAACTTATGTAAGTTCGCAGCTATTTGGCCACTGGATGAGCGTCTCACTGATCATGTCCATGGGCTCTAGTGCCAGTTGGGGCTTCCTCAAGATTGTTGGGTATCCTAGTTGAGGTGTGCTCCTCATCTTCTAAGATATGGGAGGATATTTTTCTTAATTTGAAGAAACACTTGAGGTGGTGGAAAGCTTGTAAACTCTCAATGGTTGGCCGATAGTGGTAGCCAAATTAGTATTAAATATCACTCATATTTATGGTGCATTAGTGTTGTTGGCACCTAAATCAAAGTTCGTAACAAGAATAATGTGAGATTTTGTTTGGTGAAGTAATGAGAGGGTTAAAGTTACCTGGAATAAATTTGTAAGACCTAAACCACATGGGGTCTAGGAATGCTTGATTTTGGACTTCATAGAAAGATATTTGTATCGAAGTCTATGAGAGAAATTCTTCAGGAATATCTTAAATCTCCAAGTTCGGTGTTGGTGTATCAATCATCAATTCATTATTCTTCATGTGGTAAGCCTTTTCAAGAAGCAGATCTATCTTGGGCACTCTTTCACCAACTCACTCCTTATGTGGGTGCCTCACCATTTCTTAGAGGACTGGTGAAAGAATACTAGACATTAAAACTTCAACATTAGGAATTTGTGGAGGTAGTGTGCCATTATTCTCAATTGTGGATAAGAGAATCTAAGGTAGGTGGACTGCAATAGGGTCTCTTGCATTGGAGATTAATACTTTCAAGGAGTATAGCATTCTTGCATTTTAAAGGGAGTTTAACTTAAGAGCAGGAGCAAATGAGTTTGAGATTTGTTCGCGTGAAGAAGCAAGCTCAGAAGGAGAGCGCAGATATATAAGATGAACATATATCCCAGATCACACATAATGCGCATCATATTCGTGCTTCCTATCAAGCCACCCTGTTCTGCATGCACTGGATAACCTCCATGTATTTGAGGTGTTACTTGCATAGGATCAAAGACAACCTCCCTAGGTTGCAAGATAACGGAAGGGCCTTGGTTGCTCATGTACCATTGTTTGCTTGCCCTCAAGTAGGTGTCTCTTGTTCGGGCATGACATCTCATCAAATTGTCCAAGTTATGACCAAGTGCAAGAGACGACTGAGCATTGCTTCCATTAAATGCACGGGAATCTATTCAATCTAGAATTCACTGCGGGAGATATCTGAGATATCTATGTCAGGGAAGGAAGTTTTGTTAGGCTTATATCTAGCATCATGAGAATTTAAGAAGAAAATTGCAATAAACTTGTGTAAAGGGTGGATGATATGGCTAATATAGAAGAGACTGAGGAAATTGGTGTTTTCTCTAGAATATAGCCATCCCGCCAACTTGTGGCTGTCTCTAAAAAATAAAAATACGGCAGTGCCTTGCACCATGCGAATAGGAGAAGTGGGTGTCTCATGCCCATGACACATTTTTGTCTCACTTGTAATTATTTAGCTAGCCTTAGCATAGACATGTAATCTTTACTTTCCAAATAATACATATGATCCTTCAAGAAAAAAGAAAAGAAAAGGCTAAACTATGATATTTGTTGGCGTATCTTGAGATATTCCTCTCAAACCTCGAAATTTACTTGAAGCTATCAAGATTGTACTTTAGAACAGATAAACCATCAAAAAATGTGATGAATCTGGTATCAATTTGAATCCAGAAAAGTGCACTTTTTGTTCTCCTTGGCCATGTTATAAGTAAAGATCGTATTACCACGGACCCTGCAAAAATCAGTTGCGTGCTCAAAGCTCAAGCCCCTTCAAACATCAAGGAAACATGTTCATTCCTGGGCAAGGTCAACTATTATGCAACCTTCATTCCAGGACTCGCTGCCATTGCAGATCCCATTCATAAACTCATGGGTGGTGAATCCCCTTGGGATTGGAATCCCCAGGCGGATGCAGCATTTCAGAAATTAAAGGTTCTGCTCACTCAAACTCCTGTTCTTGTTCTACCTCAATGGGATAAACCCTTTCATGTTCATGTTGATGTTTCGGCCTTTGCCATTGGTGTTGTTCTTTCTCAAGAATATGATTCTCATACTGACAAGCCTATTCGATATGCCAGCAGGAAACTCAATCCTGCTGAGTAAAATTGTTCTGCCACGGAACATGAGGCGCTTAGACTCATCTTCTGTGTGCAACGGTTCCATCATTATTTCTTGGGCAGCAAAATCAAGTCCTTTGTTGATCATCAAGCATTACTCTATCTAATCAACAAAACCACGTCCACAAGCCGTATTGCATGATGGATACTGCTTCTTCAAGAGTTTGCTCCCTTCGAAATCATTCATAAGACTGGTAAGTCACATGTCATGCCTGATTATCTTTCACGCATTCACACAGATGATCCATCCACGGGTGTTTCTGATGCTTTTCATGACGCTCAACTCTTCTTGGTCAAGGCCACGCCCCATTGGTTTCATGACTATCAGCAGTGTCTTCTCTCTGGTGCCTTCCCGTCAGAAGACCCCACGCTCTCTATTGAGAAGCTCCGGTCACGCTGTCAACAATTCCTCCATGAAGTCCGTGATTAAACCATAGTCGGGACACCTCTATAAGCGTGGCAAGGATATGGTTTTGCGTCGGTGTGTTCTTCCTCATGAAGTCCTAGAGATTGTTTGCCAAGCCCACGAGGGCCTTGGTGGAGGACATTTTAGTGGTGATATCACGACACGCAAAATTCTTCTAGCCAGCTATTTCTGGCCCACGCTCTTCAAAGACGCCTATGCTCATGCATGCACCTGTGATGTCTGTCAGCGTGTGGGACGACCCACGGCCCGTGACGCTCTACCTATAACTCCAGTTGCCATGCCGTTATCCTCCAACAAATGGGGAATGGATTTTATTGGGCCCATGGATCCACCAGCGCGACACTCCTATGCTCACTATATCCTCGTTCTAATTGATTATGCCACCAAGTGGACGGAGGCCTGTGCACTTCCTGATACCACTACTGCCAGCATGGCAAAAGTCCTTTACACGCATGTCATTACCCGCTTTGGCTGTCCCACGGAACTTGTCAGTGAAACTACAACTAGAATTAGTCAACCAAATCTATATCCTTAAGTCTAAGTCCTTGCATCAATATAAATAATGTAAGAGCAATGGGGGTTTAAACATAAAGCAACGTTGGTGCTATGTCTTGTCTTTGCTGGTTATTAAATCTATATTCTTTTCTTCTATAGTACATAGCTCGGTAGGAGGTCATTTTCTTTTATCTTGTAAAGAAGCTTGTCTCCTTTATACTCAGTTTAAACAACTGCAAGCTGATGAATATTGGAAGTCATCTTTCTTGTTCACTAATGTTCTCTTCGAAGAACATATCTACTCTAGCATAGTGACAAATCCAAATCATTGCATTGAGAATTGGAATGTCCAAAATTTTTCCATAGAATACATGCTAGATATATTTTATGTAATAGAAAAAATAAACCTCAAAAGAATTCCTTGAGGGAAGTTTTCGAGGTGGCTCCGCCAGATGAGGCGACGCCCAGTATCTTGATGATGAGACACTACCAGACTTGCAAAATAATGTATACGAGTAGAAGGTGACAAAACTATCTCTAGTACACATAGAATTAATGTACTATCTCTAGTACACATAGGATTGCTAACAAAATTGTGGTGACAATAGAATTAAATTCAATGAGTTTCTATTGTCCACGAAAAAGGAGCCATAATCAAAATTGCTTGGTGGTGTAAAGAAAACAAGGCGCTTTACCAAGAGCTTTGAAATATGGTAATTATGCAAGGAATAAGAGAGCTTTGAACAATAGTGCTGGTGCCATAGTTATGAGCATGATAAGATATTAAACATAGATTTAAGTGTCTATGTGAATATCTTATTCCTAGAAATGATGATGTCACATCATTCAAAATTTTCATCGTCCTAAGCATTATCTAGTTTGAACAACTACGAAATGACGGAGATGGAAAAGGCATACAGTTCATGACTAACAAAGGACAATTTCTTTTTCTTGCGTACTAATGGTGTCCTTGCTTATGTCGATGTTCTTATCATATAGACTCTGCCACAGTGATGGATCCAAAATCATTGCATTGAAACTTGCAATGTCCAAAATTTCCCAATAAAATACATGCTTGCAATAATATATTTATAAGATGCCAATTAATGACACACCTTTTGGGGATACTAGTTTGTCACAATACGTAACAACCACAAATCATTAAACAAATATGTTCTATTGTCGGTACGGGATGAAAATTCACCAACCAATATACATTTCTTTGTCTTTCTATACATAGTAATCACACAAATATATACAAATAAGAAACTTGACTATTCAGAAAAGTACGCATGCACTCAAACAAACCATCTTCAGATGATCAATTAGGTCTAGCAGGACCATGTGTAGAACAATAATAGCTTTACTCCTTGCAATGTAGTCAAAAGTCGACCATGTCACTTGTATAAAATCAACAAGGCACTTGTCTCGAGAGATCACTCTCAGGTTTCATCTCTCTAAGTCCGATGCAGCAGGAATGAGAACACATCTCATCCAGGTAGTGCAATGCCACTTGCAGAAGAAGAGCCTAGTTTAGATGACGATTTAAGAGTTTTAGATGTCTTTGTATCATTTGCAACACCAGGCAATGTGGAAGATGTTTCATACTATGTTCTAATATGTACTAGGGAAAAGCGTACATTGGAAGAAGATTCGACTATGGAATGTGTACGCTCTGGTATTAGTGTCATTGAGGGCCAATATTATGAACTAAATCCAGGCTGCCACAACAACTATAAACTACTGCCTAATAAGAATATTTTGGTAGCTGCAGAATCCGTGATTGGGATTAGAATTCCATTCAACAAAGTAATTCACAAGTTGAAGGAGGCAACCACCATCATTTCATTTGCCATATGAAGTTCATGAGTCATTGCTATCACAACTTCCAGCAATTGTAGATGTCATGGGCTAACTCAGATCTGTGAACGTGAACATGCATGTAAGTACATTAATATACATCTGTACATTGAAATAACTTGTATATCCAAATTTAATCAGCCAATAACAGTTCTGCAATTTCTCCATTCATTGCTCCATGTATTGAATGAACTTAGAAAGCAGGGCAGCCAAGTTATTGCCATAGTTAGCCAGCAAAAGGTGTTCAACCCGCTCCGATATTCTATCTACTTCATCATTCATCGGGTGCTCTTTCACATAACTTGTAGCATCTGCAACAACTTTTAAACCACAAAGCTAGGAATAGAATAGAATAGAATAGAATAGAATAGTTTTTTTAACGTCCACGGAGACCAATAGGTCATGGGAAATGAGTTCCATGACAAGCAATTTGTCACAAGGTACAACTGGTGTCCAAGAGAAAAGACATATGAAGTTTCCTGCAGGACTCAGAGTAGCCTTGTATCTTTCTCATCGATTAGGACTGTATTGCAATAGTACTCTGGATACTTTTCCTATACTATAGCTAATGGTGTCACAAACAATCCTTTATCTGGTTCAATCGAGCGTTTGTGTGGAAGAGACTAGCAATACTCTTGATTGTAAATAAACTTAGGTTTTATGGCAAAATTATTGCAGATATGGTCCACAACCAGCTGCAGATTCTTAGATGTGGATGATGACCAAATGGCAACATCAAAGCCGTCTCTAACAAATGCCAACAATGAAGCTAATCCTGGCCTATAGCAAAACACCCTATTTTCGATGAAATCGAATTGCATTTTATCTTTTTGAATCTTCTGGTATCTTTTGTTAGCAGCTTCAATCTTGTGCATGCTCTTGCTCAACACAGAAATTAAGTCAAATATAATGAGTTTCTCAATGACTCAGATGATTCACCTGTTAGCAAAAAAATACTTGAGAGTCGATTCACATTTATATAAGGCATATGATTGTACAGTTAAAGAAACATAATTATAGTGAAGATATTACAGTGAAAAAAAAAATTAGACAATTGATGTTTGCACCGGTTTAAGTGATATAAGAAAGTCATATTTTCATCTTGTTGAATACAAAGAAAAATGAGCATGGCTCATAATAAACTGTAATTCACATGGAGAGACTATCTACCCATGGTAGGCACAACACTTTCTATATTCATGTCGACTTCGACAATCAAAGCCTCTATTAGATGATTCCTCCGTGACTTGGCATAGGCATCCGTGAACTAGATGGATGTCATCTGCATGGTTCACAAATATTGGAGGACTGTATCAGCAAAAAATTAATAAGAAAATACCATGTTCTACTTACAAAAATGGAGCTTGGCTATACAACAACCACGATATTGATAAATGCGCGCATGTAAGCCACAATGTACATGCAATGAGCACTGTTGCTGGTTTCAGACACTTTGGAATGATGGGTAGGGGTATCAAAGTTCTTTCTGCCATGGCTTAAGCTATTGGATCCCAACATCATGTTATTGATCACAAGCTTATGAAACCTGCAAAATTGCAATGTGAGAACAAGAAAATCATAAGAAATTGCAACACGAGAATAAGCAAGTCATAAAAAAATAAAACTGAAACTGATACTTACTTTTGGAGCAGTTTAGCGTCCACTGTACATAGCCTTTGACATGAGACATGATCTGTATTCTTGGACTCACCAAACATAGGAGAGTGTTTTTGGGTGGATCAGCAAGCACAAGTATTGCCAATCCAACATTTGGGGCTTGCAGAATTGGGACAAAAATGTATTGACATCATGTAAGCATAATGCCATCCAGTCCTTCCTTTATGTGAGTGTTCTGGACATCTCCAGAACTCCTGTTCTGGACATCTCCAGAACTCCTGTTCTTAGGGGCATTCACAAAATTGAGGAAACTCTCTGGTCCAAATATAAAGAAATTGTATTTCCAATCAGATGAAAGAGAGCTAGAAAAGTACTTGCACACAGGTCTAGAATACAAATTAATATATAAAATGAGTGAGTATAATAATGAAATAATAGAAAGACGATTAAAGTGTAGTTTACCTCCTATACGCATCTACCATTTTGTAGGTCAAATCCAGTTTCCAACAGAACTCATCGACATCATTTTGGAATACAGTAGGTGCAGTCTTAGGAGCCACTCTCTGTAAGGAGTGAATGGGACCAACCTTTTCAGTCGGTCCACTAAACTGTACAAGGAAAAGGTAGAATCGAGATTCCTCCTTAGAGTAGATTGAACATCCAGCTCTTCCCCCTAGACCTCCGCTCCCTGCACTTTTCTAGGTTAAAATCAGGATCTAATCCACTGTGGCATCTGTAGCAGGTACAAAACTGGCATTTGTAGATGATGCTACTGTCAATAATGGAGTAGATGCTGATTGAAACAATGAAGCTGTAGCATCTGAAGCTTTCTTAGGAGCTTTTCTAAGTACTAATTTAGCACTTGGTGATAAAGCTGCAGTAGCTAATGATTTCGCGGTTGCTAATTGACTTGAGGATATAATTGGACCAGTTACTAAAGTGTCTGCACCTCCTGATCCTCTAGCTCTCAAAATTGCCATCCTCTCTATATCTTCAACTTCAAACTACAATGTTCGAGCCTGCACTATTGCAACATGTTCTGTTGGTAGCAGCAACGTTCTAGTCGGTGATCCGGAACTAGAACCTGACACTTGTTCATCTGCAAGCTAGTTATAGTCAATACTATATGTAAACAAATGCAGATGGTTCAACCACGTCAGCGACAGAAGATTACCTGCAAATGGTCTTCTGCATATAAACACCCTCATCTGGAAATATGCAAATGATCTAAATGTTAGTAGACATGAAAGCAAAACTCAATATTAATAAACATGAAAACCGAACTTAAACATATAAAATATCAGGTACATTCTAGTACATTCATCTGTAACATGTACATCAAGTATACAGAATATGTACCAAATCTATGTAAAGTTGAAAGAGGTCAATCTACCTACAACTATAGTACATTTTATATACCTAAATGCACGTAATATACCTAGATGTATCTATATGTATCTAATCACCCAGAAAGAGAATTAGTCCTATGCCCAAACAATGCACAAATATGTAAAAAATGCACATACAAATGAATCATCTAAAGATGCATTTAGCCATAGGAACAAATGCGTCCAAAATAAAAATATGTATATCTACTTGAAGGTGTAGACTCAACTAGATACATGTACAACTGATATATAAACAAATCTTACATCTGCAATCCAAGCTCAATTAAAAGCATCAATAAACAAGTAAATATATGCCTATGTACTGCTGCTTGCAGATGCGCGCTAAAACATATACATGTACAAGGAACAACAATATACTGAAAGACATATGTAGAACTATGTAGATTACAGTAACAAATATGAATTAAGAGCAATCTAAGATTAAACAAATGTAGAGTAAGGCATACCTTGCCCAGATCGGGATTGCCATGTGGCGCAGGAAATTCGATAAAAAACCTAATGGAGATGGGCCCTAAGGCATCTCCTATATTGCGAATAAGAGAAACCCTACTTCCAGCTGGTGCTTCAAGACCATACGATGGCATAACGCAAAATAACATCACGGCAGAGACGGTGCAAAAGGTAACCCTCTCTTTATACTATGGGGATGCTCTTTTCTTTTATTTTCTTTTCATATTGAAATACTTTCTATGCATTTGCCCTACATGTTTTACTCTTTCACTTGCATTTAGCAATTAAACTTGTATTAGAGTTGTGTGCGTGGTAATATAGTGGATATGGGTGAGTCAAAACATTTAAATACCATTCAGTCAAAGATACAACTTCTCGTCAGGGTTGTCAGGAACTTCATCTGGGGGGGAACAGAGGAGGGTGCTGCTGTCAAAGTCAGTTGGGAAAAGTGCATGTTGCCAAAGCATTTTGGTGGCCTTGGAATGATTAATTTTCTTTTGCAGAGCAAGGTGATGATTTCTAAGTTCATTTGGAGAATTTTGAATAATGTGGATGAGTCCCCAGGTTCCCGCCTTGTTTATCAGTCTTTGCAAATGTGCATTTCTTTTGGGTCTCGGTCTCTTAGGCCACTTTTCCCCTGGGCTCTGTTCTATCCACTGACGGCATACCCTAATGCATCCCCATTTCTTAGAGGATTGCTAGTTGCATGGGAGACTGTACAATCTCTGTTTCATTTTCACCATCTTGCGCACACTAGCATGACTGCAAGTTGTTGGTGGATTCCATTGGATGGTGGTCCCTCACGTTGCTTCTTGATCCACCCATTGACGCAGCGTCGATGGAGAGCAGCAGGTGTGCATATGATATCCGATTGGTATAATAATCAAAGGCAGTTGCTGACATGGGAGGAGTTTAGAGCTAAGTTCCTCCTTTTAAGGTGGGATCGAGCTATTTGGCAGAAGGTGTCTTCAATTCTTCCCCCAGTAGCACAAGTGGATGACCCCCAGCCGTGGGTAGTTCATGAGCATGTCAAAGCAGATAAGTTGGTGAATTCCATGTACAAGGTTTTGCTTGATGCTGACGTCTTGCCTCCTTCGTCCAAATGGCCTTTGGTCATTCCCAGGGATTGGCATAAAGCAGTGTGGAAGTGGGTATGGGATAAACTACTCCATCCCAAAGTATCTATTTTATGGTGGCAAGTCACTCATCGTTGTCTGCGCGTTAATATTCTGGTGCACATATTTCGTCCAGAGGTGTCTGCACTTTGTCCCTTATGTGCACAGAGGGACGAGACAATTGAGCATTGCTTCTTCCTATGTAGACATGTCAGACATGCTTGGTTGTGGCTTCAAAGCCTCTTTCATTGCAATTTGAATAGCCAGCAGGTGTTATTAGCAGTTTATCCAAGTAATTGGGATAATTTGGCAAAAAGGGCCTTTCATTTGGCTTCTGCATGGATCATCTGGTCCATTTCGAAAAGAAGGAATCTTCTCATATTCAAAGGTCTTGCTTGTTCAGATGCACAGGTCCTTCTTGATGCCCAACAACGAATTGTCAAAGCATTCAGGTGCTCATCAATTGCTAATGAGGTGAAGAGCCGTATTTGGGAGCACTATCTTCAGATTCATACTTACTTATGAGTTTTTGCTTGCTCTTCATATTGTTTAGATGTTGTATTTGAGTGGGGTGGTTTTGCTCTGGTGGACATTCTCTCCACTGAGTTATTAGTCCCTATTATACTCTGTAACTTTCTCTGGATAATAAAGGCTCAAGTCCTTCAAAAAAAAAAAAAAAAAATTTAAATACCATTGTTATTGTAATGGTGTCGATGGCCGAGTATAATCCCTCCTCCCATCCCTAGCAATATAAGTGTGACAATTTAGATTAAGTATGTAGCATGGCCAATTGTAGGGTTCATAGATCATAGCTCGAGCCATTATATAGTTGGCTCCTTATAGATCACGGACTTGAGTCCGTAGTCTCACAAACATTGGACTTACATCCATAGTTTAAAATAAATCTCTACACTATGGGACTAAGGTCAAATGATATTTTTGTTGGACTGGCTTGAGTGTGGATATGTTATCTCCATTATTGTTGGCTCCATAACATGCATTCACTTCCCCAAGCTCACGGACTCAAGTCCGTAATCTCAAGTTACAACTTATGCTCATTATTAATTGATTGGCATGCATTTGTTTTCTCTAGTTCACGGACTCAAGTCCGCAGCTCAAATTCATATTCTCAACTTGGGTCTAGTTTACGCACTTAAGTCTGTACCTCAAGTTACCTCTTGTGCAGCCAAAGAACATGACTCAAATGAGTATGACTGACCTCATACATGATTCACGAACTAAACCTGTGGGTTAAGGGTGCGTTCCATGCCCTGCTCTGGACCCAACCTGGCCTGGCCGTTGCATCCAAGTCAGGGTGTTTTGGAGTATCCTATTTCCATGAGGCAAGGCTCTTACTCTGTTGCTTAACCTACAATGAAGAAGCAACTTACTGTTTCCTCAAGAACAGGTCGGTGGAAGAACATGTAAGAGTCTAGTGCAGGCTCATCTCACCGGCAGGAGCCTGGCCAGAGTAGCCCAGAAGGGTAGCCACCAAGTCTAGGTCAGACAGAGCATGGAAACGAGTTTTGGTGCACCCTAGCTTATAAATCCAGGGTGTCTTTGACTGCCTCTAAGATGATCTCACAAAGTTCATGGACTTGAGTCTTTAGTGTCACATTGCATGTATTTGTATCTTTTTTTGTTTCACTCCATATTGTATACTGACTTGAGGTCATCTTTGAGATTTGGAACCTTTTAGTGTAACATTACATTGTGGTACCACTTTCTTATATCCACTCTTCCTTCCTCACTCAACCAAGACATTTACCTTAATTTGTGGCTATAATGGAATCATAGATATGAGAGT